>CM046812.1:17965831-18520032 GCA_025617385.1 Murraya koenigii
GAAAATTATAAAATTATTGTAGTTATTCTTATAGATTTCCCAAATTTCAAGGGAAATTTACAGATTTAGCGACTTTCATTTTTTAATTTTAAAAAAGACCATGCTTATAACTTTCTTATATTGTAACCAATTACATACTGTTTAGACAAAAGTACCCTTAATCATTCAAACCCAAAACACAAATCAAAAGAGGCATCTCTCCTATCCACCATTTCTCCCATCTCTTATCGCGCCTACCATCACTACCGTCGCCCATCATGGTGCAATGATCATAAACTTCAAATTCCATGTTCAATTTGTAATTATATAATTGATTATTTGGTTGTGAGCGAAATTGTTAAAGAGTTTTTAACTAAAAGTTGCGTAACTATTAATTTGACAAATAAGTAGTACACAACGGAGCTCAGATCTGGAGGAACTCAATGGCGGCCCGCACATGTTCGACAAAATGCTTAGCATATGTCCAAACTACCAAAATCTTAGTGCACTCAATTGACAACCTATAACACTCATTTGTAATGTTTAAAGACCATATTTTTTGGTGCAATGCACTTAGCTTGCTGCCTTTTTTAATTTTTATTTTTGAAGAATCTGGGTAATGGCAGCAAGCTGCTGCCCCATCGCTTCCAATTTGGGCTTGAGGTTGTTGCCATCGCCCGTAATTCGTCTGGCTGATGAGCCGTCGCCCCCAAAATTTAGCTTTAGAGAATATGGGGCGATGGATGTTGTCGCCCGGGCGACGGTGACCATCACCCATGGGCGACGACGTACATCGCTCGGGCGACGAGCCATTTGCTAGGCCCATTGCCTGGCCAACAGTCCTTGTTGCCTGCGCGACAGCCAAATTCATCCGATAAATTTTCAGTTCGTGTTTGATAGCCTAAGCAAAATAGCGATGGTAGCCATCACGCATCCCATTTTGCTTACAAGTTGTCTTAATTTTCATTGAAAATTATTGCCAGATAATTATTAAACAAATTTTATGGAATGACAGCAAACTTAAGTGAAAAAAACCTCTCAGATGCAATTTCTCAAACGTGTAGTGTGCCATGGTTTTATACCACTAATTTTCTATATAAGTACTAATTTACAGTCCCATTACAAATCTAATAATCTATTATTGTAAAAAATCCATTAACAACCTGAAAACAAATTTTCAAATTAAAGAAATGAAAAGAAAAATCTGCCTTTGGTAACACTTATGGTCGCTTGTTGCCGATACTGGCATTTCCATGCAGCACAAGCCGCTGTCACTTACCGTCGAAGGAAGTCCTTCACGAAGGAAATGAGCCTCCGGAAAGGTCAGTCGCCGTTGAAGGAAGTCTTGCTGACTGGGATTATGTGATAACGTTTGCGTGTGTGGCGATTGGATTTTGTTAGATTTTGTTTCTGGTTAATTTAGTCCAAAGTGCGTTTACATGGTTATGATTGTAATCTGTTCTTTTTTAAAAGTGAGAGTTGAAAAATGGTTAGATAAGTAAAATTCCCAAATTTCAAAGTAATCTGAATCAATAAATTTACACTTTTGAGTAATTTTTGGCACTAATTTTTACTTTTTCTACTCCTTTATAATTTTTTACCTTAAAAACCCGTTCAAAATATAAAAAACTAACAAAAATTTAAGAAATCAAGAAAATATCAAATACAATTATAAAAAAATAATAAAAATTAATGTGAAATTAAACACTTATCAGGAGTAGGGGTGACAAAAAGATCCGGATCCGCATATTAAAAATGCGGATTCAAATCCTAAGAATTAGAATTCGTGAGTATCTGGATCCAGATCCGGATGCAAGTGCATCCGGAAATACGGATATCCGGATCTGTATTTTTTATTTAATTATTAATTTAATTAAATTTCAATATAAAAAATATATATAAGTTAAAAAGTATAAAAGTGTGAACTTATGATATTATTGTATGTTATGCATATTGAATTGTTAATTGTTGAATTATTAATTATTGAATTATAAATTTATAATTAGATTTTATTTGATGTTATTAAGTAAATTGTGAATTTATATTATTTTTTATATTTAATTCATATTGTGGTATCTTTAATTATGGATTATGATGTAAGATGTTATTGTATATTATTCATGTTGAATTGTTAATTATTGAGTTATGAATTTATGATTAGATTTTATTTGGTATTATTAGATAAATTGTTGAATTTATATTATTTTTATGTTTAATTTATGTTGTAATAATTTCAATTGTGAATTTATGATGTTATTGTATGTTCTTCATGTTAAATTATTAATAAATTTATAATTGTATTTTATTTAATATTATTATATAAAATTTTAAAATTTTAAATTATATTTTAAATTATTAAAATTTAATATTTACGGATCCGAATATCTGGGATATCCGTCCGCAATCTGTGTGGATATTACCCGCATCCGAATCCGTATATATTTTTTCAGATCCAAATACAGATCCAAATATAAAATTATTAATGAAGATCCAGATCCAAATACACCTAAATCCAAATTTTTGCCATCTCTAATCCGGAGCCAATAAAAGATTTTCTTGCCTTCGTTATAATATTGCGTCCCGGACGCTTTCATGTAGAAGGCATTTTGGATAAAGTTGGCAATTGGCTAGAGGGATGGCCTGGCAAGTTACTTTCCGTGTAAGGTCGAGTTCAATTGGTTCAAGATGTAATTAATTCGATGCTTTCGCAAAATTTTCGAGTGTATCAATAGACAAGTTTCTCTCTGCATCAGCTTACCTCCCGGTTTATAATTTTATTTGGTCTCGTACTTGTCGATCAACAAAAAATGATTACTGTTGCTTGATCTTGATAGAGCGGTGTAGCGAAAATAAAATTGATAGGATAACAAAATTAGATATCATTATTTAGAAACTGGATCAAGCTAATACGATTAGTTTATATTTTAATCGAAGCGTGATTAGATTCGTTCTAATCTAAACGATTCAATGAGAATTTTAATAACGCATGAAATAAGATTAGATTATGCTTTAATCCAAACGACTCTATAAGAGAGATTTTTGATAAATAATTCTAAAGAAATTATAAAAGAGAAATTTTATTAAATAATTAAAGTTAAAATTATGAAAATAATTATAAGATCCTCCAATTTATAGTAGAGTATATACACTCCCTTAATTTAAATTAAAAAAAGAAATTAAGGTAGTGTTTATTTTTTTGTCTGAAATCTGAATGAGATTTAATTTAGCTGAAGTCTGAATAGGTCTGAATACTATTTTTTTTTTAAATGTCTGAATATAAGTATTTATATATTTATTTTTCATGAAGAAAATATCTGAAATATGATAATTTTACATATATAACTTTATAAATATTAACAGTACTTAAATTTATTAATTAAATATATGACAAGTTATAAATAAATTATTTGGTTAGTGAAAAAAAATAATTATATTTACCTTAACAAACATGTAAAATAAAATATTATATCTAACACGTGTAATTTTTTACATTAATATATGATATTTATAATGTTATTTTTTATATATTATATTGATAGTTTTTCTTGTTAATTATACAAGCCAATCAAGAATTGTTTAATAATTTCAATTAAAATTACTGTATTAAATAAAATTCAAAATCTATAATAAAAATAATAAATATAAATACAAAAGATGGAGATATTATAAAATACAATTATATTATATTTAAAAATTATTATTAAAAAAATAATAATAGTTGAATACACACATTATAATAAAAAAAGGGATAAATAAAAATAATAAAAGAGTATTTTACATAATAGGAAATAAATTTATTTAATAAGGGCATTAATGAGATAAAATATTAAATTTTCATTGAGAATTAGATAAAAATCAGACTATTTAACTTTTTTTTATTCAGATTTAAATATCTTTTAATCAGGCATAAGTGATAAAAAAAATAAATTAAAAGTTATAAATATCTGAAAATAAATTAAATTCAGACATCATACAAAAAATAAATAACCCATAAATCACAATTAGAATAAAAATAAAAATACAAAGATACATTTTTTAATTGACTCTAATTAAAATAAAAAATAAAATTCTAAAATAACTAAAATATTTTCCTACATTAAGTCGCATGTGTCTTCTCTCCTAAGTCTTTTGGCGGCCATGGTCTTCATAATTTCCATCTCCTTAATTGGGCAGCATCTTAAAATGGCATGGAATTTGTTTGAATCTAATTCAATTTGGATCTCTTTTCTTCGTCAGTGTTTTAAACTCACAGCTACTAGCTGGTCTTTATCATTTTCTTCATCATCTATTTGGCCATGATTGCGGATGATTATTTAGCAGCCGGATGTCATTGGCAAGTTAGGGATGGTAAATCAATTAGTTTATGGAAGGGTTTATGGCTGTCTCAGGCTGTAATTGTTGAAGCGGGTATTGATGTGAATAATTTGAATTTACTACTGAAAAATAGCGCTGTCAGTTGCTATTTTAAATCGGTTGCTATTTTAATGCATAATCTCAGTTCGACCTACTTTATGTAAGCGAAAGATTATAAGTGATTCGAATGCTCTTTTTAATAATATATAAAAATGATGTATTTTTATAGTTAAAATGATGGTTGGATTAATGATAAATTAACGCTCAATGGTGTATCCATTGAGCACATAGAATGTAAATAGTTATAAAAATTGTAATGACTAGTTAAATTGAGAATTAATTTCTTAATTAATATCAGGATTTATTATTTGTAATTGTTAATTAAATTCAGAATTTATTATAAGATTGTATTAACCAATTAAGTTCATATTTAAATATGAAATTAAATATATAATTTAATATGTGATTTAAATTCAAATTTAGATATGAAATTAAATCAATAATTTAATAGTTTGAATTTACAAGCTAAGGTTTGTTGTCTCATTACTGATGAGAAATGGCATATTTCTGAAGACCTTGCAATGCATTTTCGAAGTGTAGTGCATGAAATAAAAAAATTCTCTCCCTTTGAATCCTTTACTAGATAACTGACGTGGCTTCATTCTGTGGATGGATCTTTGAGCTTGGCGAACTCTTTTATTTCTTCGTTATTACTGAGCAAGAGCCCAAACTTTTTAAACCAAGAACCAGTAAAGAACCGATTTTGGCCCCTCAAAGATCCAGTCTAGAGTTCTTTTAGATCAAGAATGGCAATTCTACAACCTAATCTTGATGCAACTAAACCGATTAATCAGAGTCAAATTAATCAGATTAGCAAAAACAGAATCAATCATACACACACTAAAAAGAAGATTTATAGTAGTTCGGCTATTAACAACTCAACCTCCACTGTAAAAAGAGAAGCAAGCTTTCACTATTATGAGTTTTACAAGATACAAGATTCCAGAGAATGTGTAACTGAACCAATTGCTTTACAAAATTGATCATAGGACCTTATATACACAGAGGAAAAGATCTAGAAAGACCCTACACTAGTTAGCCCCTTATTTCTGGGTTTGTTATCAAAACCTATAAGCTTCCCGCATCTGTAACAGCTTTACCAACCTTTCGAACCATTGATGGACATGTGTTAAAGTCTTATTCAACCTGATTCTCAAATGCCAAATGAAGTTGCCGTTTTGAGTAAGTAATGCACGTGTTGAATCACCTGTATCACTTATCCAACCAACCAACATTATAAGGATGTCAAACAGCTCTATGAACTTCATCAACTGACACCTCAAAACACAATTTTTGAGAGCACCTTATTTATCAGACTTGAACATGAACCTTGATTTTGAGCTTTATCTTCAACATTCTCCACCTAGAACTCAAATCTGTTACTCTTTGTCTTTATCTTCTCATTTCACATCTGCAAGCTAAGTTCTGCAGATCCCAACTGACTTCAGTTTGAACTTAAACTTGGCACTTGGTACAGCCTTGGTCAGCATGTCAATAAGGTTGTCATCAATATGTATCTTCACCAGTTACACCACAACTTTTGAAACTTCCAGCCTAACAAAGTGCTGCTTGCTGTCAATGTGCTTAGTCTTCTCATGATGTATATGATTCTTACTTAAACAGTAAGTAATAGCACTCTGACCATCACAATAAACTATAATTTACTTTTAGTCAAAACCCAATTCAGTCACCATTCATTTGAGCCAAACTGCTTATTTAATTACTTTTATTGTTGCAGTGTATTCAGTTGTTAACAAAGCAACAACATTTTGCAATGAGGTTTTTCAGTTTATAGTGCAACCATTGAATCTAAACAAATAACCTGTCAGGGACTTCATTTTATCCAGATCCCTAGTATAATTAGCATCAACAAAAACTTCCACATCGACTTTACTTCTCTTGTTAGTTCCATACATCAAACTATCGTCAACTATACCATTAAGGTATCTTAAAACATGTACAGAAACCTTCCAATGTTCTTTCCCTGGATTTACTATTTATCTATTTACAACACTAACTTCATAAGAGAGATCAAGTCTGGTCAGAGCCATTGCATACATATAACATCCTATAACACTTGAATATGGAATTTTAACCATTTCAGCCTACTTATCATCAATTCTTGGGCACTATTGACATGAGAGTTTGAAGTGAGCTGGCAACAGAGTTTTAACAGGTTTTGAACTCCCTATTTTAAACTTTTCAAGCACCTTTTTGATGTACTTCTACTGTGATAAACATAAAGTACACTTCTTCCTATCTCTAATTAATTCCACTCCAAGGATCTTCTTTGTTGTACCTAGATCCTTAATCTAAAAAACTTCGCTCAACTACTGTTTTAAAATATTTATATGATCTATATTCTAACATGCTGTCAACATATCATCAATATATAATAATAGATAAATCTTACTGCCATTTTTTTATTTTTGAAATACACAAAACAATCAAAATGATATATTTGAAATCCACGTTCTATCATAAATTTGTCAAATCTCAAGTAACATTATCTTGGAGTTTTGTAAGCCCATACAAAGACTTCTTAAGATGACAAACATGATCAGCTCTTTCTGGATCCTCATAGTCTTTTGGTTGAGTCATTATAATCATCTCATCTAATTCACCATGTAGAAAAGTAATTTTAAAATTCATTTACCCAAGATGCATGTTATTTACTGCAATTAGTGTTAATAAGAGTCTCAAAGAAGTATGTTTAACTACTAGAGAAAACAATTCTGGAAAGTCAATACCCTCCAATTGTGTAAAGCCTTTGGCTACAAGCTTGGCTTTAAATCTTTATGCTTCAACACTTAGGATCCCCTCCTCTATCTTATAAATCCACTCATAACCAACTAGTTTTTTATTTTCTAGTCTTTTAATTATTTCCTAGGTCTAGTTTTTTTAATCAATGATTGCATCCCCTAATCTATAGCTTTCTTCAATTCTTCTAATTTACCACTCTTAATAGCCTCTGAATAAGTCTTTGGTTCATCATTTTTAACTTCAATTATTATTGTCGATGTAGATACAATGAGATCTACATAAGTATATCTTGTATGTGGCCTTATCAAGCTCTTCTCCATATTTCTTACCAATTGATAGTCTTTGATTCCTTTATCTCTTTCCAACTCACCATCTGATTGAAAAATCTCCATATCAAAATCAAGTTCAAGTCCAACTCTAGGCTTTTGTTTTGTACTTAAGTCTGATAACTCTACCTCAAAATGAGTCTTCTGAACCTTATCTGCATGCCTTATGGTTGTTAGTTTTAATTGAGTTGAACTTTGAAGCATTTCAAAGTCATTAAACATACCATCTTTGTTGATAATTGCTCTTGGAGGTTTCAAATCAGTGCACTAGAATTTGTATCCTTTCACTCTATCTAGATAGCCTAAAAACACACACTTTAAAGCACTTGGTTCTAATTTTCCTTGTTTGATGTGTGCATAAGCAAGGAAACTCAAATCAGAGTGGAATAGTTTGCTGGTTTGCTAGATCAGAACTTAATAGGTGTTTCAAAGTTGATTCCAAAAGAGAGATTTCTGTTTATAATATAACAGACTGTAGAAAGAGCTTATACCCACAGAGTTATAGACAACTTTGAGTGAATAAACATGTATCTTATGTTATCAATCAAACTCATGTTCATTCTTTCAACTAATTCATTTTACTGAGGTGTGTCTCATTGTTTTGTGCCTCATAATCCTATGTTCAGAACAAAAGTCATCAAACTTCTTGTTACAAAACTCTAAGCCATTATCAATGCTTAATTATCTGACCTTTCTATTTTTTTAACTCTCTGCTAATGTTTTCAAGCCTTAAAGTGTTTAAACAAATTATCCTTACTCTTTAACATATATACCCAAACCATCTTTGAAAATCATTAATGAAAGATAGAAAATACATTGCCCTACCTAAAAAAGCTATTTGCACTGGTCCCTACATATAATTTAGAGTCTCTTTTGAATTATGTAGTCCAATATTGAATTTAACTCTTGAAGACTTGTCTAAGACACCTTCTTCACAGAACCTTAGGGTCTCTATCTTATTCTCTCTTAAAACTCCCTGATTTGATAGTTCTTTTAAGGACTATGACCTTACCTCATTTTACTCATATGACCTTACCTCAAATGCACAATATTATTTTATCTAATTTTTGATTTGAAACCACAATATCCTCTATAATAGCTGACTCTTGAAGGACATACAGACCATTGTTTAAGTTTTACTTCATTAATACCACTGACTATTTCAATACCTTTAAGGTACTTGCTTCAAACTTAATTAGACACCCCATTTTATCAAACATTCCAAGAGAGATAAGATTTCTTTTTAAATCAGGAGCAGTCTCGCATATGTTAATTCTCTAGTCATGTTATTAAATATTTTCAGTCAGATTATGCCTCTACCAACTTGTATAATTTTGCATTATAATTACGCTACCATTATAGGCTTCATAGTTCATGAATAGATTCTTATTAAGGCCCATACGGAATGGCCAACTAAAATCTAGAACCTAATTACCTCTGGTTTGGCCATCAATTAGAATAAGGACTCTGGCTGAGTCATAGCCATTAGATTCTTGAATTTATAATGCAACAATAACATCACATTCTTCTCCCTTGTATCTTTATTTTTTCTTTTCCTCTTAGGGAAA
This sequence comes from Murraya koenigii, assembly GCA_025617385.1. Classification (NCBI taxonomy): domain Eukaryota; kingdom Viridiplantae; phylum Streptophyta; class Magnoliopsida; order Sapindales; family Rutaceae; genus Murraya; species Murraya koenigii. The sequence continues at coordinate 17,974,881 of CM046812.1, forward strand.
TTTTTTTGAAATAGCATTCTTTGTGGCATTAGAAACATTTCATATTTTGTAGTATGAATTTAAATCTTATCTTTTTTTTCCTTGCCACATTCTCTCTTTTCTAACCTCCCACTTGCAGTCAAGCTTTCTCCATCCATTAATTCTTTTTTTTTGTTGCTCCCTTAGAACTCAGAGTTTCTTTAATATCAACCATAGAAAGAGCTTATCTTCCAGAGATGTGTTTGTTAACATGATGCTCATAAGAGCTTGGTAAAGAACAAAATAAGTTCCTAGTTTTATTCTCATCATCAATTTTCACATTTATGTCTTCAAGATCTAATGTGAACTTGTTAAAGGTATTAGTATAATTTGAGATTGATGATTTCTTCCATTTGTAACGTATAAAGCTTCTTCTTTGTGGCTAATCTTTTAGCCATAGACTTTTTTATATATTGGTTTTCAAGCGTATTCCGTAATCCTACTATTGTCTTCTCACTACTAACTTCTTTAAGTACACCATCTGTAAGACTTAAGATTATTGTACTATGAGCCATATCCAATATATTTGATAGATTTTCATTAGATACCTTTCTGGCAATCTTTGATGATGAGACCTTATTAAGTGACTCATCCAACCCTCTGATACACTAACAAAGCTCTCATCTTAAGCCTCCACGGGTAAAAATTATTTTCACATGTAAACTTCCCTACCTCAAGCTTTGGTACAGCTATTTGAGATCAATAACTCTGAGAATAGCTCTGATACCAATTTGTTAAACTAAGAACCAGTAAAAAATTGATTTTAACTACCAAAGATCCACTCTAGAGTTCTTTTAGATTAAGAACAACAACACTACAACCTAATCTTGATGTAACTAAACCGATTAATTAAAGCTAATTAACCAGATTAGTAAAAACAAAACCAATCATACACACACTGCAAAGAAGATTTATAGTGATTTGGCCATTAATAGACTTACGTCCAACGTAAAAAGAGAAGCAAGCTTTCACTATTATAAGTTTTACCAGATATAAGATTCTAGAGAATGTGTAATTGAACCAACTATTTTATAGAGCTGACAATGAGACCTTATATACACATAGGGAAAAGGATCTAGAAAGACCTTATACTAGTCAGCTTCTTATTTCTGGGTTTGTTATCAAAACCGAAAAGCCACTCGTGTCAGTAATGGCTTTAACAACATTTTTAACCACTGATGGACCTGTGTTAAATTCTTATTTAGCGTACTTCTCAAAACGTCAAATGAAGTTACCGTTTTGAATATGTGATGCATGTGTTGAATCACGTGTATCACTTATCCAACCAGCCGACATTACATGGATGACAAACAACTCCCTGAACTTCAACAACCGACATACCAGACACAATTTGAGGGAGCACCTGACTTGCCAGACTTGAACATGAACCAAAATTTTGAGCTTCTGTTTCAACAAAACTCATTCTTTTATGGTATAAGACGATTACACAACAGGCCACTCAATCATTTAACTTAACCTTAGTTGAACAAATCCTATTATAGTTCCTAAAAGAAAACGTAAAGGGAAGCTATCTATCTTTCATCTTTAAGACCATTATTTTTATAAAAAGATTCCTTTAAGTTAATAATTTACTTTCTCGTGAAGTCACATTCCTCTGAAGTTCTCCATCTTGGCTTAGTGTATATTTCACAAAATGGACTTGCAACAGATGATACTTTGCAAGTAAATGGTATTCTTATAGTTTCAGTTTGTAGTTTGTGTCTTGCAAAATTATGAAACTCTTACATATCTTTTCTTGAATGTGCTTTTTCTTGACATATATGGAGTTAGTTGTGAGGTCCATTTTAGATTCATTTTCCAAAGGGAGGGGAGTTTGGTGATACTACGTGTTTAATTCATAATTGCTTGGACATGATTATAATTTATAGAGTGTCTCCTACCTAGTGGTTTTGTATCATATAGAAATAGGTATAAGTTTGATAATATTTTAATTCCTTATAAAAGGGTGTCTAAGTTCTAATACAAGGCTAAATTGGCTACTTGAGTGTACGGTGTCCAGGTACATTTTATTTAACTTTGCTAATTTCAATTCTCTCAAGTCTTCACATCATGCAAAACTCATTGGTTAAGACTATTTTCTAGCATTCTTTAAGAGTACCTAAGATTAAGATTAATACGGATTGTTTGGCTAAGGCTAATCTAGGAATTTCAACATATGGGAATGTCTTTTAGGGCTTTAATTGTGCTTTTCGGGGCCTGCTTTGCTATGCCTTTAGGGTTATCAAATATTATTACATGAAGTGCCATTCAATTTAGTTGGGGAGTGATTCAACTTTGCGGAATGCCAAAGCATATCGACTTTTTTCCTCCTTTGTTGGATAGGCCTTTTTCCGATAGATCAAATAGTTCGTCCAATAGCGCTTCCATTCGAGAAGGAGATAAAATCGCGAGTAGACAACTTGACAATGGTGGTGCATCGAAAATGTGAATAAAGAGGGGTGGGGAGGAGCGAGGCCTTTAGGCCCTATACCTTCCGGTGAGATTATGCCTTGTGTTTTTATGATGGTTAGCCTGGTCATAACGTGCTTTTGCCTTGTTTTGTCTCTTCTCATTGGATGCAGTTGCATAGGCGGGTTGTCCCTCCCTCTTCTGGAGGTAGGGGTTATTCTTCTTGCTGGAAGTGGGCAATCCTTATGACTGGGTCCGTTACAGCGGCTAGTCAGAAGGTAGTCTGTCTGAATGCGATGCGATCCCTCTACTCGAGGACGGGGGTACACTGTTGGAGAGTGATTCAACTTCTGCTCTTTCTTTTTTTTCAGAGTTCTCATTTTAAGTCGCCATGGAAGCTATGTATCTAATGGCTGAATTGTAACAAATTAGTGGTATAGATTTTTATAGCAGTTATATTTATTGAATGGGTAATTCAGTTGCAGATTATTTAGCAAACATGAGAGTTGTTTGCTCATTGTGTAATTATTGGGATACTCTAACTACATGTATTCAAAAATTTATGTAAGAAGATTCTTGGAGATTACCTAAGTATCATTTTTACTTAGCCATTTTGTAATTAAACAATAATCTTTCCCTTTGTTTTAATTTTAATAAACTTCACATTATTCATTTAAAAAAAAACACTCTTATTCGCAAACACATCATACTTATAAGTGCCATGCCATGACTCATGAGTTATAAAATTTTTGCTAATTTTTTGTGGTTCTCAATTACTTTGCGTTACGTTCTTATAAACTTAACTGATATTCACTCTACTTTTATTCACCAACAAATTTTAAAAATTCGCAAACACATTTTCTCAACAGCTGAGTTTTGAAAATTTACAACAATAAGTCTAATTTCACACACCGTCTCTATAATTGAATGTTAATTGTTTTAATTAGTAAATTATTTTCACAATGATACAAGCATTTTTCACGATATAGAAACATTAAAGTTTGATCAATAGATGAAATTAGGTTCCTAAATAATAAAATTTTATTAAAAATAGTATGAATGAACAAAACTATGGTTTTGGACCCCTTTTCCTAAGAACCCTAAATATCATGAATTTACCAAAAATAGACAAATCCAAAATATGAAATGATAATAAAATCTTCCTAGTTCCTATCCAAAATAAGAAAAGTATAAAAAAAAAGAAAAAAATACTAAAAGATAATCAGGAAAAAAGTAGAATTTTTTTCTTGATATCGGGACAAAATGGTGCAAGCAATTTCATATTTAGTTTTTCTCGTTAAAAGTTTTAAAATAGTATATTATACGCCCAAAATAAATATATGTAGCATAAGTTTTGACCTTTGGAAGTTATCATGCTCTCCCATACAACCTTTAGCTACGTCAGATTTAATATTTGAACTTGGCTCATATGGATAGAAAAATTTTATTTTTTATTTAAAATAAATTTACAACTGGGGTTTCCTAAATAATCAAACTTGGGATTTTAAGGTTTTCATTTGTTGGGTCGTGATAACATAATGTTGTAAAGAATTATTAACTAGGCCTCTTGCGTGAGAAAATTCAATGTAGCATGAGTTAGGAAAAATAAAAAAGTCGTGAATGCCTGAAAAGCTCAAATCCAACATTAGAAATAAGACATTTTGACCTCTCTTAAAGTATTCAAAGATGTTGGAAAAATGTGTTAGTGGGTCGTATCGTATTAGTTTCATGTCGTGTCAAATTTAAATTGATCCAAATACAATTCATTTAATAATCGTGTCAAAGTATTGAGACCCTAACTCGACATGAAAAATAAATAGATTACTTAATAACATGCTTAATATCTATATATTTAACAAATTTATTTTTGATAAGATATATTTAACAAAATTTTCATCAAGCATTTGTATTATAATTTATCCATATTTGCTAAAATATTACACATTTATATTATTGAAGTTATAATATATGTAAATAATATTATAAAATATATATGTTTACTAATATTTTACATATTTATACTATTGAAATTCTAAATCTATATAAAATTTTATAAATAAAAAACTATATACATGTTCATCATGTTGAAAAACTGAAGAGGACTAGACTGCACAAAATTAAAACTATTTAAGCAATAGCAGAGTTTTAATAAACTAAAGAACTTTATTGATATTTTATAAGTGAAACACTACAACATCGGCGGCTCATTCTTTTTGCTCTCTTCTAATTTTTCACTCATCACTTGATGCCTAAAACAAAAAGCGTAGGGGTATTTATAGTAATCTAAAACTAATATAAACCACATAAATATTAAATTACAATTTAACAATCTCATTTTACAAATGCCACTAAATATTCAATAATTTTCTAGATTTAGAAAATTTAATCTCTATTTGATATTTTTTGGATTAGCGTCATCTTTTATTCTCTACAAAATTCTTGAAACTTCCATCCGTTGAGCTTTGAAATTGGGTTTGGATAAGTGTAATTAAATTAGATTATGAAATTGGTGTTGGACTTTTAACACTCCCACTCAATACCAAGTTTCATGCTTTGATCCATATAGAGTTGTTGATGAAACTCTTTAAAATTTCCGGAATTAAGACTTTTTGTAAACAATTCCACAACTTGATCATCCTTCTTGATGTGCCGCACCCAATCATCATCTTACAAGACCTTTTCCTTGATAAAGCAATAGTGCACTTGTTGAGTGCTAGAAAGTGTATATTTATAAAGGGTAAAATAGTTATTTTATACTTCAAGTTTCACTAACATCCCTACTTTTATATATTTTAAGTTCCTTAAACTTTGATTATATATGTTTATATGTATTTTTAAGTACTTTATGTATTGCATGGGTATTTTAGTTATTTAAAAATAAACGAGAAGTTGGACAATAAAAAAGACAATATTTTTGAATTCAGAATAGTTAAAAACCTTAGAAATAACATAAATGACATAATCATAATTGTAAGATTTGGATAGGTCCTGCTAACGAGATGTTGACTGATGATATGACATTAACGGATGACATGGTAAAAGACTATTAGACCAAAAAATGAGCTTACAATACATACAATGCACTGAATCATATATGTTGAGTTTGACCTTGACCAATGATGTGGTGCATATTAGTGGACTGAAAAACGCATGTACAGAATATGCATATACATAGAATAATAGCCATAGTGACATGTTTCATCCAATTTGAGAGTGCCACATGGCACAATCCTAGGAGTTCAAATTGTTTTCATTTGATGGTCATGATTTACTCGTTGTATATATAAATAGGGGACTACCCCTTCTAATTTAACACCCATGAATTCATTTCTAAGTTCCATTTTCTATAAGTCATTATCTATCTTTTATTTTTTAAGTATTTTAATAAAATTCTTATGTTGCACCTAGTTATAAAATGAGTAGCTAATTTATTTTTAAGCTTGTGTTAAAGGCGAAGCCACAATATGACCTATTGACTTAATTTGATAAGTTTATTTTTACTTTGTCTAATTTATTTAAATTGTTTGACTTATCAATGACAGATAATAATAATCTTGTCAAGATTTTACATTTGTATACTAACTCCCTAGTGCAAGATTATTACTATTTGGCAGGGTAAGCATTTTATACTAGATTTATTGGAGAAAAATTTTCATCTAATTTATGTAGTAGGTCTTGATTCAATGTGGACAAAAAATTCATCTAGGTTATTTAGTGGATAGTTTTGCCACCTTGGCGACAGTTGGTTTATTAGTACGTAGCACAATATGTTCTTAATACCATATTTAATATAAAATTATTTTTCCTAGTACAATGAGCACTTGATATCATATTTATTAGAGTTAGGCTTATGAGGAGTGGAAATACCCTCTACATAAATTAATTGAAACTAAAAAAGAATATTAAGCATATGGTGAAATATTGAGTATGAATCCTGAGACTCAATCACTTTATTGTATTATTTAATCTCTAAATTATTCTTACTAATTTAATTTAAATTTTAGGATAAAATATATTAAAATATTCACCACAAGCCCATAAATAATAATAATAATAATAATAATAACTCTACACAATTGAAATCCACTTCTTCATGAGATCGACACTCATCACCATTAATTTATAATGCAATAGATTCATGAGCTTGCATTTGAATCTTTTATTTTTGACCGTTGCACTTCTATCAAGAGGAAAGTATTTTACAATGCTACTCATAAAATTTGCTTTTAAAATGTCAAAGGTAACATAAAGTCAAAATTTAATATGTTCAAAGTTGTTTGAGATTAATTTGAGCCTTCCTTTATTAAAGCAACAAAAAGATATAGACACAGAGAATTTAAAAAATAACTTGAGGGGTTATGGATACTCCACTTGAATACAGCTGATTACTTACAGATAATATGGACAAATTAATAGTGACATTAGATTATAGAATATTGTTTGTGGTAAGAATATTGTTTGTGGTAAGAATATTGTACCTCTTGCCTTTGAATCAAGGCTTGCCCAATGGCTTAGCGTTGTGCAAATTTTATTGAATTCACAAGTGCATGAATATATTACAGTATAGGCTAATGGTGATAAATGTTAGTCCCACAAAGATGTAGATTCCAATTGTGTAGAGTTATTATTATTAGTATTTATAGCCTTTATGGTAAATGTTTTAGTATATTTTATTCTAAAATTTAAATTAAAGTGGAAAAATAAATTGAAGATTAAACAATGCAATGAAGTGCTTGAGTCTCAGAATTTACACTCAACATTTTACCTTGGGCTTAATATTCCTTTTTAGCTCCAATTAATTTATGAGAGGGGTATTTCCACTCTTCATAAGTCTAATTTTAATAAATATAGTATTAAACGGTATTAAATGTTTATTGTACCCAAAAAAATAATCTTATGTTAAAAGTAGTAGTAAGAATATATTGTGCTAGGTAATAATAATCAAATTGTCGATAAGGTAGCAAGACTGTCTACTAATTAACAAAGGTGACTTTTTTGTTAAGACTGAGCCAAGAACTACCACAAAAATTAGAGGAAAGTTTTTCTCTAATAAATCTAGTGTAAAGTGCCCAGTATACTAAATAGTAATAATCTTGCACTAGAAAACAGATATACTAGTGCAAAATTTAGATAAGAGTATTATTATCTATCAGCGATAAGTCAAAACAATTTAAAAAAATTAGAAAAAGTGAAAATAAACTTACCAAATTAAGCCTATAAATCATGTTGAGGCTTTACCTTTAACCCAAACTTGAAAATAAATTAGGTACTCATTTTATAACTAGGGAAAAATAAAAATTTCATGAAAATAAGTAAAAAATACAAGATAGAGAATGAATTATAGAAAATGAAGCTCAGAAATAGATTTAGATGTGTCAAATTTAGAGTGGGTTGCCCTCTATTTATAGATATGACGTAGTAAATCATGACTATAGGATGAAAACAATTCAGTTGCCTAAGATTGCACCACGTGGCACTCTCATATTTGTTGGAACATGTCACTAGGGTTGTTATTTCATGTATATGCATATCGGTCAATGCCAAAGTCAACATATATGATTTAGTGCATTACATATATTGTAAACTCATTTTTTAGCCCAATAGTCTTCTGCTATATCATCTATCAATGCCTCATCATCAATCAATGTCATGTCAGCGGTCAACACCACGTCGGCAGGGCCTACTAAAATCTTACAATTACTATTTTTTCTTTATGTCATTCCCAAAGTTTTTAGCTATTCTGAGTTCAAAAATGCTATCTGTTTTTATGTTCGACTTCTCGTTTATTATGTAATGATAAAAATATCATTGAAATACATAAACTAATGAAAAATACATACAAACATATATAGTCAAAGTTCAAGGGAGCTAAAATACATAAAAGTGAAACTGTTAATAAGACTTGGAGTGTAAAATGATTATTTTGTTCTTTATAAATATACACTCTCTAGCACTTACCAACACCTCCATATGCTTATTTCTTGAATGAAAAATTGGATTTCTTCCAATTTGGTCACTGATTGATTACCGTAATTTAATTATACTGCATAATCAAGTAGTTGGTGTCGATCCTTTATCAACTACATTAACCAAGTGCTTTCTTGAGTTACCATCGCTGCTGCTCTATACTCTACTTCTATAGTTGATAGTGATATAGTTGGTTGTCTTTTACTACTCTAAGAAACTTCTCCATAATTAATTTTTGAAAGCATACATAGTAGTTAATCTTCTTGTATCATGATTTTCGGTGTAGTCAGAGTCATAATAGCTAGTCAACTTGCAACTTTCACATTTCTTGTACAATAGACTGAGGCAATTGACTTTTTACATATTTTAATATACGTAGAACCACTTCCAAGTTAGGCATCTTGAGATTTTGTATGTACCGACTCATTACACTAACTGCATATAAAATGTCTGGCCGAGTAAGCATGAAGTAGAGTAAACTACTTACCAATTATCGATACATCATTCCATCTTATAAATCTTTGCATTTATGTATGCATAATTTTGCGTTAACTTCCATTAGAGTTAAGATTGACTTGCATTCCATCATTCTAAACTTCTTTAGAAAGTCTTTCACATATATAAGTGAACAAATAAGTTCTATTTTATTTGTCGAATCTCTTCTATATCGCTATTAATAAGAATCAAATCATCTAGTAAAGTTCCTAACTTTCCTTTACCAGCTTTGATGAATAAGCACCACTGGATAACCACTCTAAGTTAGAAATTTAGCAATCTTGCCATACCATACTCTTAGCTCATCATACCCTTGGTGCTTGCTTTAAATCGTAAAATGCCTTTATCAAGTGGCATACATTCTATGAATGAGATTTATTCTTGAATCCTCTCGGTTGGTTCATGTAAATCTCTCGATCTAACTCTCTGTGTAGAAATATATTTTTTACATCTATCTGCCATAATTTCCATTTCTTGCTAGCTATAAGTGCAAGTAAGACTTTTATTATTGTGAGTTTTGCCATCGAACTAAACTTTTCATCATCGTCTAGCCCATATTACTGTGATAATCATTGAGCTACCAATCGAGCCTTGTACCGTTCAATTGAACCATTCAAATGCTACGTATACTTGTACACCCATTTGTAAGATATTGGTTTTGTATCTTTTGATTTTAAAACCAAGTCCCAAGTCTGATTTTATTTAGTGTAGTGATTTTCTCCTTCATTACCTTTATCTAATGAGAATTCTTTACTGCTTCTTTAAATATTTTAGGTTATTTTATTTAATCTTATTCTGTAACCATTGCATTAGAATACCTTAGATTTGGCTTTCTCACTCTTGTGGATCTTTTAAGTTGATATTCAAGAGTTCTTGGCTCTTTGTCTTTAATAGGGCTCTTGTGAACTCTTGGTTTATAAGGACTTTGTTGCTCATGCTAAATATCATCATCCCTTAGATCATAAGAATATTAAAATTCTTCTTGACTCACATAGAGTTTAGTAATTTATCTCTTTATTTCATCTTTAATTTCTTTTGAATCTAATATCTCTTCTTTTTTACAGACTACCATAAAGATACTTCGTCAAACACTATATTTTGTGTCGTATATCACTGTCCACTAGTAAGATCACAACACATTCATTTTTTCCTCTGACTGTTATACTTGACAAAGATAAAATGAGTTGCCTTCTTATCAAATTTACTTAGCAATTGGCTTGGCATGAATACATAGCACATATAGCTGAATACACGAAAGTAGTTGACTGTAGGCTTCACATTTCATAGCTTCTTTTAAGGTGATATAAATCGTAGTTTTAGTTGAGGAAGTATGTTGATCACATGAGCCACCATCTTCAAAGCTTTGACCCAAAACCTCCCCAGGCAAATTCTTTTCATGTATCATGCTTCGACCTCTACTAGATGCCAATTTTTTCTTGTTACACCATTCTATTGTGGTTTATTAGCACAAGTGAACTAATGGCGTATCTTATAGTCTTGAAGACACTGGGAGAACTCTTATGATGTATACTCTCCTCCATTGTCTATTCATAAACAATAAATCTTTCTCCCTACTTCTCTTTTAGCTATATTTTTAAATTCTTTAAACTTTAAGAACGTATCAGATTTTTTTTTGCAAAAGGAAAACCCAGATATGCTTGGAGAAGTTATCGATGAATGTGATCATGTATTGCATGCCACTAATAAAAGATTGATTGACAAAAAAGCACTAAGGGTTCTATTACTCTAAACTTTGACTACCCATATGGGAGTTGGTGAGCCTTGCCATATTGACACTCTATATACAATGTGTCTATTGTCACATCATGTTGGGGTAGACTTTTGAGCATTGAATTGTTTATCATGACCTTCAATTTGTGATAGTTAACATGCCCCAACTGATGCCATAAATCTAATGTCTCATTCCTTCGACTCTTATCTACAGAAGTGGACTCTGCTAACAATACATAGACTGACTCTAACATTCGTCCTTCCATAATAAGTGTCCCTAAGATCTTTAAGTCGTGATATACCTTCACATCTTGAGGACTGAACAAGATATAGTTACCTGATGATGTTAGTTGTGATACTAAGAGTAGGTTTTTCTTCATGCCTGGGATATAATATATATTTTAAAGTGACACTTTGTGTGGACAATATTGATGTGTAAGAATTGTAGTGCCTATGTAGGGGTGGCAAAAATACCCGTCCGGCCCAGATGATGCCAGCAGAGTAATACTCGACTCAGACTAATCTCTGAGCCGGGTTTGGGTATCACTTGAGAAACCTAGAACTCGGCCCGAAATCCGAATTTTATAAAAAAATTATAAAAAAATTTATTTTAAATAATTACATTTTTAAATACATTTATTCAATATATTTAAAAATTTAAACATTTAAAGCTCAAATTTCATCTTTAATTTTATTAAAATAATTTTATAAATTATAAAAATATATTTATAAATATAAAAATTTAAATGTTATATGGAAAAATATTCCGGGCAAGGTATTAGGATACCGGAGTTTTCAAAAGTCCAGTCCAAACTTTTGCCAACCTTAGCCTACGTGAGTTATCGGTAATCGCGTGTTATTTGCTATTAATACCACGCAACCTCTTTTGTACCTAGTCATTTTTTGTAGCTTCTCTTTATCATCAGTCAAATGATTTAGCACTTGAGTCAAAAGTCTAATCACTCTTATAATTAATTCGGCCGGGTATTGTGACTGCAAAGTTTAACTCCTCTTCCTCAATGGTGACTAATAGTTCAACTTTCCATTCTTCATTACTATCCTTTTTTTAACTGGAAGTAGGAGCATTACTCTTTTCAAAATTTTTCTTAGACCAGCAATCTTTGGCCATGTGGCCTTTTTTTCTATAGTTGTAGCAATTCATTTCAAACTTATTCTTTGACTTATATTGGCCACCATTGTTGCGATTCTTTGGTGCTCCCTTTGTCTATGAGCTGCCTTTTTGTTGATGACCTATTAACTTATCAATATCATTTTTAGATCCTCCTCCACTGTGTCATATGAATCAATGTCTCTTCTTATTAATAAAAAGCACTTCCTCACCATTATTTACTAAGGCCCCACTCATTTTCTTGTCAATCGCTTCTTGTTTAGCAAGTAAATCAGTGGTTAGTTGGGTTGGCAAACCATAGACAACTACAACAAAGCTCTTAAACTCGAGCCATAAATTATGGACAAGAATTCTCTTCATTCTTAACTGAGAAATTTTATGGCATAAGGACTTTACCTTGTTGAAGTACTCGTCATGTTATATTTATTGTTAAATTAACTGTAGCTCATTCTCTAAAAATTGTAGTTGTATACTATTAATCTTTGAAAAGATCATTGTAAGGTGTCTTAAACTTCCTTAGGCGTTTTAGCCTTTTTATATGTTGCATCATCTCTTAGCTTCAATGTTCCACTTCTTCAAAGCGGCATCCTCAATTGGTGGTTTCAGATTATTACCACAAACGATTTCGCAGTGATTTTGGCCTTGAAAGTAGGACTCTATCAATGTTGCACACATATTGTAATATTTGTTATTGAGCTTCTTGACTCATGATATAGAATATTGTGTATTGCCAGTAGGGTACATTCCGGAAGGCATAACTTTGTCTACAAGTGTCCGTTTTTAGTATATTAACATTTTGAAGCTTGCGACGAGAAGAACAAAACTTATATCGCCAAAGCCAGTATTAGTCCATACTCAGCCCAAAAATTCATTTTCTTTCTTGGTCATTTTTAGATTTTATTTTATTTTTCTATTTTTTCTGATTCTTCTAGGATTTTTATCTTTTTTTTTTTTTTTACAACTCAAATTTAGTTTTCATTTTCTTTGTCTTTCTATTTTGAATAGAAGAAATTACCAAAATAGGCAAATTTGAAATATAATTCTATAATAATATTCTTCTATTCGAAATAAGAAAGATAAAGAAAATGAAAATTAAATCTGAGTTGTAAAAAAAAAAAAAAGATAAAAATCCTAGAAGAATTAGGAAAAATAAGAAAAAATCATAAAATCTAACATTGACTAGGAAACAAAAGGAATTTTTCGATTGAGCACAAACTAGAACGGCTTTGGCAATCTTTGGTTTTGTTCATCTCGTGGCAAGTTTCGAAACAATATATTATACACTTAAAACGGACACCTGTAGACAAAATTATGCCTTACGGAAGGTACCCTGCTCGCAATACATAACACCCTGCATCAGTCCCCCTCACTTGGAAAAGAACTGATCCTTGAGTTAGGATCGTACAACTCGTCATCATTGGGATAATAGTTGAACAAATCAGCCACATTAAAAGTATCAGAGATATTCCAATTGTCAGGTGATTGAAGTATATAAGCATTATCATTAATTTTCTGAGCCACGTGAAAAGGTCCATACTTGTGCTTCTCTAACTTGGCTCGAATACTGAAAAATCAACTTCATCGCATGTATGCCATCACTAAATCACCCTCAGCAAACACTTTCTTATGCCGATATTTTTTTCGCTTCAGCCTTATACTTTGCATTGGTAGCTCCAAGTGAGCTCGAACTTCTACTTGAATCTTCAGAGCCTTTTTTGCCATATTATCTTTTGGCTTGTGTTCTCCAATTGCAACAACTTGTTGTATGACGTCTAAGTTACAAACTTATCTTGGAGAACTAGTATAGACAATATCGAAAGGTACCTTGCCAGTAGATCTATTTACTTCGATTACTTGTCACCACACACACACCGCCCAAAGTGCAATTGATCACCTCTATTTGCCCATCTGTCTGTAAATGGAAAGTGCTACTAAACTACAACTATATGCCAAACTTATCCCAGAGATAATGCCAAAACTTACTGATAAATTTCACATCCCTGTCAGAAGTTACAGTTTTTGTAATCTTATACAAACGCACTACTTTCCGAAAGAATAAAAGTGCACTTAAGCAGTATCTTCAGTCTTCTTACATATAATGAAATGTCTCCCTTTAAAAACCTGTCCACCATAATTAATATCGAATCTCGACCCATCCTTGTGCGTGAAAATCGTAACAAAAAATCCATGAATAGATCTAACTAAATATTTTTAGGAATAGGTAAAGACATGTACAAACCAATATTTTGCGCATGTCCCTTGCCTTCTTGGTAAATCTGACAGCTCTGCACAATCTCACTGACATCCCTATTTAGTTGAGGCCAATAATAATGCTTCTCTTCAAGCATTTTAATCTTGTCTCGATCCATGTGTCCGCTTAATCCTCCCTCATGCAACTCGCGAATAATCTGTTCACGCAAAGAACTCCGATGCACATATAACTGGTTAGATTTCAATAAATATCCATCCTGTATTAAGAAATCCTTCGCATTCTGATGGTTAATGCAGTGATCCTAAATGTGCACAAAGACATAATCTTCTATATACAACTCTTTCCAGCACTCAATAGTAAAGTTCCTCGCCTACTTAACACATCTGCCTTTATTTTACTGCACAAATTTATGCTTCAAGATAAAAGTTAACTTCTGCATATAACTCACCCATCTTGCATACATCTTACTAAGGTTCTACTGGCTGTTAAAGTACTTTAGTGCTTAATGATCACTATAGAGCACAAATTCTTTCTTAATCAAGTAATGCTCCTAAGTTTTCAACGCTCTAAAGATAGCATTAAATTCTTGGTTATAAGTAGACCACTTCTTCCGTGCCTCATTTAACTTCTCACTCATATACTCAATTAGTCACCCTTTTTGGGAAAGAACAGCTCCAATTCCTTTTCCACAAGCATTATACTTGACTTCAAAGAACTTGTTTAAATTAGGCAAGGCCAATACAGGAGCAGTGGACAACTTTTCTTTTAGTAAAGCAAAACTAGCCTCTTATTCTTTTCCCCATTTGAATTTTCCTTTCTTCAAGCATTCTGTAATACGTGCATCTATCGTACTAAAGCCACGAATAAACCTCCTATAAAATGTCATTAGGCCATGAAAATTCCTAACTTTACCTACTATCTTGGGCGTAGGCCAATCACTAATGACTTGTATCTTTGACTCAATAGCCTGAATCACATCCGCACCAATAATAAAACCCAAAATGTCCACATTATTTTGTAGGAAGCTATACTTCTTCAGATTATTGTAAAGTTGGTTTCTTCTTAACATTTCCAGAAGTATTCTCAAATGCTCTAAATACGTCACGGCATTAATATAATACACCAAAATGTAATCAAAATATACTACAACAAATTGTAATAAAATGGTTTAAAAATCTAGTTCATGAAATGCATGAACGTACATGGTGCGTTAGATAATCCGAATGGCATCACGAACTACTCATACAACCATTCTTCATATTGAACGCTATCTTCCATTCATCTTTAGGCCTAATCCGAATCTGCTGATACCTACTGCACAAATCTATATTTGAAAAAACCTGAGCACCGTCCAACTAGTCTAACAAATAGTACAAGGTAGGAATGGAAAATCAATGCTTTATGGTAATCTAGTTGATTCGTCTGCTATCCACACACATTCACCAACCTTCATTCTTTTTAGGCACAAAAAATGCTAGTACAGCACATGGACTCATGCTCTCACGAATGAATCCCTTGCCCAATAACTCGTCAACTTGTCTTTCAAAATCACATACTCATGTAAACTTATGCGATAATAGGGCAAATTAGGTAAACTTGCTCCAGGGACTAGGTCTATATGATGCCGAATATTTTACAAATGTGGCAACCCATTCGACATGTCTAATAGTGTAATGTCAGCAAACTCAGCCAACAGTGGTTGTACTTCTTCAGAGATAACCTTCTCCTCAAGTTTATCATTTTTCTGCAGTTTCTTATACCCATTGCAATCCTCCTCTGTATAGTTTATCATTTATCATTTATTCAACCTTAGAATTTTTCTTCTTGTTCATTAAAGGTACCAAACGAACTTTCTTGTTATTCCACCAAAACTCATACACATTATCTCTTTCCTTATAGGCTGCATCTACATTAAACTGCTACGGTCTGCCCAATCATACATGGCATGCATCC
The DNA here is from genome assembly GCA_025617385.1 of Murraya koenigii. Classification (NCBI taxonomy): domain Eukaryota; kingdom Viridiplantae; phylum Streptophyta; class Magnoliopsida; order Sapindales; family Rutaceae; genus Murraya; species Murraya koenigii. The sequence continues at coordinate 17,990,795 of CM046812.1, forward strand.
ATATCTACTATATCACACACTCATCACCCTTATACACCTTTCTAATGGAGAAAGAAACTCGACACACCTCTGTCACTCTCATTTTTATTCTCTTTTTTATCCACCCTATTCTGTAAAGTGTTGGATGTTTTCTGTCGAAAGCTCCATTACATTAACCAGTGCTTTGGACATTATATTCTCATTACTGCTGCTGTGAATTATCACATTGCACACCTTGTCGTTGATAGTGCCACATGTTTTGAAAATTTTATTGAGCTAATTATTCTCTTTAAACTTTGGCATTAATAAAATTTTTTGTATAATGCAATTCGACAGCTCTTTTCATTTGCCTCTAACTCCAAGGCTTTTTCGTCATCCACATTATCGTTCGTATCTGCCTCGTCGTCAACTTCAGCATCCACCAAATTTATTTTTTTTTTACGACATTCATTCGATTGATGTTTTGGTTCACCATACTTCATACACTTAATCAATATTGTCTTTGTGTATGGGTTGCTCTGCACCTGTGGTTGGAACTACTACCTTAGCTATTGCTGTACTGATTTTTTTGTCTGACTATTATTGGCTCATGTTTTTTTCTTATTTTCAAACCTAACACTACTTGGTCTGCTCTGCATCCCAGTAAATTATTGCAACTGGATTTTAGAAACAACACGTTGTTTTCTTTCTTCTAACTTTTTTACTCTAGTAACCACTGTACCCATATCCCAAATTGCATTTATAATATCATCTTGCAATTCTTGTTTTAATCTGTCAAGATATTTTGAAACTGTCTAAAACTTTGGTTCATCCATGTTATTTTTTATGTCCAGATGAAAAAGTTCTTTTGTATATTCATCCATACTACGATTTTTTGTCTAAAAGCTGGTAGGAAATACTCCTTTATCAACCCTGCATTTTAAGCCATAATTTGATTAATGACTTCCCGGCAACTCTTCTTCGATTATGTAAGTTTTGCCACCATGCAGATGCTGCACCCTTCAATTTGAATTCCATAAACTTAACCCGCTTATCTTGGGAAATATCCATATACTAGAAGAAATTTTCTACACTTGTTATCCAGTTTAAAAATTCTTCAACATACATCCCACCATAGAAATCTGTGATATCAATATTAATCCTGTAATCTGAACTCTTCCCGCACTTCCTTTTATAATCTTTAGTGTCTTCTTCCTCTGAATCACTTTCTAACTCTTCTTACACGCGCGACTGCACTCGCCTCACAGGTTCTAAATTCTGAAAAGCTATTTTGTGATTGATGGCCTGAGGCACTACTACTGCATGGTGATTATTCTGAGGTTGTTAGTGTGGTTCAATTTCTTCAATAACTTCCTCACAGTTATCTTTTTCCTGCAATCTTCTCTCAATGTTATTTATGGAAAGTGTGAGACCTTTGATTGCTTGCTCTATCGCAACCAACATCAAGTTATTCGCATTATTCTTATTTTGCAAGACTACTTCTGCAACTATCTGTTTGATAGTCTCTACAGACATTGCCTGCATTCCTTGATCAGTGTCATCGGAATAATTACTCCTTTGTTTGTGTAGTTGTACTATAATGACAAGCGAAATTACTCTGATACTAACTGATGAAACGGAAGTTTAAAGTTTGTTGAGACGGAAACAAAAGTTTTTGAATAATACTAATTTTAATGAAAGAAAACTGAATGAATAAAGCTATGGTTTTGAAGTCCTTTTATAACAAATCGAAATATCACGAATTTACCAAAATAGGCAAATCTAAAATATAATTCTATAATAAAATTCTTTTATCCAAAATAAGAAAGACAAAGAAAGCAGAAACCAAATCCGTGTTGTAAAAAAAAAGATAAAAATCCTAAAAGAATCAGGAAAAATAGAAAAATTCTTAAAATCTAAAAATAACTATTAAAAAAAAGGAATTTTTGGGTCGAGTACGGATCAGACGAACACTTGTAAACAAAGTTATACTTTTCAAAAGGTATCCTACTCGCAATACATAATACCCAACATCAACTCCTCAAACTTCTTGAAGGTCGTCCATTGGGTTTGTAAGACTTTGACAATGCCTAACAAACTTGATTTTCACCAATTAGCTTGTAGAATTTCAAACTCCTCACGATTCAATGAAGCTCCACCAAACTATCCTCAATCGTCCTTATTGTACTTTTACAGTTTCTCTATAATAGTCCTTGACTATTGTGAACTTCTGGCAACACTAACACAGTGGTCCTCGACTAACTATGCTCTAATACCAAGCTTGATCTTCACCAACCAGCTTGCAGAATTTCAAACTCCTCACGATTCAACGAAGCTCAACTAAACGATCCTCAATTGTCCTTATTGTACTCTTACAGTTTCTCTATAATAGTCCTGGACTATTATGAACTTCTGGCAACACTAACACAGTGGTCCTCGACTAACTATGCACTAATACCAATTGTTAAAAAATTGAGCTGAATTAGACTGCACAAAACTAAAACTATTTGAACAATATAAGAATTTTACTAAATTAAAAGATTTTATTGATATTTTATAAGAGCAGCGTTATAACACTCATGACTCACTCTTCTTTCTCTTTTCTAATTCTTCACTTCCCACTTGATGCTTACAACAAAGAGTTTAGAGATATTTATAGTAACATAGAACTAATAAAAACCATACATATATTAAATTCCAAAAATTTAACAACCACATTTTGCAAATATCATCAAATATTTAAAAGTTTTCTAAATTTAGATATTTTTACTTACATTAGATATTTTTTGGATTAGAGTCATCTTCCATTCTCTAAACAATTTTTGAAACTTCTATGAATTGAGCTTTGAAATTAGGTTTGGACAAGTGTAATTGGATCGGATCATAAAATTAGTGTTAGACTTTTAACACATCCTTCCAAAAAATAAAAATAAAAAGAGAATCATGTCAATATTTGTGTTTTAATAACAAGAACCTACAAATTAATTTAGAATAAAAAATAAAATCGTGTTATTGATCGGATAAATGAGTAAAAAATTTTAATCCTAATCCAATGTATAAAAAAATTGTGTTGATCCGAACCAGACCCATTTAATAATTGTGTAAAATTTAATGACTTATAGTCATTTATTTGTATCATCTTCGTGTTGAGTGATCGAGTCATGTCAATCTCGCCAGCTCTAACCTATGAGTGGAGCCTTGACCACAACATCACTGTTCTACCTCTCATAGTTGAACATGTTAGCTAGATCAATTTCTCGCCGCAACGATAATCATTAAAGAAAATAATAATAAAAAGAAAGTTAAAACCACCTTCAAATGCATTTCTTAATTAGTAGGAGTGGGCATTTAACCCGACCCGATCCAATCCGAAAATTTCGGGTTTGAATCGGATTCGGATGAAGTTTTTAACCCGATCAGGTTAAATTTGCTCAACCCGATCTGATCCGAAAATTTCAAAAGAAAAAAATACTCACAAACATAAAATACCCAATCCGATCCGATTACATGTTCGGGTTGAATTTCTTCCAACTCGATTAATCCAAAATTCGATCGGGTCAACCCGAACCTGACCCGAAACCAAATTTGCCCACCTCTATCAATTAGTGTCCCCAATGATGAAGATATATACAAGTAGGTGAATAGTTTCAAGAGGGAAAAAAGGATGGAAGATATTTGATTGAGAAAGTCAAATAGAAAAAGATAATTATAATTTTGCTTACATAGAATCAACAAGTCATTTAGGGATGGTAGAAAAATTCTATTGGATTTGAGTTTGGATATTTTTTAACCGGTTTGATCTGATCCGCGCATGTTTTTTAAACACTAGGCTATGATCCGGGTTTCACCAGGAAAAATTGATTCTAGCCAACAAGTCGGAGATATATTTAAAAAACAAAAAATATTATTTTAATTAAAATACACTTTTTAACATATATTTAACCTACCCATAACATATATTTAAAATTTTAAATCCTTTGAACCCAATTTTTAAAGCCTAATCTAAAAAAATATTTTTAAACTATGAATTTATAAAATATAATGAAAAAAATTAAAAAAATTATGGAGTATAAAATTCGGCTTTTTGGCCGAGCTAAAAAACTCTGACCTGACAAAACCATGTTAGGACTGGCTCAGACTTAGCAAACTTTTCCCGAACCCGATATTTTACCATCCTAAGTCATTATCATATCATTCATATAGTTGCCAACAAAGAAGCATTTGCTTTAGTAGTGCGCTGGCTTGGATACCATTTTTCTTTCCTATTGCCTATCCTTAAAAGTGTATTGGCTAATGGCTATCCAGAACAATTAAACATAGCAACCATTGGCAATCAATAACATAAATTCTCTTTAATATATAATCACTATTTGACATTACTGTATATTACTTCTATGTATCTTATATTCAAATTATTAAACCAGTAAAAAAAAAATGTTATTCCCATGTAATATTAAGTTTTTATTTCAATGAGCTCCTTTTTCTTAACAATAATGATTGAGATCCCAATAATTGAATTTCAATTGTTAATTTATATTCATTAATTAAATAATAAATTTCTTGATAAAATGAATACCCTACTAGTTGAATATCACATTCAAACTGTGTGATATCATATAACTAAACAAGATCATTGCAGATACTTATATGATTAATTATAAATGTTGGTAATTTTTTTTTTCAAAGAACAATGGATAAAAATTATAATATTAACAGAAAGTTCTTGAATCTTCAAAATTGGGAACCCTGTCCCGAACTAATAACATATATGGTGGCATAAATTCTTGTAGCTGACATCATATGCTAAGAACACAACACAGCATCATACTTGTTAGGGTCTGTTCAATAATTGGATTTAGTTCTATTTTCTCCACTTCTATATATTTATATGTAAATTATTAAGTGAAAAAGTATACAGAAAAGATTCCCCCTTTTTTTTTTGCCGATGCCAATAACGATTCAGATTCCACCAGAGCTATATAATAAATAATTCAGGCAGTGGAAATGATGTAGGATTAACACACAAAAGTAGTTCATGCGTGCAAATATAGTCATAAGGCCACCCACATAAAAAATCATCATTAACCAATAAATATTTACATATTGCAACAACTAAAAAATATATATGCAATAATAATAATAGTAAAAAGGTGAGAGTTACATTTAAGAATCTTGCACCCATTAAGAGCAACAATGGAGTCTTACGCTTTAAAATGGCCAACAAATGAATTAATAACGGAAATTGAATTAATTAATTAATTATGTGGAGAATCGTTAATGCATAATCGGCCAAAACTTCTTTGTTAGTGATCATCTCCGTGCATGCATGCAGATTACATAATTAATGTTAATTAAAATTTAAAGTTATTATTTTAAAAAGAAGAAGAGACTAACTAATTTTATATTAAAGTAATTGAATAAACATGATCCTTATTTTATTCTTTTGAATCAATTAAATATCAATAGCAATATGCACACAATAGTTAGCACAACATATAGTACCGAGCAATGCTTTTCAAGGTAAATAAAAATTGCAACACACACACACACTCTGTCTCTCCCGTCGATTTCATCTATGTTGTTCCACAAGCCTATCTCTCCTGTCGATTTCATCTCTCACGGCACCTCACTCTCTCGGCTTCACTTGTTGTCGGCCGCCAGATTTGGAGGGGGGAGAGAGAGAGAGTGACATGGCTGTTGGATTTAGAGAGGAGAGACCCAAAACTGCTGGATTTGGGGTGGGGTAGGGGGAGGGAGAGAGAGCTGACGGTGAGATTTGTGGTGAGAGAGCGTGTGGCAATTATTAGCATGTGTGTGTATTGCAATTTATGTTTACATCAAAACGCACCATTCGGCACTGTGTGTGTTACTGAATGTTTAGGGATGGCAATGAGATAGGCCGGGTGGGGAGGTGCAGGCATTCTCTACTTAATTAAAAATTTTATCTCTATTTTTTATTATATTTTTTATTAAATTTAGTGGAGTCAAAATAAAAAATTATTATATGAAGAATGATTTTCTCATCTCCACTTCATTTCTCATTTATCTATTTTATAATAGATTTAGATAAATCATTTCAGTAAATTAAAAATTAAAGATTTAAATAAAATCATCACTATATTATAAAGTATTTAAATTATTAAAAAATTTCTAAAAATTTGAAATAATATCTTCAAATAATATTAAAATTGCAAGATGTTTAAAGAACACGGCACCTTAAGAGATAAAAGAAAACATAACAATATTTTAGAGTTGAATAAAAATTAAATTGTAGGATTTTCTTTTATTTATAGATTATTTATATTAGGTGAAAATAAAAAAAAATAACCAACATTGTAACTAATAAAACAAAAATTATTAAATAAAAATTAAAAATATTTATATATAATAGGGATTGGAGTATGGTGGAAGTATGGTGGAGAGTACAAAACTAAATTCCACCCTATTAAAAATTTGATGATTATTTTTCCCTCGTTCTCTCTTAATTTCTCAAAAATTATTTAAAATTTATCCCATTTAAAGTGGAGTCCTATAAAACTCTAAATCCCTGGAAGATTTTACCACCCGTATAAATGTTGTGTGTATTGCATTTTCCATTAAATATTCTGGTTTCTGAATATATTTTTATGAAATACGAAAAGTGATTCTTCAAGGAATTAACACGTAGGCCGCGCGCTATGAGAATCATCATACGTAATTGAAGAGAATGTTATCCCAAGTTGACTTTCTAATTTCATAATTTTTTTCTTTTTCTATGTGCAAGTAATAATATGTATTTTAAAACATTTTAACCAATAGGTTAGACCATTTTTCGTCTCATTTTTTAAATAAAAAAATTAAATTCTCATCATGAGTTTTTCCTCCAAAGATGCATATGGCTTTCCTTTCTAGATCTCTTTCTTTTCGCTAAAGTTCTGTCGAAATATTTTATTTAAAAAAAAAAAACAAGTAGTAGAAGTGGGGAAGAAGATCAACTAAGCAGGTTCATGATATTTTTAATATCTTTTCTTAGAGTTTAAGCATACATTGTATAAGAATCTTATATAAATTATTATTGTCATCAAATTCTGTAGTCAGATATTGAAATATTCTCTATTCCTTTAAGTTTCAAGGTGATGCTATGTAATGTCTACATTAGCAACGTAACAGAATATGTGTGATATTTGTGGAGCATTGAGAAAAGGAATATGATTCTTGGATATTGGTCCTATATTCAATTTATCTTGACCTTTTATGTATATAATAATTAATTTAGGACAATGGACACGATTAACTGTACTAAATAACTGTACTAGACATTTATGTGCTTACTCATAATTTTTTTCAAAAAATAATAGAAAATTAATACTACTTTCAAATTTTTTGGTATCTCTGTTTTGTCATATAGAGAAATCAAAATCAACAAAGGTACATGATTCAAACTTGTAAATCTAATCTAGTTAAGAATCACAATGTTTTGTGCAAGTGGTAGAGATTTCACAATCGAGTCCACAACTTGGCCACTTATAAATATATATTCTAGCTAATTCATTGAGAAAAAATTCAGATACCTTAGTACTGTAATTATGGAATATGAATATCAACTTTATAAATCTTGGTCGGCTAAAAATATAGATCTTTTGCTAAACTAATTTTATGTTATGCATGGATCCATTGATCGATTCTCTTAAGATTTAGGCTGCAAATTCATCAAGATTTTTTGGAATATGTCCGCTCTTATCATAAAGTCTACAATGAGTAACGACAAAATGAGCTTAGAGATATAGATGTGTCAAAGACAAGAATATAATCTCTTATTCATAAGATATAAATCAGTAATATGTCCTAATTAATTTTTTTTAAAAGGTATTTTTCTTCAATTTGATTAAAAAATATATAAATATTAAAAAACTTGGGAAATTATTTGTAAAGCTTCGAGCAAGATCATATTTCTAAATAGGCTTGAAAATGGATTCAGATCCTCTACATAATTTATCTTTGATTTGTCTTTTAAGGTCTATTGATTGGTAGTTGATAGAAGGAAAATAAAAAAAATAAATACATTTAAATTATACATGATCAATAACTTACATGTGTTATACGACCTTTAAAAGGCAAATAGAGACAAGATATCATAAAACTTTTATTTACTACCAATGTAATTTTTAAGTCAAAAGTACCACGATACTAAAAAAAGATTTTAACCAAAATTTCATTTCTACTCATCCTTATCTCCCAAACCAAAACCCACAAATAAAAACTCTAACAAATATGTACCTTTGAACTCTTTTGAGTAGTAACGGGCTAAATTTTAGGCCTGGCAACGATTTTTAACAAGACCTAAGTGAGGCAAGAAACTAATGAATCAAATTTCTCACTTCAATCTTTTAAGGGAATTAAAGTAAAAAGTCATTCATCCCTTACAAGGACGTGCGTAAATTAAAATTTATTTTAGGGTAAGACATATATAGGGTCATCAATCATGTTTGCAGCAAGGAATTACATACATTAATATATATATATATTGGATAAAAGATACACACGTCGAAGAAACTTCTATATATACGGATATACATATATGATTTGAAGGAATTAGTTGAGGGAAAAAAAAAAAAGAGATAGAGAGAGAGATGATGATGATCCGACTTTAACTATTTATATTCTATTTGGTGTCCCAATTGGATCTCACTTTGGTATCAAAGTATGATGTATATAAGTCAGTGGAACTATATATAGGAGGCATCAGATGCAAGGGTAAAAAAAAAAAAAAAAAAAAACGACGACGACGAGAATTGGTGCCTTGAGATTCTGATAATTAATTAATCAACTCGCCTACGCCCGAATATCATCAATATGTCAACCACTAGCGCAGTAGTACGCACTAGTGGAATCTGAATCATACGTCAACAATTTTGCCACGTGTCCATCAGGAATTGCAGAAAGTTACAAATCAGCCATTCATGTATGTGTAAATGGACAAGAGAGATTTTGGAGATTCTCTCTTAAGTCCTTAGAATTACGACTTACACATTACATTACATTTCATTTATAACCAAAAAAAAAAAAAAACACAGTATTATAAAGATGACAAAATGGTGGATGAAAGGACAAATATGCCCACCCCTTTACGTATCATGGTTGTTGGTGGACTTTTGCAGTTTCAGCTGCTGGGAGAGGCAGCATGCTTAGGGCAACTGCAGAGAGTTTGTTATTTGCTTCAGATTTCTGTAATTCAACATGATGATTAGCTTCAATATCTTCAATCATGGCTGAATCTGTGAAGTTTCCATTTACTTGATTGCCCTTCACCGGATCTGGTATCTCGTCGGCGCCGAACTCCTCCATCTTCTCCTTGTGTTTTCCCCACAGTACTGAGTAAAGTCCTATCACTATCAAGATTGCACCAAGCACACTGCATGCACCCCATGCCACAAAAACCAAATTAATTAGCCTGATTAATTAGAGTAATTAATATTTAATTATTTAGTAATTAATAGTCTCTCTAAGACTAAGTATAGGTTTTGCGCCTCACTTATGTGCATGTGTTAAAAAAAAAAACACAAATCGATCAAATTACCTTCCAAGGTAAATGTTCTCAGAAAGAATGAAAGAGCCCATGATGGCCACAATTATCATCATCAAGGGACTGAAAGCAGTTGCAAAAACTGGACCCCTTTTCTTTATCACCAGTCCTTGTACATAGTATGAGATACTTGATGTCACAATTCCCTATACATAAGAAAAAAATTATTTAAAATAATTAAAAATTAATTAATTAATATATCATTATTGAGAAAATTCAAAGTGAATATATTACAGCATATGCTGCAGCAAGGAGATTCATATCCCAGCCAATGTGCCATACAGAGGGCTTGTGCTCAATTACAAATGTGACAGCAATTGCTTGTAGAGTCCCCACAAAGCACATTAGTGATGTGAGTGATAGCTGATGATTCTTGTATGTCACCAATGCCTTGGTCTGTTAATTAAATAATTAAAAAAAAAACAATAATTGATATCACATCAATTAATGATTTTTTCCAATCAAAATAAATTAAAAACTGAGTGAACGCAGATATAAATTGCATTTACGGCCAACCAAACTATTCTCCAACCTGTAAAACAAACAAAGAAGCCCAAGCAAGAGTGGCAATGATAAGAAAAATGGAGCCAAGGAACCAATCTTTTTCAGACGATCCAGTGGAAGCAGTCGCATTGGATTTATCATGAGGATGCGCATGTTTGGTCCAAAACAATTCAACAATTGGTCCCTTGTATAAGGTCATTAACATGGCTCCTGCTACTGTCACCGCTGTTCCCACCATTTTTGCTTGACACCTTACTTTCTTCATATTTATTTTCTCCATCCTTAGAAAAAAAAAATCACATGATCAGTTTTCAAACAATTAAAGTTTCTTAATCAATTATGAATTATGAATCTGGATCAGGATTCAGTACTCAGCAGCTAGGTTAGTGTTGAGTGCTTAATCAACGGTCAGGATTTGAGAGCTCAGGATGTATTTTGCAGTTGATTCAATACTTAGCAGGAGTAATTAGTTGAACATATATAGTGATTATATATGTATATATGTGTGTATATATACCGGCAAATGACTGCCATGACAAAGGTCATTGCAGGAAGCATGTTGCTCATGGCACATGAGAAAGTTGGTGATGTAAATTTCAAACCAGCATAGTAGAAGTTCTGATCAATCACTGGCCTGTCAAATATATATTAAATAAAATTGTGTAAATATAGATAAATATTATGTGATATATATATATATAAGATTAAGTAATTAATTAAAAAAATTTAATTAAAGTTACCCGAGAAGGGCAAGGACAAATATTTGCATGAAGACTTTAAATGTTATCTTCGGTTGCGCTTTCCTGCATGAATGGGATAAGAGAAATAAAAAAATAACATTAGTTGAAAAATTAAAGTAGAAAATTTAACTAGCGAGAGAATATGTTATAAAATTAAACTAATTAACCTTTCGAGAAAGAAAGCGAAGGGGGCAATGACAGCGGTGGCGAATGCATGGCGATACACAACGAGGACATAGTGAGACATGCCGCGGTTGAGGGAAACCTTTGAAATGATGTTCATGCCGGCGTAGCCAAATTGCAGAGAAATCATGGCGAAGTAGTGTTTAGAGGCCTCAAGAAAGTTGCCGCAACATCTTATCTTCTCCATTTTCTCGGGAAATTTGAGTAGGAAAATTAATTAATGGGGCTAGGAAAGTTTGAAGGGAAGGGATATACTGTAGAGGGAGAGGAAGCTGCAACAGCTTAAGAGCGCTTCCTAGTTCAAATGGTACTACTTAGATACCTATTTATATTGATTTGCAAGAGGGAACGTTTCCTTTACATTTTGCTGATATCACACGCGCGCGCGCGCATAATAGTTTCTTTTTAATAAAATAAAGTTACTTAAAAAAACCTGTAATTAATTTGATATTGTTTGATTATTACTCAAGTTTTTTATATTAAAAAAATCCTTTAGCAAATTAATTGGATTTTGCTTTTGAAATCAACTTTTATATACTGGACAATTATTTTTTTAATGTATAATTCATAGTTTTTTTTATATATTTAAAATCAAAACCCTATCACATCTTCTCTTAAATCAGTTCTGTGATGGTAGAGGAGTCCTAATATCTTTTTTTAAAATGGACCGAATGTTCTGATTTATAGTCTAAGAATGAGATAGAATCTATGTTTAAATATTTGAAAAATTTTGTGACAGTACAACTATTAAGCGTAGTATTTTATATTTAGAAAGTTATAAAGTAGTAAAATCATAATATGTAGTATCACAATGATCGAATTTACTTTTAAATATTTAGAATAAAATCAATCTCCATAATACATATAAACTTGCGACTTGAAAATGACATAAGGAATGTATCTACTACTCCACCATATATAAGTGGTTTGCATGTATGATTCATGTGATGTGAATATATATTTATATAGACTATGCATTTCTAAGAGAGAGGATGGTAAGGAATGATGTGAAAGAGAGCTGGGATGGACGTGGCAGATAGTGGTGGTAGAATATCTGAGTCAGTCACTTTATTAGATGAATGTGAGAAGGTGATGTAAGCTAATTATGTCAAGAAAGCCTTAATCATTTATTCATGAAATATGCTAACGAAATGAAATTGATGGATGATATAGTGATGAGTGAGTGAATTATAACATTAATAAATTATTTTATTTTTTTAATATCGTATAATGTTACGTTTAATTATATCTTCCTTTTAACTATTTAATTTTTTTTTGTTTAAATATCAATATTCTTTTCATTTGTTAGTCAAGTTTCCTCTTATGATGTAGTCATTGAATTAGCAAATCAGGAAACCTGTGGATCAATCAACCTTTCACAAAACAATGAAACAGATAAATAAATGAATAAAAATCAACTTACTTTTACGTTATTTCAAAATAATCACACACTCATGAAACACTACTGGATTCGCATAACACAGAGAAGTTGGCCATTGTGATTAATTGAAGCAGCAGAATCATATCTCTTTGGGATAAGAATCTTTAGTTGAAATCCTTGCACTCTGTGTAATCAAATCCTTTTTTTAATTTTCTCTCTCTTCTTTTACACAAATTTCATTCAATATATATTTATAGTGAGGGTTCAGACATTACACTAATACACTATATATTATTAGATAATTAAGTGAAGGAGTAAAGTTTATCATCTAGAGATTACACCAAAAGGGCATTTTCTGCACGAATTTTTCGTCCTTGCTGCTGGTTGAGCTCGTGTGGCACCTGCAAAAAATACTCTAATCCTCATGTTAGTATAGAAAATAATATAAAAATAAATATAATAATTGAGAATTTTTGAGAAAAATACAGAATAATTAAATTAGTCTGAATGATATGTATTTATAGAAAGTAAATTAGGTGAAAAATAGCCAATTTTCCTGCTGAAGTCTTCCTAATCTTTAGGATTTCTAGCCTTTATGATAGAATCTGTTCAAGTGATCACTTCGGCAGGTTTACACATATACTTGTCCTACAAGATACTTCAAAAGGAATTTTAAGTTATATTTGATTAATATGGACAAGTGGCAAACGTGGTACATGCATCAACCTACCTTATTCCTTCTTTTTTGTTTTTTAAATTTTATATTGTTTTGGAAAAGAGCAAAGTACCTCACACCCAAAGAGAGAGTATACATATTGATGATATGTATAAGACCAAAACATCCTTGAGTGCATAAACAAGTAACTCCCACATAAAGGATTTGTCACAATATGTGAAAGTAAGAAAGTGGGAGCACCAAGAATAAAAGGGGTGTCTAATCACCTCCAATCATCTCACGTGAAAAAGTAGGACACCCAAATCCCACAATGATGGAAAATTAATTCTCAATAAATTTTTTTTTAAAAATCTCTAATTTAGCGCGTGCTTTTATATATATTTATCATTAATTTTCTTAAAAGATAAATTTATTTTATATTAATTACACACACACACATATATATATATATATATATATATATATATATATAGTACTGATCTAGTCTAAGATCTTGAACTTTACTAAAATTTGAAAAAATTATTAGATCATACAATTTAATAGCATTATAACATTATACTATTAAATTATGTGGTTTAATAATTTTATCAATATTACACTATTAAAATATATACCTTAATAATTTTTTCAGACCTTAACATACACACACATATATATAATAAATAGATACCAATAGACCAATTAAAAATATATTTCTTTACGTAGATTCCAATTATATAATATCTCTCAAATATAATTATTTGCATTTTGTGTAATGCACATTTGTTTGTTAAGTGAGAGCGATATGACATTACATATCATTTTAACGTATGGTTTGTAATATTTTATAAAAAAATTTATAACAGGAGCAAGATATACAAAACTTCTAAAAGTGAGAACAAACTGAAATGTTATTATTAATTACTAGTTACATTTTTTTTCACTAGAAAATAATAAACTCTAAATCTTAATAGAAAAGGGATCAATGGTTTCCTAAAATAAAGCTACCACTCACTAAGAAAACAAACTAAAATGAACAAAATATTCAAATTAAATAAAGGTCAAAAAACAATTAAGACCTTGTTTCCTACATCAACTATGGAGTTGGAAAAAACTATACAATGACAGGGTATCATGGCTCAACCCAAGGACTTGGGTGAGTGATTTTCATTTTTAAGTAATTTTTTTCCTTTACTGACTGTCCAGTTCAAATTTAGTGGAGGTGGGAGTTAAAATACAATTTGGATTGTTTTTTCCTCATACTTTTTAAAAAATTATAAAATAAAAATTAATAGTTTAATAGAATATTTTTTTTTTAATTACTTTCTTTAATCGGAACCGCATTCGAATTTAAAAGAGTAAAGTACTAAAATAAAATAAAAATTAATGCCCTAACAGAGAATTTTCTAATAACTTTCTTTAATTGGCTATAAGTTACCCATATTCGAATTTTGAAAAAAGTCAAGGACTAAAACAGTAATTTGGGCTGCCCATCCCTTACCTTTAAAAAGAAATTAAAATTCAACTTATTAATTTTTTATTTTTATTCGAGGACTAATTAATTTTTCTAGTTCTTTTTTTTTTCAATTGCATTTTACGCGCCATAAATGGTTATTGAAGGGCTTACATCAGCACAAAAGTGGTGTGTTCAATTTGATGTGAAGTTGACAGGACAGTGGAATGAAACATTGTTGGCACAGTAATGGTAAACAAAGATTGGGGGTGAGGTGAAATGACTCAAGTCCAAAATAATTAAAATTCTATGTAGGGGTTAGTGGGGGTATATAATGTGCCCTACATATTGTATTTGTATATGTGTCGGAATTCGCGAGGCAGTGCTTAAAGGATCGATGCAAAGTTATAATTGTTCTTCAACCCTTGTCTGTATTTTCTACAATGATCCTTAATCACTTTATCATCCTTTATCAACTTTGTTTTTTATTCGAATATAAAGAATATATATAAAAAGAAAAAGAAATTTGTACAAGTAATTCAATTTTCTTTAACAAAGCAATAATTATAATATAAACACTTCCCATTTGAATAAAATGTCTTCCACTAAAGTTATCATATATTTACATAAGCCCTATTATTAATTAATGAGGCTTAATCTTGACACGGATTTTATGGGGTGTGATGCGATACATGTCAACATTTTATTGATGGGAACTATGAGCCCGTGACATAGTTGTATCAATGAAAACTTGACATGTGTCCCGTCACTCACTTGATTACAGTTCATTAATTAGTATTACCTTTGTATATAAATGTTTACTTTTAACTTATTTCTGTTGATATAAAAGCTAAAATAAATTTTTATTTATTTCTCAAGATTTGGACTAGTTTACCTAGGCACTCCTATCATTAAACTTATAAAAAAAACGTCTTTGTTGTTATTTCTATAGTTATTTGATCTGACTTTTTAAGAAAAAAATTATATTTTTTAATATAATTTAAAATTCAAATAAATTTGATAAGCAATGACTAAAAAATAGAAAATAATTAAGTAAAACTTTAGTAGAAAAACATATACAAATATAGAAGCTTTGAATTTTTTAAAATAAAATATAAGGACTAACTTGACATTATTAGGTTATACCTTATGGGAACTGAAAATTGCAACTTAAGATTTAGTTCTCTTGTCCCAATTTTTTTTTTTAGATAAAGCACTATAACTATTCATCTATTTTCTTAACAATTTTAATGCACCAACCATCCATAAATAAATCTTTTATTCTTAAATAAAGTGAGACAGCCTTATATATGGTGAAATCCTAAATTAAATTAACATAACTCACTCAATTCTTTCTTTCACAATAATTCTCTATAGCTAATATATTCAGCCCCTAAATTTTTCATCCCAAGACCTTAAAAATTTGAGTCCATTTAATATTTTGTATTTTATTAAGATTTATTTTATTTTAATAAATTTATTTAAGATAGATAATAGTATTATCTAATCACTACAGATAACTTGAGATACTTAACCTAATTAAAGTTTTTCACTGAAAAATAAAATATATAAGCTTTAACAAATTAAGCATGCGTATTATTTTTTCATGTGTCTGACCATATCGATATTATCTTAAAATTATGGCCCTTCTCTTGCATGTTAAGGCTATAATGACCACTTTATCATCACAATGATTTAATAATTAATTAAGCACACTTCTTCAATTCAACAGATTCCAATTCATTCTTTGAACCACAATAACACTATCAGCACTGATATTTAAATTAGAGTATAATAAAAGATTGATAAAAATATATTAAAAACAAAGTGAGTTTAATTTTTTTTAAGAAACAAACTTAAAACGACATCATTTTTTTATATATTTCTATTAGTCTTTTGTCAGGCTTGGTTTCCCAATTATTTCTCTAACAATCTACATGATTATTAAAACAAGAAGTAATTTCTTCGGTGCATCAATCTTATTTATTTCCAGCACAATTATAAGCTCTAAGTTTACGAGCTCTCTTATTGATCACGCTTTCACATATTTGTTGTAGCCTTCCATAAATCCAAGCTTCAAAAGTTTCTTTTCTTTTCTTCTTTGAATCCCACCTTCTCTTTCTCTTTAATAATTAATTTTTAAAAAGTTGCAGTATTTTCTATTATTGACTACCCTTTATGCCAAATTGCAAAGCAAAGCTTACTCTGCTAATATCTTTGTGCAGTTAAAAGCGTATCTTCTTGACCAAAAAGCCTTCAATTATTGAATCTATACAAAATTAAATCACATCATATTCACAAGTTTGGTCAAAGATTGACCATTTCTCGTCCATATAAAGGACAATGCTCTCCTTTAAGCTTTAATTTCTTTGTGCTTTTTCTTGGCTTTTATGTAAAATTCTAACAATAATTGGCATGAATGACAAGCAAAATGAAAACGTACGCATGAACTATAGATAAAGAAAATCAATTTGCCTTTCCAATTAATCAAACATTTGCTTTCCCCACGTGTGCGTGTGTGCGTGTGTGCGTGTGTGTGTTTTTAGTAGATTTTGGAAAAAATGAAATAGAAGAATGAAACCTATTAAGAACAATGAATTTATACGTTGAGACATGGGATGTCTCCCTTGATCAAGGTGTATGGGCTGTTTTGAACCTTTATAGAGGTGAAGGACGGGTGAAAGAGGATTGAAGCAAATGAGATGTTTTAAGTGAGCTTAAAAAGATGCTTTGGGGCTCACAAATAGCAAAAAGAGATCAGAGGTAGAGCCAAGGGTGGCCAGTGATTACATTACAACGCTCAAGTCAGAGTTGGGTAATCTCATGCTAAACAAGTGGCAAGTTCTCAATAATGGTAGTTAGAGGTAGAAGATAAACTCGGTACCTTTTATTTTTTTGGTGTGTGTACATGAATTCCCCTTTTGAAAGTAAAATAAGAATATATTTATAAGGATTACTTTGGGTTATCTGACTATCTGACGTTATTTTATTAATGTCCCTTGCTAACGTGGGAAGATTTTTTTATTTTCATTCATAACATTATTTGAATATTTTAAATATGCTTAAAGAGTAAGTTTGAAGCATATATACATATTGGATATATGAGAATAGTTCTGTGTACCTATATACATATCAGATATAGGAGAATAGTCCTGTGTACCATGGCTGAGGTTGTTCGAGATTTATTGATATGTTAGGAGGTGGTACGTGGTCTTGACTGTCCTAATGGTTACTTTTTGGTCTATCTCCAAGTGTGTCAGGCGGCTATCCCTTTTTGTTCAATATAATATTTTCTTATTGGCCTTTTATTTCTAATGAATGATTTAACTAATCTTTTTTGGCAGCTTCTCCTTCATCACGTGACACCTATTTCAAACAGTTCTATATTTTTCTACTTTTCATGATGTATCCCAGGTATCCATAAGATATTTGGATACTTAAGATACCTGAGTAGAGCCAACATTATTTTAATGATGTTTTTGCTATTATAAACTTCGTATCAACACGTGGTATTTTATTAAGTTTGTAAATTTTCTCTCAAACAATACACACACACACACAAATTTTAATCAGAGATATCTGATCATATTAAAGTCAAGTATAAGGTTAAAAAGGAAAAAAAGACGCTAATATAGTGTATTTTGTCTTATAGTCTATTAAAATCTATTTTTTTCTTTTAACTTATCCATGATTAAAAACCTACCACACACACATAGAGACATATAGTTATCTCTCATGTAGGTGACCTTAATAACATGCAAACATGTTATTAAGCAATATAACTTAATAGAATCAGTGCAGACATGCTATTAAACTAATAGCGTATCCACACACAAACATAAGCTTTCTCTCGTGCATATCTCTGCACAAATTTTTGTGCGGATTTGGAATTTCACAATGGTGTAAATGACTTTTACAATATGGTCAAAATGATTTGTAAAGGTGTAAAAACCTTTCATACCGATGTGAAACCCCAAATCCATATGAAAATTTTACAAACATTCACACTTTTATATATATATATATATAATTTCCAATAATGGTTCCTGAATTTTGTTAGAATGCAAAAAAATTGTTTCGTTATATGATGTAATAGTACAATTGGTAGAGTGTTTATCTAGTAAAGATTCCTACACTTTAATATTGGAATATATATAGAGTCATACTTAGGTGCAGACATATGCAAGAAAAGTTCATGTAGATGGTACTAAAAAATAAAAAAAATACAAACTCCAATATATAAAGGATACATTTAACATACTATATTGTATTGTATAAATATTGTATTATAATAATACTATACAATATTTGGTGTTATATTGTACTGTATTAATTTTTTTATATTAATTTAAATTATATTATATTATACTAATATTTTATTTTATATTAATATATTTAAATTATATTAATTTTTTATATTATTATTTATGTTATTATTAATTTTAAATTAGGATTATTCAAATTATTCATATTTAAATATTTATTATTAGTTCTACTAAATTATAAATTTATTAATAAATTATAATGTACAAATAAAAATATAATATAATATTATTGAATGATAAATTATATATTTATTAATTTATATTAATAATTATAATTTAAAAATAAAAAAAAAATATTATAAAATATATCAAATTAAAAAGTTATATTTATTTATTTATTATTATTATTATAAAGCAAAAGAAAAAAAAGCAAGCTATTCATATTTAAATAATAATTTGTATTTATTATTATTTATACTAACTTATTAAATATTAATCAATTTTATATATTAATTATTATATATAATTAAATAATACATTATTTAGTTATATTTTTAATATAATAAAAATTAAAATATAAATAATGAATTTATAATTAATAATTATAATGTAAATATAAAAAAATAAAAGTTAATATTATATTATATTAAAAATTTATATTTATTTATTATTATTTAAAAAAAAAAAAGAGAAAGAGGCACTAATGTGGCTGTTGCCGTATTAATAAACTCATTATCCACATTTTTTTTCCAAACATGGTCATGGTATTATAGGAATGTAGATAATATTTTAATATCCCATAATCCCATGTACTAAACACACGCAAAAGACGTGTTTGAAACGTTGGATTATACGGTATTAAGACATTATTTATATTAAAATAATTCCAACCTTTGTTTGGAGTAAATTTACAAGGGATTAAAGCGGTTGGCTGATGTGGCAACTACCTGTATTACCTTGCTTGCCTTTTTTTTTCTTTTGTTTTATAATAATAAAAAATATATACATAACTTTTTAATATTATATAATGTTAATTATTATTTTTATTTTTACATTATAATTATTAATATAAATTAATAAATTAATAAAATTATTATTCAATAGTATTATATTATATTAATTTATAATATTATATTATTTTTATTATAATTTATTAATAAGTTTATAATTTAATATAACTAATAATAAATATTAAAATTTAAATAATATTAATTTAAAATTAATAATAATATAAAATATTAATATAATATAATATAATATAATATATAATTTAAATTAATCACAAAAAATTAATACAATACAGTATAACACTAAAAATAATATAATTAAAAATTAATACATGCCAGTGTAATATCAAATATTATACAATATTATTATAATATAGTTTTAATGCAATACAACATAATACAATACGCTAACATTAAAAAAATGCAATACAATATAATATAATACAATGTGTCAAACGCACCTAAAAGACTAAAAATAGTACATTGAAATCTATATTTTTCTTGTCTCTTAACATTGTCCGCATTTTAATTTCGTGCAAATGTCAAATGTGACTATTAGTATACACATGCGCGCATTCATATGTGATGAAGACATCTTTATTTTAATAAAGTAAAGATACTACTAAAAAAAAGTATAATTCTTTAATATATTGAAATTTATATTTTTTTATTTTAGTAATTTTTTTATTTTGTTAAAGTGAGAATATCTTTTTTAAAAAAGATATCTTCAGGTACAATCTACTTAAAGTATATTAGTTTAACTTTTTTTTTTTCCAACTCTTTACCCCTCCCCTTCTAGGCTCTGGCATAATTATGCAATAAAAGGCAGTACAAAATCGTGCTATATAAGTAAACAACAGTGCTCACTAGATTATTATTGTTATTATTATTATTTTGTGTATCTATTGAAGATGTGATTGAATGGTTTGGATTTTCATGAATAATAACTAAGTTAAATGAGACTTTAAAGTAATATTAAATTATTCATTATTCTGATTTTTTTATAATAAAACTTAATTGCCCTAGGCTTAATCAAGTAATTTTGAAATAACTTTCTTTAATTGATTATTAGAGTTCAAATATTAAAAGATGTATGGAAGCCATAACTTATACAAAAATATATTAATTATAATAAAATCGAATTAAAATTTTTTAAAATTTAATTTAACGATAATTCAATCTCCTTTCCATTCTTACAACTCTTGAACCCCCAAACATTTTATTCTCAACACGAGAAATTGTCATTTATTTGAAGAACCATTTTAATAAGAGCTGTTTGGGTAATATCAGGCAGATCTCCTCGAGGCCATTCCAGCTCGAATAAAATATCACAGGGTTAATCCAGCTCGAGCAGAAGTCCCGACCGCCAGCACGAAGATGGCCTCACTAGACGTCAAAGTTGGTCAAGGTCGAGGAATTCAGAACCGTCTGAGCTTCGAGCTCTCTTCCTTGCTCAAGGTCATCAGGCCCTGTCAAGGCTGGACAAGGACGAGGAGCTCGAAGGCCGGTCGAGACCCGAACTCACCTTTCTGCTCGCTGCAGTCAAGTTCTCGAGCACAACTGGGCCACGCCAGTCATAGAACAAATGGAACGCGAGATCCGGCTCAGGACAGTCCAACCCGTTTTCTCAGAATCCCAGCACAACTTTCGATGTCTGATCAGGGTCCCACATGGTATGGTGGCGATACTGTTGCCAATGGCCGGCACATGCCCATGGCCGGCACATGCCTCCTCGGTGTCATCATTCCTTGCGCGTATGCCCGACATTATGATCTGGCCATGTGAACCATGCTAACGAGACAGCCGCGCATCCCTAGGGAATATTACGCTAATCCCGGCTGTCCGAGGGACCCAGACACCACTGACGCGAGAACGGATGATCTCGGAGAGAAAGGGCAGGAAAAAGGGAGAATAAAAGGAAACGGACAGGTAAGTTGCGGGGGTTCCGAAAAGACACACAGGTTTTCTGATTCTTGCTTCCCTCTACTCTGATTCTTCCGGAATTCCATTATTCGAGATAGAAGGCAAAATACCCTTCTATTCTTCCGGCTCTCTAACTAAGAGGGATACAAAAGAACAACCCGATCATCGACTTGAGCGTCGGAGGGTTTTCGCTGAACAACATCCGGCGACCCCTAACCCTATTTTCTGTGAGTACAGGTCCGGGAGACTTCCGTTCTGGTAAAGATAGAGGAACTGGAATTGGAAGGCAATCCTGCTCGAGCTCGAACTAACCGCGAGCAGAAGGTTTTTGACGCTATTTGAAGGGTCGCGGGAAAACAACATCAACATTTTTGGCGCCGTCTGTGGGGATCAGTTCAAAAAGCCTGATTTCCCAACACGTTAAGAAGACACAACGCAGCGATGAGAGGAAACAGCCGAAGAGGAGTGAGTCCAGAGGAATCGGTGACCTTGAGGGAAGTGGCCAATGAGGCTCAGAATAGAGAGATCCAAGAAAGAATGGATCGGATGGAGAAACAAATGGAAACTCTGACCTCCATATTACAAGAACTCAGGGATGGACAGAGAAAAGCATGTAATGACGTCCCTGAATCCAGCCGTGGGAACGCTCCCATTCGGGAACATGTGGGAGAGGAAGCCCAAAGACCTAGGGCACCAAATGTTGCCGTGAAGGAGGACACAAACATGGAAGAAAGGGGGTCTCGTCAGAACTTGCAGGATACAACCCCAACCTCCCGTGCGGAAGAGCTGGAGGGGGAGGTGCGTAGGTTGGCACAAGTTGTGGAGGACCTCCGGGGAAACGGAAAAAGCCCAAGTTGGAGGATAATGCTGGACAACGAATCCCCACTCTCAACGGAGATCATGGGTGTCACGATCCCACGTGACTTCCGCTTCCCAGATTTGAAAATTTCAGGAAAAAGTGATCCGTTGGTGCACATAGAGCGGTTCAACGACATGACAGGAGTGCAGGGCTTATCAGCAGCCCAGAGGTGCACGGCCTTTCCGCTCACTCTTGAGGGAAAGGCAAGAGAATGGTACCGCAAGCTACCGCGGGGAAGCATCCTGAGCTTCGAACAGATGTGTAGGGAATTTACAGAGCAGTTTCGGGGCGTAGTGACCCCCGAAGATAACATGATGGAGCTGTCGGAAATAAGACAGAGAGAGGGAAAACCCCTCTGGGAGTTCGTCAAGAGGTACCACAGATCGGTCCTTGGTGCGTTTAATCATCCCCAAGCGTTGAGAGGACTGAATATGCGAGTCCTTCGATCCGCTCATATTCGGATGCGTATGAACGGTGAAAATGGATATGGTGATCGAAGAGGAAAATCGCTGCAGTCGAGAAGTGAAGCAGGCGGTGGAGTAAAGAGGAAGGAGAAAGGAGGTCCCGCCATGAGCGCCGGCTTCAAAAGAAATAAGGGACCGGGTTGCCCTATACAACCCTTACCAGAGAGCTCCTCCACCGCGGATGATTCCCCTGCCACCCCGCAAGTCTCCAGGCCGAGATCACAGGGAGTACAGGCGTCACGACGACCACCCATCCCGCAACCAGCCACCAAGTAGACCTGCGATGAACCATAATAGAGCAGATCATCCATGGCCAAGGAGCGAGGAGCGAGGACTGCTGAGCCCCCCAACGTCAATGGCCAAGTCGGCTGGCAAACGAGACAAGGGGCGGTTTTGCCATTTCCATGGTGACCACGGCCATTCCACAAACTCGATATCCGCTGATGGAGAAATGGGCACTGGCCTTGGTAACAAGACCGAAGTCGAGGCCTTATTTTCAGGCTCATTCGGTAGCGGTTCTAACAAACCAGCCACTGAGGCAAACTCTGCACAAGCCAGAGACCTCCAGAAGGTTGGTGAAATGGTCGGTGGAGCTCAATGAATTCGACATCAGCTACCAACCCCGAACAGCTATAAAAGCTCAGTCCTTAGCTGACTTCATGGTCAAATGTACAGAAAGAAATGGAGAGATGGAGAGCGAGCATCCACAAGATTCCTCGGCCCCAACCAATGCCTGGATAGTCACGGTCGATGGGTCATGCGGGGACTAAGGAGCAGGAGGCGGAATTGTGCTTCCGATCCGAAGGGTAGAAATGCGATGATCTGTGAAGTCGAGTTCGAAGTCACCAACAATCGAGCTGAATATGAGGTCTGTAATTCGTTGGATTGAAGCTCGTCTTAGTAGTAAAAGCAAAGAAGTGAAGCTTCGACGGACTCATAACCGGTGGCAAACCATCTCAACGAAAGCTTTCAAGCGAAGGAGAAGATGGAGGCTTATCTTCTGAAGGTAAGACAGCTGATTGATAACGTCCGAGCAGTCGAGGTGGAGTAGATCTCGAGGGGAAGAATTTTCGAGCTGATATGATAACTCGCATGGCCGCTACCTCTGACCCCAAAATACCAAGGTCCATCCCGTTAGAAGTTAAGACCGCTCGAGCCTCGAGCAGTGAAGACGAGGTATTGGGTTTATCGTCGAGCAGCGAACTGGATGGAACCAATTGTTTCTTACCTCGAGGAAGCGGATGGTGTCGGCCGATAAGAAGCAAGCAAGGAAGTTTAAGTGTAAAGCGGTCAGTACACTCTCATCGACGGGATCTTGTATAGACGGGGATACACCCTCCCTCACTGCGGTGCTTAGACTAGGAAGAGGCTGATTATGTCATCCGAGAGATACAAGAAGGAATTTATGGGAATCATTCTGGCGCGAGGTCCTTGGCTTTCAAGGCCTTAAGGTAAGGATACTTTTGGCCCCGCATGCATCAAGATGCTCAAGAGAAGACCAGAAGCTGCAAGAGCTGCCAGAGTTTTGCCAATTACCTGACTCAGCCTCCGGAGAACCTTACAGATGATGAACTCACCATGGCCGCTTGCTCAATGGGAATTGACTTGATCGGCCATCACCGAAGGGAAAGCATCCGCCACCCACGCCATAGTCGTAATCGATTATTTCACCAAATGGGTCGAGTAGAGCCTCGAACGAAGATCACACAAGGTAAAACCACCGACTTCATTTGGAAAATGTGATTTGCGGTACGGGATTCCTCATGCATTGGTCACGCATAACGGGAGACAGCTTGACAACGGCAAGTTTAGAGACTTCGCCAAAATCCGGGATAGAGCTGAAATTTTGCTCTCCTCACACCCGCAAGCCAATGGACAAGTGGAAGCCGCGAACAAGACCATAAACGCCTCTCAAGACCGGACTTGGCGAGCAAAAGGGAGCCTAGGTGGACGAGCTGCTCAGCGTCTCGTGGGCTTATAGAACTACACACAAACGGCCACGGGAGAAACCCCATTCTCCTTGGCGTTTGGGCACGAAGCAGTTGTTCCTGCTGAAATAGGAATGGGGACGCACCGAACGGAGCACTTCAATTAGGAGCAAAACAACGAGCAGATGTGTGCAGGTTTGGACTTACTTGGAAGAAAAGAGGAAAGGGTCACCGCTAAGATCGTAGAATACCAACAGTAAAGTGGCTCGTTATTACAATCGAAATGTGCACATCCGCCGGCTCCAAATGGGGATTGGGTACTCGAAGAGTCAATCAGAACACGAAGGACCCGAGGCAAGGTGTGTTAGGGCCGAATTAAGAAGGTCCATACCGGCTAACCTATCCGGATGGACGAGAAGTCAAGAGGCCATGGAATGCACAACTCTTGATGAAATACTTCCAGTAAGTTTGCTTGTGTTGTAAGCGTTAATGTAAAATTCCTTCCCAAAATGGGGATGTGTAAAAACTTGAACGTGTGTAAGAGTAAGAAAAACATTTGTAATATTAATTCAAGTTGAAGCCAGAAGCTCATGAAGAACGCTAAGGCCGGAAGTCCCAAAGCCTAAGCCTTAGGCGGGACGGTGCCAAGCGTGGCCAATTGCAGCCCGAGCAGAAGAAGCTCATGAAGAACGCTAAGGCCAGAAGTCCCAAAGCCTAAGCCTTAGGCGGGATGGTGCCGAGCGTGGCCAATTGTAGGCTCGAGCAAGAAGAGCGCGAAGAGATTACACAGAACTTAAATACGAACCAAAATCGGGCTCGAAGCAAATGAGCTCGCAAAATAAAAAGCCACAGAGCACGAGCCAAACGTCGGTTCAGGTAGACCGAGCTCACGAGACAGGCCGAAGGTTTTCAGCCTAACTCAAGGCAAATCTTTGCCAATTATAAGTTGAAAAATGATACAAGCGAGAATAAACTTGGGCATAAAATAAAAAAAAAGTCCAACACTTATAAAATTCCCACTTATCGAGTACATGAAGTCAATCCCACACATAAAACACGAGAATATGCATACGAGTACGTAAACGAGTTGTCCAATATATGCTCTTTATTCATTAAAATGATTACAAGTACAGGAGTAAAAAATTAAAAACATAAAATAAAAAGAGAAAAGAGAGTTCAAGCAGCAGGGGCATCGTCAGCAGCAGCAGGAGGGGCACCATCAGCAGCAGCAGGAGGAGCATCTTCAGCAGCAGCAGGAGGAGCATCAGCAGCAGGGGGAGGAACAACTTCCCTAGATTCGATCGGTGGCTCTGAAGGGAAGCTTGCGACCCTTAGATGGGGACGTCGTGAATGCGCATATACTCAGCAACACCCACTTGGACCTTAGACAGGTTGACCTCGGGATGTACCTTACCCAAGGCATACATGAGGCAGTTATAGTTGAAAGTCACCCCATCGTTGTACTCGGTTGCGAGCTGGACCTTCAAAGAATCCACCCGCCTCGAGACGAGAAGCTTCCCACTCCATGGTCTTCTCAAAGGAGAATCTCTGGGTGTCCAAGTCCTTCCGAGCCTCGAGCAACTCTTCCCGGACGAGGGACAACTCCCTTTTGAACTGGGTAACCCTAGAGTCCGACACCGCTCCCCTCTCTGCAAAGGTTGCGTTCTTCTCTTGAAGCCTCGTGTTCTCCTCTTTCAACTGCTCAATACTCTACTCCAAGCTCCGAATCTCTACTCAAGTTCCTCCCGAGAATCTCGAGTCTTGGCCTCGAGCCCGGTCACGATGAGTCGAAGTACGGGGAGAGGCGCTGGAGAGCACTAAACAACTCGTCAACATCATGGGACTCCAGCCCATCCGAGAATCATGCTGCTCATCTCTCCAGTAAAGGTCTTAAGGTAGGGCTCTAGCGGCTAGATAGACCCCGCCTCCCGCACACTTTCGGCCGAGGGCGAGCCGAGCCGCAGCCCCTGGACGCCTACGAGGAGGACCTTATTCCGCCTGCTCTACCTCCTAGCGTAAGGGAAGTTCAAGCAGTGGAGGCGAGCATCCAGATCGGCTCGGGGTCTCTTCGAGCTGCTCGCACCTCCGGAGGTCCCTACACGCCTATGCATCATCTCGAGCACCCCTCATGTCTTCCCCGGCACCGCATCGAACTTCAAAAATTTTGGGTGTAAGCAGCTCCCTGCACGAGCTCGCGTTGTCAAGTGCGGTTCTTACGTGTGCTCGAAGCTCTTCCCCAATTCTGTAGGAAGCACCCCAAGAAACCGCAAAACAATCAAGGCGTAATAATGAGAACAGTATGAAGCGTAAGAACTAAAATGAAAATTCATCGGATAGATAAACAACCCTGAGTGCAAAATGTCGTGGAACCGGAGGGATCCCTCGACGAGAGGTGCAAGATGCCCCATTCCCCCAACAAAGAAGAATTTGCTCTTCCAGTTGCCACCAGAAGTAGGGAGATCAATTATGGGCTTTTTACCCTTCAGGCTGGAGGTAAGGTAGTACCAACCAGCATCCTTCGGGCTGCACTTTAGCTGATAAAGATGCTTTATTTCCCCTACCAAGGGTTCACCCAAATTGCACCATTTCCACAAAACAAAAAGTCCGGAAAGGACCCTCCATCCATTCGGGTTCAGCTGCCCTGGAGCCAGAAGGAATTTGGACAAAACCCGGGCAAAATAAGATCTGGAGTGGCAACTGACCCCCATTCAAGCACTCCGGTGGAAGGTAGTATACCCTCGAGGGGACTACCGGGGATATCACCTTACCCAAGACCCATAACTCCACACTATCGGGTATATGGTAGGTATGCCTAAGCCTATTCAAATCTAAATGTGTGGTTTCATGCCTCATAAGATCAATGGAGTACCCCCTACCCTCTGACCTTTGACTGACCCTCTCTCCCTGATGCGGCTGCGTCTCCGCCGCGGGCAATGCCTCTTCCGGACTATAATCCCTCACCGGAACTACACTAAGGGGCTCTACTTCACTAGAAGAGGAAG
The DNA here is from genome assembly GCA_025617385.1 of Murraya koenigii. Lineage (NCBI taxonomy): Eukaryota > Viridiplantae > Streptophyta > Magnoliopsida > Sapindales > Rutaceae > Murraya > Murraya koenigii. The sequence goes on from CM046812.1 coordinate 18,018,679, forward strand.
ATTCCTCGGGTGACATCCTACGGGCTTGCTGGGTATCCGAAATTCTTCCCTAAAGTATAATCTACCCAATTAAAATCAGAAACCCGGAAGAAGGAAGAACAGAACTGGTGAGAAAAGAAAGAAGAAGGGTTTGTACCTGAATACAGAAAAAGGTTTATACGGTCGGAAATCGCTCTGACACGAAAGAAGAATACGAAGAAGCACTTGCTAGAAGATTTCGAGTTTGAGTAAAAATGAGCAATAGGAGGTACAGTGGAAAAATCGAGGGTTTTAAAAAGGGTAGGTGCGTCTTTTCAGCAGAAGGCACGTAGATCAAGGATGCGACCTTTCGAGTAACGTCTCTTCAAAATTTGAACGCACGACCAGGTCCTTCCACGTGTCCCACATTAAATACGAAATGATGGAAGAGGAAGACAGCTGGAAAACATGGGGAAGTGGAAAAGGCCGGGAAGCCGGCCCATCACTAATAAGTTTCCACTCTTATCTTGTTTCACTCCAAAGACTAGAAACTTAGGGACTGGTGTTTGGGTAATATCGGGCAGATCTCCTCGAGGCCATTCCAACTCGAATAAAATACCACGTGGTCAATCCACTCGAGCAAAGTCCCGATCACGCAGACGAAGACGGCCTCACTAGACGCCAAAGCCGGTCAAGGTCGAGGAATTCGAACCGTCCGAGCTCCGAGCTCTCTTGCTTGCTCGAGGTCATCAGGCCCCGTCAAGGTCGGACAAGGACGAGGAACTCGAGGTCGGTCGAGACCCGAACTCACCTTTCGCTCACCGCAATCAAGTCCTCGAGCACAACTAGGCCACGCCACCATAGAACAAATAGAACGCGAGATCCGGCCAGACAATCCAACCCGCTTTCTCGTAATCCCAAAGACAACTTTCGATGTCCGATCGTGGTCCCACATGGTATGGTGGCGATCATCATGCTAATGGCTTCAGACATGCCCCTACGGTGTCATCATTCCTTGCGCGTATGCCTGACATTATGAGCTGGCCATGTGAACCATGCTAACGAGACAGCCGCGCATCCCTAGAGAATATTACGCTAATCTCGGCTGTTAGAGGGACCCAGACACCACTGACGCGGGAACGGATGATCTCGGAGAGAAAGGGCGGGAAAAATGAAGAATAAAAAGAAACGGACAGGTAAGTTGCGAGGGTTCCGAAAAGCCACACAGGTTTTCTGATTCTTGCTTCCCTTTACTCTAATTCTTCCGAAATTCCATTATTCAGATAGAAAGGCAAAAGTACCCCTTCCATTCTTCCGGTCTCTCTAACTAAGAGGGATACAAAAAGAACAACCCGATTACTGACTTGAGCTTCAGAGGGTTTTCGCCGGAACATCCGACGACCCCTAACCCTATTTTCTGAATACAGGTTCTGAAGACTTCCGTTCTGATAAAGATAGAGGAACTGGAATTGGAAGGCAGTCCTGCTCGAGCTCGAACTAACCGCGAGCAGAAGGTTTTTAACGCTATTTGAAGAGACGCAGGAAAACAGCATCAACAAGAGCCATTTGCCATTTTTCAATATTCCGTCAAAATTTAAATAACTGGCTTACTTTAGCTTAATGGCATACATACATGGTTACACTATTTGGCTTTCAACACATTTATCGTAAATGTGTTTTTCAACAATTCACGAAAATACAACAAAAAAAAAAAAAACAAAAACAATAAGCAATAACACCACTAATGTGAAACTGTATATTAATTGAGCCTTTGCCTTATCATCAGGACATTAATCTCATTAAAGATTTTTATTTAAAAAATAAGAAATGAAAGGGAAATGCATTCTCACAAAAGCGCCATTTACAATCGAAGTCCTAAATCTGTCAGCAGCCTCAGCCAGCCAAAGGGCCTAACGAGAGACTGAACCATCCTTCGAAAGAGCAACATAGTTCAAGGGTATCGGTTTTGTGATCCTGATGCTTTCTCTGCGTTCCTTGCCACCAGAGATGCCATAACGACCTGATGGAGTTGTAAAACGTCGACCAACTGGAGTTCCAGCCATGGTGTTAGCACTTGTGCTCTGACACAATGGCTTCTTTATCGAGGGCCTTGAACCATATATCGCCTCTTGCTCTGCAGCAAACTGTTCTTGCAGCCGTTTCTGCTCCTGTAACAATCAAAGAGAGGCAAGATTTTTTTAATCAATTCTGCATACCAATCCAAAAGCAACAACTAAATAGCAATGAAAATTCAGAAAATAAAGTTCTACAGGCAAAATGGGGCCTGATAATAACAATAATGTTGCTTCTTTCAACAGAATAACCATCAAAGATATGAAAACAATTTACTTGGGTAAATATATATATATATGCAAGTCAAGAGATTCTAGGCAATCTAGAAGAACAAAAAGAATTGTGGTAGGAAACCACATTTTGTATTAACAGAATCAAAGGAAGAAATGAATATTCAGTATCTGAATTTGATGTCAAAAGCAACTTCAATTAGTATTTCAACCCACAACAGACAATTTGAAATTTACAGAAACAAATGGATTCTTTAAAAGTAAAAGCAAACAAATAGCGTCTTGAGAAATTATCATTGTTCTTGTATTTTTAGCTTTTGGTAGGTCAGAATTACACATGCACCAATCTATCTCAACCAAATTCATCCCCCTAGTACATGTGCCATGATCAAATTTCATAGCCTCCACGTTAGAAATTGGATGGATTCTGAATGTTGGATAAGCAATATAACCAAGTACACTAGTTGTTTGGGTTGATAGTAAATACTTAGCTAAAAAAAAAAAAAAGTGATATCATAGAAAACCTAGGTTTCTATTTGCTCTGTGGGTTCCCATTTCATGTCAAGGCTCCAAAGAATTAGAGTTTCCTAGAGAAAAATGTCATACCCGACTTCTACGCTTTTCCTCCTCTCTCTCCTGACATTGCATAGTATATTCCTCCAAGATGCTTAAGAGGGGGGCCTGGAATTTGAAAACAATATTAGAAAGTGAAACTACTAAGAACTAACATAAACAATAAACCACACAACACATAATCTGATCGGTTACCTTGTCATACAAAAAGGGAATTCTTTTCTCCATTTCCCAAGCTTTTACCTTTGCAATCAAATTTTCAACAACAGCTGGAACAAAAAGAATTTGGAATTATATACTTCATTTCTTATGTGGAAGGTTACACACACATACACATTAAAAGTATGATTGAAAGTTCCAATCAAGTTTCAGATCAATATAACAAGGGTAGGTAACCTTCCAAAAAAGAAATGGATAACAGCTCAAGGTTGCAGGTCCCCAAAATTTCCCAATTTATCCTAACAAAAAGGTTTTCTCAAAATGGATTTCAGAAGCTCACAGAAGAAGAGTTCATAGAGATCTAGTTTATTGTTTGGCTTCTTTGAATAATTAATTTTCATTTTGAAAAGCTTTATCACCGACATTTCTCTGAGTCTTGAAAAGTCAAAATGAAATGCATAATCAGTCTCCATTTACAATAATCTGCAAACTTGTGATTCAGAAATAATCTTAAAGTGATAAAGGCAGAAAGGTAAGATTTCCTCTATAGTTGACAAAAAAGGCTGTTTGGAACTAGTTAAGTTCACAAGAATAGTTGACAGACTCCCAATTCTTGGTTCTAGAGAATAGAAGAAATGTTCAGTAAGGATAAAAAAAAAAAAAGGCCAAAGCCTTAAAATACTACAAGTTCTTGAAAAATAGAAATCTCATTAAATAAAGAAAAACAGTAATGAGTCAATCAAATGTAATAGTTCAGAAACACAACTTATTTTATTGGCATAACCATCCACTGCCAAGTGCAACAACCTAAAACCTAACAGATTCAATGGACATCTGTATCAACAATATCAATTTCAAACTGAACCATCTACAAAAGACTTAAAGACACTTTGTAATTAAAAAATGAGAAAAAATAAAGTGTGAGCTTGCTATTGTACTGAAAACTGTGCTCTACATCAACAAAATTCATCTGTGGCGAATAAAATAAAACCAATAACAGCACTACCAAGTTTAGACAATAGAAATCACAATGCTTTTCAACTGTTCCCTGAAAATAATAACAACACCATATCAAATGCCAAGCAAACTCGCAATATCCATGAACAATATAGCAGACCAACTGCAAGTTAATCTCCCAAAACTAACAGATGTATTTATGTATCCTAGCATTAATGTCGTTTTGACAAAGTATACTGATCTACAAAGACAGACAAAATCTAATAGCTATTGTGTGGAAACAAAATTATAAAAATGCAAGATAGGTATATCCTCACATGGTAGTTTGCTGATCAGGATCCGTGCTTTCTCTGCACGCTTCAGATTCTTGTGCGCTCCTCTTCCGGCACTATACCGATTTTCATCCTGTGGAAAAACAGAAAGAAGCGGGAGGCAGAATGTAATAGAATTATATGGTAGCAAGACTAGAGTACTAAAACAATATTTCAACTAGAAAGAGCACAAATGACGTCAAGAATCCAGGAAACATATCAATGATTTGAAACTAGTAGTAAACCTGTTTCTCAATATCATTAAAGAAAGAAGTAGTATCAATTAAATGAAAAATCTGCAAGAAACTTCTTAACTTATGAATGGTTCAAAACCTTCTATTTGATTCAACTCTCAGATTGTACAGATTCTGGTAAATACCAATTCTTTTAAATTTGATGGGTTGAAATGAGAACAGAGTAAATGACCGAAGAACACTAGAAATGTTGGATGAATGTAATTTTCTTGCATTTCAAAAATTAATATCATCTAACTGTCTCTGCAAGATACTCAAATATCTCCAGATTGGAGCTTCATAGAAAGGTGTAACTATCCATGACTACTTCCCCATTGCCCAATGGACCTAAAACTATAGCACAAAAAAATTTCAAAATAACTTCCCAACAATATTTACCTTTTCATAGTCATCAAGCCACTGCTCTTCCTCAGCCCCATGTTTCCATTTCTCTACTTTATCTAAGATATCCTTCCTGCTAAGAGCTTCCTCTTTGGCTTTTGCAATTTGATCATCCATACTTGAAAGGAGATCAGACAAATCAACATTGCCTGTGAAGGTAAGTGATTTAACAATAATCAGAAAGAATATTTAGGCAAGTTAGCCCTTAGAATTTCCATGGTACAGCTGATTTTAAAAACATAATTAACATTAAACTGGAACTTCAGAAAAATAAAATATCAAGCATGAAAGAATACACTAGAATTATGATGCTACTTGAACTTTCTCATGATTACAAAAATAATAATAATAATAATAATAATAATAAATAAATAAATAAATAAAGTGTGATTAATTAATAGTTAAACGATCAAAAGACAGACTGTACACCACATGTAATCTTTCCGCTTCATAAAATGAATAATCCTCCTACAGAATTTCAAGTGTGCTACAAACTTATGATAAATGAAAAATAATAAAAATAATAAGAGATGCATATGTGCTACCAACATTCACACATAAAAAAGAAAAAAATGTACAAAGAGAGAAGCAAATGCATTATAAAAACTGCCAAATTTATATCAACAAGAAAAAGGTCTTTTACTACTACATGAAAGAGCTATACATTTGGAAGTGTGTCTAAATTGCCCAAGGTTCATAGTTTCAACTTGAAGTGGAGCACAACCCAATTGCAATTTAAATGGGTTAGGCTGATCGTTTAATTTTATTGCAGAGAGTGAAAAAATTCCAAAACAGTATGCACACCAGAATCTATTAGGCTGATGAGAATCTGTCGAGCTGCATCACTATCTACATCCATATGAACCCCTCTGTAGATTTCTTCAAGCTCATGTTGCCTCTTGAACACTAACTCCTTCATCTTGCTGGCTTTGTATTCATTCAGCTGCTCAACTTCAACCTCCGTCTTGAAATAATAATACAAATATTGATGTCAATAATTCACTAAACGGCATATAAAACCAGAAGGAACTGTATGTGGGGTGTTCCTAATAAAAAATATTGTCAATGGAAATTACCTGTTCAATGACATCTAGGGCGAGGCATCCTAGCATTGACACCTCATCAACTGTGGAAGAAACTAAACTAATAACATGATCAAATTTTCTTTGCTCGTTAAAAGGAGTTTCCAAGAGATCCCACAGCTTTATCAGAGCATTCCCAAGACTTTGAAGCTGCAGAAAAAGAAAACTAAAAATCTCAAAGGGAGAAACATTTTTTATTCAGATTTCCAATAATTAGAAATTGTAACAAAAATCTAGTATTCACCCACGAACTTAGAATGTGTATACAAACTTAATCTATGTATCCTTGAAACTTTGTAGCAATGGAAAAAAATACAGTAAAGATCTTTGTTGACATAAATGTCAAACATTATTAAAAACAGATTTAGGACAGCTCTGAGTGATAATGTACAATCACCAGCCTGTACAGCAAAACGACATGACATATTACGAATAAGAACTAAAAGATTAGAGGTTAATCTTTTCACTTCGTATTAACAATCTGAATGAAGTAAAAATATCATGCCATAATCTGAAGATGCAAATCAAAGTTAGGGACGGCGATGGGTGGGGTGGGGGTGGGGAGGCCTACCCCATTTCCCACCCTATTAAAAATTTCGCCCCCATTCTCCACCCCATTCCCCAGTAAATTTAGTGGAGGTGGGAATGAGGAATCCGCATATGGGAAATGATTTTATAGTAGGTATAAATACATCATTTCAGTAAATTAAAAATTAAAAACTTAAATAAAACCATCACTATATTATAAAGTATTTAAATTATTAAAAAAATCCAAAAGACAATATTTTTAAATAATATTAAAACTGCAAGATATTTAAAGAGAACGGCACCTTAAGAGAGAAAGAAAACATAACAATATTTTAGAGTTGAATAAAGAATATATTACAGAGTTTTCTTTTAGTTATAGCTATTTATATTAGATGAAAAAGAAAATTTACTAACCAACATTATAATTAATAAAACAAAAATGATTAAATAAAAATTAAAAAATATTTACATATAATGGGGATTGGCGTGGGAAATACAAAACCAAACCCCACCCCATTAAGAATTTGGAGATAATTTTTCCTCTATTTCCCCCCTTATTCCCCAAAAATTATTAAAAATTCACCCCATTTGGGGTGGGGCCTCATGGAGCCCTAATCCCATGGAGGATTTTGCTATCCCTAATCAAAGTTCAAGAATAAAAAGACCAAGAGACAAAATCACAACCCAGCAAGAAGGATCAGAACACAATTCTGATTTGAAGATGCTAATTGAGACACACATAAAAAGGCCATACATTGAGCTATCATCATTTACAGAAAAGACCTCATCTTCGAGAATTAAGATGTCGAAAAAGCAATATTCTCAGAACAGCATACCCCAAGCAGACCTAAGCAGATCTTTCTCCATTTTCCAGCATTAGGCATTTAAGACTGAATGTTAACATAAGCATGCATATACTGAATTTCAATGTGTGCACATATCCATACACCCTAGTGCACACATATAGCACACATGCATGCTCACACATACCTCACGCACCAACCAAAACACAGAGAGAAAGAGAAGTGGGCAATCATAGTAAGTCACCTTTTGAAGTCTTTGTTGTTTCTCTTGCTTTAACGAATGAATAACACCCGTCAATCTAGCAAGTGTGTCATTGCTGATGCTCTTTGATTGAACATTTTCTGAATCACTCAAGCTTGGATGGACCTCATTTACAGTCTCAAGAAAATCAATTGATAGCACAAATGACAGCTCATGAATAGTACTGAGGTTATTGTTAACTTTCTGTAGCCGGAGATTCTGCAAATTGGATGAAAGGAAGGAGTCAATATAAATAATGAAAAAAAAAAAAAAAAGAACACTTTAACTCTTATTATCACTCAAAACACAACAACATGATAGTAGAAAGAACCTTCTCATTCTGTAGCTCATGGAGGTGTGCCTTAAGCTCTCCCAGCTTCTTTATAGTCAAATCACATTCATTAACTTGTGCATCTGCGAAGTTAATTAATTGCCCAGATCCTGCTATTTCTGTGCTGATTTGAACAATCTGAAACTGGATTTCTGAAAACAACTTAATTCTCTGTTCCTTCTTTGACCTCAAGTCCTCCAAAACAGATTGTATCGCAGACATTTGCTGCTTAAGTGTTCCCTTTCCCTTTACAATTAGCACCAATTGAACCATATCAATGCATTAGAAGAATTCTAGAATAATTTAATAAGTCTACTCATGGAAACTAATATGAATATCATTCTAATATAAAAGACAATGACAAACCCGTGAAAAGGAGGCATGTTCACCAAGTGCAGAAACAAGGTTGGCAATTTCAGCTTCAGCATCAGCCGATGATTGATGCAAATCAGCCTTGTACTTCCTGGTTCTTTCAACCTTTCTACGGTAAATATCAAGACATTCCTGCTCAAGTTCCAACAGCATCTTGTCCCTTTCAGTGTCACTCTCCCCAATTTCGTCCCATATTATCTAATGCCGCAACATCGACAACATAAGCATATAAACTTAAAAAATAAGCACTTGTCAAGGAAATAGAACCAAAAAAAAAAAAAGAATGAAAAATAAAAAAAAAAAAAAAAGATGTCCGAATTGGTCAATTTATGAAATCGAAAAGAATTTCCTAGAATTAAGGCATGTTTATGACTCACGCTTCTACTTAACTATGTACTCTACCTCCAAATCAATTACAATAACTTGCAGCCAACAAAAAAAAAATAGAAATTAATTTCAGACACACAAAAAAGTGCCTAAACTCTAGCAGACACATATGCTAGAGCCAACTAAAAATTATAGTGTAATAGCAGAAAAATGATTAATAGAAGAAAAAAATTTCCTCTCGTAATTACAAAAATTTTTCTTTTTCCATCAATATCTGAGCAGCCAAAAGAATCACAAAACTGAAAAGTTAAAATCTGGTAGTGTAATTAAGCCAACTAACAATCGGCAACAGTTGAACAGTGAAATTAGGGCAAAGCGCAATTAAATTCTCAAACATGCAATTAAAATTTACAGAAATTAATGAAAAATAGTAAATAAATAAAATAGATAGTGAAAACTGAAACCTGCAATTCCTGAAGCAGAGAACCGCAAGTAGTCGGTGAGGGCATATTTGTCATTTCAAACAAATTCCCCTGGAAGTTGAGGCCCAGCCGCCGGCACTAGAAGTTGGCACAAGAAGAAGAAGATTAGAGAGCAAGCGTGCGTTTCGCTTTCTACTGCCTGGCTATTATGTAAAATTGGAGATCCCGAAGATTTTTAATTTATGAAAACAGAGACAGAAAGAGAGAGTCGATTTTGAAAATCGGTGCGTTACGGAAATTTAATTTCCGTTTGGCGCCAAAACCCAAATGTAGTCCCCTTTTTTATTATATTATATTAATTTTGGGTGCCCCATCTTTTGTTTTTTTTTTTTTTTTTTACTTTTATGAACAACTAACAACACGCTATCCATATACTTTTTAATAATTACAAAATTTACCCGTCAAGCCTAAACTGCAACATTGAGATTTGTCTGTATCAAGAATATCCTGTTCAACGAAGAGAAAATGAATTGGAAACCCACAGAGGTTGTCAAGGTTCCCATGAAATAATTAGAGTTTACAGTTAAGCATATGCTTCTCTTCTTGTTTCAAAAATATTTCAACGGATATTATTGACTTTGCGTAAATTGTAGATTTTAAGAGACAAAAATTAGGCGGATTTAAACATGGAATTGCAAATGGTTATAATTTACAATAGTGAAGAGCCAGCACTTTGTCTAAAAAGTTTAGATGATATGCTTTAGTTAACTACCTTACCTCATGGGATTGCGGTTAGCTTGTATCCCAATCTTGTCTTATAGGGAATGACCATTTAGATTAAGAGCAAAGGTATTTAACGACTGATATTTAACATTTAGAAAATTAGTTTACTAGTAAGGATGGATATTATTCGGTTTGGTTATGTTCAAGTTTGAACCAAATGAAACTGAAACTAAATGGTTCATGAAATTTTGACTAAATATGAATTAAATTATAGAATTAAACTGAACTGAACTAAATTAATTTAGTTTAGTTTGGTTCAGTGATTTGGTTCGGTTTGATTTGATTTGGTTCAATAATTTATTTTCATCTTACACATTCATTTAATAAAAAATGATATAATAATTATTTTGAGCTTATAAATTCATAAATAATAAATAACATGATAAATTTTAATAATAATATTAATATAATAAAGTTCAATAATAATCTAAAAATATACAAAAAATAAACAATATAATAAAATATAATAATAGTAAATTAACATAACAAAGTCCAATATTAATTTAGAATTCCACTACATATTATAAAAGAAACTTTAATATTTTATTTGCAACGACAACTCTCCCAATCACTACTTCTTTATCCTTTAATTATTACATCCATAATACTTACATTATAACTCAAAATTAAAGTATGTCATTAGCCAAATCCCAAAAATTAAATAATAAATTAATTAAAATAAATTGTATGCTATGACATATATAATTATATCTATTAGCCAATAAATAAAAATATTAACTTCATTACCTAAATATCAATTCATTATTTTTATTTTTATTTTTTTATTGAACCGTTTGGTTCAATTTAAAATTGAACCAAATAACAACCAAATAATTTTATTAAACCATTTGATTTGGTAATTTAAAACTAAATGATTGAGAATTTTTAAATCATTTAAATTTTATACTTCCGAACCAAATGCGCACCCCTAGATACTAACTGAAGTTATAGTAACAGTTAAACAGCGCACTCCTAGTTACTAACTGAAGTTATAGTAACAGTTAAACAAAAATAAAAAAAGAGTTTGTATATATAATCGTATCATCTGGAATTCTCCCCACCACTAAAGTGGACAGGTGACGGTCGTCAACATTATTGTCCTCATACTGTTTTCAGAATGCTGTAATGAAGTATTGAATCTTCTTAAGTTGATTTTTATTCGAAAATCGAAATAATAACAAACTATTTGTTTCTCCACTTATAGGGTCGGCGGCTGCAAAGAGGACTAGGGTTTTTTTTTTTTTTTTGGAGATTTGGCGATTTATTTGTTGATAAAGTTACACTACAAGAAAATATATAATAAATGACAAAGAATTTGTGATAGATCATAAGTAAAATAATTTATATCATAAAATTATTATTAACTTAAAATAAAATTTTTAATTTAATATAAATTAAAGATGATTTTATAATAGATATATTTTTATCATGAATTTATGATAATTTTATATTTTATGATAAAATTTTCGTTTATTATGAATGTACAATAAAATCGTTATAAAAATTTAGTCTGTCAAAAAATTGTGATAAAAAAATTATTTTGATTATATTTAACCTAAATTTAATGTATTATTTTATTTAAGAAACAGAAGTGCGTTTTAATAAATAAAAAAGAAAAGAGAAAAAAAACGCTAGTAAAATTGGACCCTTTTGGGTGCTTTAAACTTCTCCTCCTTCATTTATTTTTGTTTTTTCAGTGTTAAACATTCACACACTTAGAAAAGAAAATGCCACTTCTCTTGTCCCTCTCTCATTGTTTTCCTTTCTATTCTTTTACTTCATTTTCTCGAGAAGTCCGATTCTGAATGAAAATACAGCACCAGAGGCTGAAGCAACATCAGCAGCAGCAATAAGCACTGATGCAACAAACGCTTCTTCAATAACAGTCTCTCTACCATCTCGGCCTCTTAGCCGCTCCTCAGGTCCAATTTCACATCTCTTCAATTTCTTGTTCGCGTGTTGTTTCTCATCCCTTGTGTGAATCCATGATGCTGCGATTTCGGTTGTTTTTTCACAATTTCAAGCTTTAATTTGTTCGCGCTATTTAGGGTTAGCATATGTGGTTTTGATGTTCTTGTTTGTTTTGGTTCTGAATTTTCGAGCTTTGCTAGAGTTAGGTTTTGATGATTATTGTTTTGAAAAATTGTTCAAGTTTCTAGGTTTTGGTAATCTATGCACCATAAAGTATATTTATAAATCAACCTTGACAGCAACAAAGAATATTGAGATTGGTGACTGAAAAATTTGGTTTTAGGACTCGACATCTGAAAAGAGACCAGAGGATACGATGGGACCAGGGATTGGGTAAGCTGGTAGACATTAGTATTTTCTGAACTAGTGCATTCTTGTTGGAGAATAGCACAATCAATTGCTCATTTAGATAGTGGCTTGGTAAATATTTCAGTTGTATCTCTTTTTTCTTTTTTTTTTCTTTGAATTATTCAGTTTTATTTAAATGTTGTGTTAAATTGCTCATGGTTTATAATGAAAATATGAATAATATCATTGCTCTGTATGCTAGTTTTCTTATGCTTAAAATGTATAGTAAATCTATTGCCTTATAATAAAATATAGATATCATTGGCTAGTGTTATGAAAAAAACTATTGGATTGATAAGTGTAATTGCTTAGCCTTGGTATTCTATTTGTAAGAGTAGCCATTACTGGTGTACAACTTTTTCATGCTTTGGAAGAGAACATATTGGTGAGCTTTTTCTTAGTCTTTATTTATTTTTTCATATTATTCTTAATATGATGGAGCATGAACTTGATTCAATGTCTATTTTAACTGATCCTTTTAGAAGGCATGTCAGGTTGGATCATGACAGTGAGGCCCAAGTAGAATATTGACATCTTGTCGTGTAAGTATATTTTCATTTCTGCATAAATATAAAAATATTACATTTTCTAGCTTTTGGCCCCATTCTCTGTGCTTACACAGGTGTTACCATCCTATATTTGTTAAGAATATATATAACTAAAATGTGGAGTATTTGGAAAATGCTTTTAATTTTTGTACCAGTTGATGTTTGCATTATGCTGGTTCCTTTGTTGGAGGGCTCTCCATCATAGTACCTGGTTACAATGTGGTTAGTTATTTGCAGCTTTCCTGTGTTATTAAATTTGATGGGCATCAAAGGGAAATCTTGGACAGATTGGTGTGGCTGCCGTGCTATGAGCTGATGATGGAAATTTAGTATACAGTCACAGTTACTATTGTAAATTAGTTCATTTCTTTAACATATTTATCAGTTTAATTTTTTTTTTTTTAAACAAATTTGTAACTTTTTTTTTTTAACAGATTTGTAAATTACAAGATGACCTAGGCATAACAACAAATAATTTTGCTAAATGTGGAGGCTTGATTTTGGGATTGAAATATGCTCTGGAAAATTGGTTTTACAATATCCATGTCCGAGGAGACTCCAAACTTGTCTTTATACAAGTTTGTGCTTCCTTTATGAATGACTTATTGATGACAACATTTTGCCATATTCTGATTGTTATCTCGTTGTTTGCTTCTTCTTTTCCTGTCTTTCTTACACAGGTTGCTTCTCGATGCATGTTACTGGTGAATGGAAGACCAAACACCTCGCATGGTTGAACTATGTGGGGAGGCCAAGAGGCTGAAGGATAAATTTCTTTCCATCTAAATAGCTCATGTTCTAAGGGTGACTATAGTTTTTTGTGCCTAATGGTTCTTATAGATTAGTACCAGATTATGCCTTTATTCCTCACATAGATTCACATGTGTTAGCTATAAAGTTTCTCGTTGCTGCTTTTTTCTTTTTCTGCATATGTTTATGACATTTTCTTTGCACATTTGAAAGAATCTGAAATCTAAGGCTGATGCTCAAGCGACCTTGGTTGTCAGTCTTGCTGGTGAGGCTTACATAATTATTTAACTGTTATGCCATTCACATTGCTTCAATCAATCTGGTGAGGCTTACATAACCACGCATTCACGACAGAAAATATTCTGTTATAAATTAACGATAGTAACATAAATGACAAATGAATTGTTTGTCATACACCTTTTTTTATGATAGTTATTTTTTGTCGTCCATTACTTGTTTTCGTATAGTGTAAGATTGATAATTGTTGTCAGTTGCATTGATTTGGTTGCTATCTGACGAAGAAATACAACCATTTGAGTTGTACTAGAGGAAAGTGAGTAGCAATATACTGTGGCAAAGTCTATGGGGAATTTTATTTCGAGATTATATGCCCCCAATTTCGTATCAACCAATGCTTTGTGAGTGCCTTACTGTAACGTGAGGTATGTGAATTGGGTATTTTAAAAATTATAGAAGTTATCAATATAAATTAATTCAAACTAATTAGACTAAATAATTTAATAAATGTAAATTCAAGTAAATAATAAATAAAGAGATTGGGAAAAGAGAAAGAAAACTTGAAAGTTTTTACGTGGCTTAGAAAATTTCATTTGTATCCATGTCTCTAAGTTAATTATGTTTGAGAATTTCATTATTCAATGTACTTTTACAATGGTCTTTTACTGACAAAAATTTTTTTCCTAAGTGTTTTCCACACTTACAATCACATGGGTTTGATAAAGAATTTAAAGATTACATTGAAATTTTTTTTTAGAGTGAATATATAAATGATAACTTAAATATATATCAATGTATGTGTATTAATAAATTGAAAGCTCAAGAAAAGTTGTATGCTCTAGATATATCTTAAGAAAAGTTTAAGAAGAAATTAAAAAATAAGTTTGATTTGAGCTTATAAAGTTTAAATTTTCAAATTAGCCATTATAAGCATTTTTTTAAAAAAGTCAGTTTATCGTTAGATTTAAGCAATTAGCCACTTATGTTACCGTTAGAGAGATTTTTCAAAATCTAGTCGTAGCCAGTTAGTAATTAGAAAACAGTCGACTAGCCGCTAACTTTATGAAATTATTTTTCAAATTTTAAGCACAAGCGGTTAGCTGCTTAAATGCATATTCAAAGATGTGGCATAGCCGGCTGATCGCTTAAAGCATTTGGTTAGCCACTAACTCTGTGGAATAAAATTTTCAAAACCCTTGCATAACCGATTAGCCGTTTGACGGTAATCAGTTAGATGCTAGCTTTCTAGAATTGATCCAAAGTGTTTTTGAAATTAGAATTTGGCCCCAAAATACTTTCTAAAATTATGCCAAGGCCCAATTAATTAAAATAATTTTAAATAGGTTTATTTTCAGAATTTAAAAATAACACTTATGGATTTTAAAACCTAACTCTTTTCAAAGTAGTCGGTGAATCTTAAAAATACCCATTTTGATAAGGGAGTGGCTACCTACTGGAGCTTCGACCAACCATCACCGATCAATTCCGCTTTAGGGCCACCCTTTACTCTACCATTATCATATTGAAAGTCTGATATGATAAGGCTTTAAGAGATAGGGACTCCAGCGGTAAGAAAGAGTCACTCAGTGAATCGGTGGATCACACATTTGTTGGAGACAGGGGCAGGGACACATCTGATTATTTAGAACAAGTCTTGAAAGAGTAAAGTCTGGGGGCAATGGTAAACGTGAGGAATGGGATCTCTAAAGCTACCTACCCTACAAAGTCATATTGCCCGAAGGGGGCATGCTGAAAGAGTGTAGGTGAGTGGTAAGCATATGAGGCGTGCCCGAAGGGCAGTGGCAGCATTGTGGTTTCAAAATCATTTACTTTAAAAAGCATAAAACTTTAGTTTATGAAATTAATGATTTGTTTTAAAGATTATGAAAAATATCTTAAGCTTTTAAGATTCAAAATCATGCATACAACAATTTCTACTAGCTTTATAATGATTATACAAATAAGTTACTTGAGCTAGTATCTTTCTTATAATTCGTCTTTAAGTACGTCGTTGTTTGTGATTATGTGTGATTCCTCTTGAATAAACTCTGCCTTTCAAAAACATGTCAGGAGATAAAATATAAATTGACTAAAATACCTTTATATGTAGTTTGTTAACATTAAAATCAAATATTATATAGCCTTTTAAGCCAATAGTGTTGATGATGAATGTTCATAGTTCACTGTTAATTTTTGTCTATGTGCATAATTATTTGATTATAGTTGACTAGGTGGGCATGGAGAAGTAGAAATGGGCATAGGATATTAGACTTGGTTGTAAAATACAAATTGGGTAAGAAGTAGAAAATAGGGATATGTTTTGAATTTTGTTATCTTAGTAATTTGGCAATTGATCGGAGGAAACCTTCATCATAGAAGACATTTCGTTAGAAATAATTGTATCACTCAATATACATCATCTTAGTAATCATTGTATAAGTATGAAAAGTAGGATTTTTAAATCAGTAGTCTTGAAAAACTATACTTTGCTCCTTTCTCTACAAGCATTGAAAATGATGTGGACAATAGATAATGATCCTAAATAATGTAGATTTAGTTTGGCTTCCATGTATAAGTGTTCATTAAGTTGATTTCAATTTGTGTATAGAATAGTGATGATTGAGTCACTTATTGATGGTAAATTTACTTTTTCCTAATACATGTTGCAAAATGTAGATGATGTAGTAGCTGTAAGTAATTTGTGACATTTTTAAATGATGTATAAGATTTGAGTAATTACATTTGAGTTGACAAGTGAAAGGAATAATCATGTCTATTTTATAACTAAAAACAAAGTATTTGATAGATTATGGTGCAAATGGGTTGTAAGAATAGATTGGGGGCCTAGTCGCAAGCAAAAGGCATAGAAATCTGGTAGCTACAATGAATGTTTAGAAAATCACAATGTTGAAGGAAACAAATATGCTCATTACAACTATGGATTCACAAGCTTTTTGTAAGTATTCGAATATAATTTAATTCATGTATTGAGATAAAATAAATTGTGTTGACATAAATACAATCATAATATTGTTTTTTATGATAAAAAATTATCTATGTTATTAGTTAAGGATGTTGGAGTCTCTAAATTAAATAGGTTTCTTAAGCCATACATTGTTCTTAATAAGATTAGGGTTCCGAAAATAATTGGATAACCACTAATATTAATGACAAACTGTTTACATAAGGCTTAAGGTATTGCTTTGATTATGAAAAATAATGGTGAATTGTTTAGGTAAAAATGGCTAACTGATAATTTCCAGAGAGGAATTTTTTTTGTAGATGGTGAACCGTTTAGTGCAACAGTTAGCCAATAACTCATTCAGGTTACTGGAAAATAATGGCTACCAATATCCAATAAACGGTGATATGATAATTCAAAATCATTTGTACAAGGTCAAAATGGCATTTCGATAGAGAGTAACGTGATTTAATTAAGCCTAGAAAATCAATAACGACTAGTTTTCTTTTCTAACTATAAAAAGATTTAATCAAATTCAAATCAAACATGATTTTTACAGTTATCATTGAGCTATCTTCTACATATTCAAATCATATTGAGCTAATACTTGTTCATTCTTTCATCTAAGAACACTTTGAGCTTTTATTTGTAATCATATTCATTGTATGAGGAAAAATCATTGTAAACTTTATTTCATTATCAAAGTTAAGTGATTGTAAGTGTGTGAAACATTTGGGTAAGAGGTGAAGGATTTGTCTGAAGATTTTAATACTGATTGATACATTAGAAGTCAATTGTAAGTTCTTGAAGCCTTGGGTTTGGATAGTGAAATCCTCAAGCCTAGTGTACTTAGAGGCGTGGACGTAGGTGGATATGTCAAACTAGGTAAAAATTCATGTATTTATTTCTCTTCTTCTATATCTTTTTATTTTTGTTCATTGCTCATAATTTATTTATATTGAAATTACTTGAAATATTTGATTAGATTTTATTACATTTGTAAGCACATTTTTAATTACTCAATTTACCTCCCTTCTAAGGTTGCACACTTAGAATTTTATTTGGTATCAAAGTAAAATTCTCTTATTAAGACTTAACCGTTTGGATTAAAAGATCAATGGCAACCCAAAATGATTCCATCTTTAGGATGGTCAATCCACTGGTAGACCATTATATTTCAATAAAAATGATTATGCATATTGAAAAACTATGATGAAAATTTACTTGCAGTCTCTAGATTATGAGATTTAAAAATTTTTTTAGTGAATGGCGTGAGTCAAAAAAGAAAAAGGTCTCTTTAAATTTCAAAGTCATGAATGCTTTGTTCTGTACCTTAGATAAGAAATAATTCCATAGAGTTTCAAGTTGTTCAAATGCTTAAGAAATTTAAAAGAAACTTGAAGTTGTTTATAAAGGTACAAATCAAGTCAAAGAGTCTAAAATCAGTAGATATACTAGGTAACATGAATTATTCCAAATGGAATAAAATGAAAGTGTTCCTTCTATGCACACTAGATTAGATTTACAGACATAGTAAATACTTTAGGAGCCGTAGGAAAGACCTTTTCAAAAGGTATGAGGGCAAAGAAAATCTTTCGGTTTTTGCCAAAAGAATGGAGACCAAAGAGAACTGCCATTGAAAAAGCCAAGGATTTAAATACTTTATCTATTAATAATTTAATTGGCTCACTTATTTCTTATGAATAGGATTTTACAGCTAAAAGATGTGATAAAGATAAAAAGAAGAAGAGTATTGCCTTGAAAGCTGTAAAACCTAAACGCGATAAAGAAAGTGATTTCGAAGATGAAGACATGGCTCTAATAGGAAAAAAAATTCAGAAAGTTCTTCAAGAAATCAAGTAAATGAAGAAGATTTAGAAACTTTAGAAATCAAAATGAGAAGAAGGAAACAATTACTTGCGATAAATGCAAGATTCCTGGCCATATAAGATCAGAGTACCCTCTTTTCAACAAGCTCAAGAAGAAAACCATGATGATGACTTGGGATAACAGTAATGAAGAATCAAGTAATGAAGAAGAATCACAAGTAGTGTCAAACAAGTTCATTTGATGAACTTGTTGAGGTAAATGATCTTCCCACTTATGATGAATTGTATGAAGCATTTAAAGAATTGTATAATGATTTAAAGAAAATTGGTATGAAAATTATTTCTCTTAAAAAGAAAATGCTGAAACTTTCAAATGAAAATGATGTCTTGCAAAAATGAAATGATTCGTTAAATGAAAAGATTAAAGGACTTGAGTTAAACAAATAAAACATTAAACATTGCATGATAGGATTGCATCATTCAAAGAAAAATATAGTACTTCATATGAGCATAAAAATTCACATGTTAATGATTTGATCAAAGAAAATGAGCAATGAGCTTAATAATTGTGTGTTGAAATTTAAAAATGGTGAAATAAATTTGGAAAAATTGCCCACCTCTAAAACATGTGTTTTTGATAAAGGAGAACGTGGGTATAAGCTTAACTTGAAATAAATATATTACAAAAATTACTTTGTGAAGTCTACCTCTATTAGTGATCATCAAATTATTTTTCATTATTTCAATAGAAATGGTGACACAAGCTATGCATGTCTGATTAAGAAACATGCATATTTTAAAATCAAAAGAGTTTGGGTTCTAAAAAATATAGTATTTAGACAATGGATGCTCAAAACACATAACCGATGATTACTCTCAGTTTTCTAGTTTTACCAAAATTGAAAATAGTGAAGATGTAGATAACTCAAAGGAAAGATTTTTGGAATTGGAAATGTAAGTATAAACTCTTTAACTTTCATTGAAAATGTATGTTTGGTTGAAAATTTAAAACATAACTTCCTTATAGAATTTTTTTTTATAAATCAAAATGTATAATTGAGAATGCATGTGATGGTATAATTCTCTTTGTTGGAAATAGATGCATAAATATGTATACCATTAATGTAGATTGTGCCTTGTCTCATGGTAAACATTTGTCAGCATTACATGATGATAGTTGGTTGTGGCATAGAAGATTAGGTCATGTAAGTATATATTTGATTTTAAAGATTTTCAAAAATAATTTAGTTAAAGGTCTTCTTAAAATTGGTTTTAAAAAATGATAGCATTTGTGAAACTTGTCAATTCAAAAAATAAATCAAAACATCTTTAAAAAACAAAAATCATGTTTCTACTTTAAAACCCCTTCAACTTCTTCACATGGATTTGTTTGGATATTCTAGACATGCTAGTGTCTAAGTGGTAAATATTATTCACCATTAAGTCTGCATACTCTGTTACTCATAGCGAGTCGCTCCGTCCTCCTGTGTAGATGTAGATATAGAGGCACCTTTTTCATTATGTCTGGTCTGTCTATCGGGCCTTAGTCCTATTCCCTTACCTTAGTCTTCATCTCAACCAAAAAGGAGTTCAACTGACTTGGAATGCTAACCTAACCGGATTGGAATACTGGACAGCTTCTTCGAAAGCTAAAGAATAGCTAAGGTACGGGCTAAGTGGTAAATATTATGCATTTGTGATTGTTGATGATTTCTCAAGATATACTCGGGTATTGTTCTTAGCACAAAAGGATGATGCCTTTTAAGTTTTTAAAATCTTTTGTAAAAAGGTCCAAAATGAAAAAGGATATGTTATTTCCTGCATGAGAAGTGATCATGGTGGAGAATTTGAAAATCATGATTTTGAAAATTTCTGTAATCATTTTGGCATTGAACATCAATTTTCATCATTTAGAACTTCACAACAAAATAAAGTTGTTAAAAGAAAGAATAGGTCTGGTTAAGAAAATGGATAGGATCATGTTAAACGAGAATGCTTTACTAAAATATTTTTAGGCTAAAGCCATCGACACCGCTTGTTATATTTTAAATTGTATATTGATTAGACCTTACCTTAATAAATCTTTCTATAAGCTTTGGAAAGATAGAAAACTTAACATTGATTATTTCAAAGTTTCTGGATGTAAATATTTTATATTGAATACTAAGGCCAATCTTGGTAAATTTATTCCAAAATTTGATGTTGGTATCTTTCTTAGGTATTCAAATACAAGCAAAAATTGTAGAATGTATAATAAAAGAACCTTCGTTGTTAAGGAATTTATACATATTACATTTGATGAGTTTAACCATTCCTCTATAAAGAAAGTTGTTATTGATGATGATGTAGATGAAGAAGAGCCTTCAAAAGACAAATAAAACGATGCACCACTTAAGAATCAAAAAGAGCAACAAGAACAAACTAATATAGTGCAATATGAAGGTGTTTATCAAACGCTCCCTAAGAAGTGGAGGTAAGTGTTTTCTCACCCTAAAGAGTTAATCTTAGCTTATCCTTCACGAGAAGTAACAACTACGTTATCACTTAGAAATATTTGTGAGTATGCTGCATTTATATATCAAATTGTCCATTCTTTTCGGATGTAAAAAACAATAAATCTTGGATTATGGCAATGTAAGAGGAGTTAAATTAATTTGAAAAAAACAACGTATAGAAATTAGTTCTCAAACTTGAATATCAATCTGTAATAGGCACTAAGTGGGTATTTAGGAATAAGATAGATGAATTTAGAGTGGTTGTAAGAAACAAAGTTAGACTAATAGCTCAAAGATATACCCAAGAAAAAGGAATTGATTTTCATAAAACATTTGGCCCTATAGCCAAATTAAAATCCATTAGAATACTCTTACCATTTGCATGTTATAAGAATTTCATTTTATATCAAATGAATGTTGGAAGTTCTTTCTTAATTGGTTATATTATAGAAGAAGTCTATGTAATATAATTCTCTAGTTTTGAAAATGATAAATTTTCAAATCATGTTTATAAGTTATCTAAAGCATTATATGGCTTAAAACAAGTACCTAGAGCATAATATGATAAACTTAGAAAATTTTTATTTGAAAATAATTTTTTAATGGGAAAAACGGATATTGTGCTTTTTGTTAAGCATAAGGAACAACATATACTTGTTCAAATCTATGTAGATGGTATAATATTTGATTCTACTAATGCATCTTTGTATAGGGAGTTTTCATCTTATATGAGTAAAAAATTCGAAATAAGTATGATAGGAGAGTTGAAGTACTTCATTAGACTTTACATTAAGCAAAACAATGAAGGAATCTTCATCAATCAAGCCAAGTATATAATAGATCTACTTAAAATATTTGGCATTGATGAATCAAAGATTAAAAATACTCTAATGACACATCACTCAAGCTAGATAGGGATAAAAAAAAGGAAAGAAGTTGACTTCAAAATATGACATGGTATGATCGCATCTTTACTATATCTAACAGTTAGTAGACTTTATATCATGTTTAGTGTATGTTTATATGCAAGGTTTTAATCGTGTCCCAAGGAGTCTCATGTACCTGTTGTCAAAAGAATTTTTTGATATTTATGTGGAACTGTTGATCTTAGTCTTTAGTATCCTAGGAAAACTCATATAGATTTAACTTGTTGCTCAAATGTCGACTTTACTGGTTAAGGTCGATAGGAAAAGTGCTTGTAGGACTTGTCATTTTTTAAGTCACTCACTTGTCTTTTTGGTTTAGTAAGAAAAAATAATTCAGTTGCACTTTCAACCACCGAGGCTAAACACATTGCTGCTAGTAGTTGTTGTGCATAAGCTCTTTGGATAAAACATACTCTTAAACACATTGCGTCTGTTAAGAATCAGGATACCTTAGTTGATTCTAAGGATAATAGGATGCTGAACGATGTTCACCAGTTGACTAGCTACCTGACTTTTGCTTAGGTGTAAGGGCTCAGGAACTAACTCACACTAATGGGGCAAGGACATCAGCAGCTCGTACTTTTAAGTCTCAGTTCACTACATTCCTACTTCAGCAACAGCGTATTCTTGGGCAACAGAAGTAGATTATAGATGATCAGCAGCATCTCTTCTCGGCCCTCTATATTCCACCTCCTCGATCTACATCTCATCCTGTTCAGTAAATTCTATGTTTCTTTATTTCTATATTTTTCACACACATCATTATTGCATCATTTCATTATTTTTTTTTATTATGACATTTTGGCTATGTTATATACATTTGAATTTATAGTTTTGTTGATTTCATGATTTTGGTGATTGATTTTATTATTAATGATTTGATTCTGTTATACATTTGAATGATTAGTTGATGGAATAATTAACTTATCTTTAGATTAAGCTTGTTGATAGGGGGAGCCTGTATCAAATCTTTTATCGTTTGGACAATGCTTCCTAAGATGGTAAAATTATTGTATTTCTTTTTATTTTCTCTTACATCTCCTTCTTCTACAAATAATTTTTTTTTTTATGATAAAAGGGGAGAAGAACACATGTATTCGAATTTTTTAAGGGAATGTCACTTAAATTGATGTATACACATGCATAAAAAAGGGGTGCTATATAATTTGAACAACATGTTATCTTAGCATTTTTTAAAACCTGTAAAACACTTAGAGGAAACTTATATTCAGGGAGAGCTATTGTCTTTGAATCGTTCACAAAATGAATACATGTAAGGTTTGTCATCATAAAAAAAAAAGGAGAATGTTGACGTAAATACACTCATAATATTGATTTTGATGATAATCAACCATATATTTTATTAGTTAAGGATGTAGGAGTCTCTAAAATTAGATAAGTTTTGGATAAGTTTCTTAGGCTATACATTGTTCTTAATAAGATTAAGGTTCTAGAAATAATCGAATAACCGCTAATATTAATGACAAACCATTTCCATAAGGTCTAAAGTGTTGTTTTGATTTTAAAAATAACAGTGAACCATTATGTGAAACTAGCTAATAGATAATTTCTAAATAAAAATTGGTTTTGCAGATAGCAAACCGTTTAGTGCAAAAAACTACCTAATAACTCATTGTGGGTCACTGAAAAATAATTGC
Organism: Murraya koenigii; assembly: GCA_025617385.1. Lineage (NCBI taxonomy): Eukaryota > Viridiplantae > Streptophyta > Magnoliopsida > Sapindales > Rutaceae > Murraya > Murraya koenigii. The sequence goes on from CM046812.1 coordinate 18,042,188, forward strand.
TAACCGATATCTAGTTATTGGAGATCAGATAATTCAAAAGTCTGCATAACAGTCACTTGCACAAGGTCAAGAGGTAATTCAAAAGAGGTTAACGGTAATTTGATTACACTAAGAAAGTCAATAACAACTAGTTTTTTTCTTCAACTATAAAAATCTCAATCAAATTCAGATATGAGGACAATTACGACAGTTATCAGTGACCTATCTTTTGCATTGTCAAACCATATTGAACTAATACTTGTTTATGCTTTCATCTAATCACACTTTGAGCATTCATTTGTAATCATACACATTGTATGAGAGAAAATTATTGTGAATTTCATTTTAATATTAAAGTTAAATGATCGTAAAAGTGAGAAACACTTACAGAAGAGGTGATGAATCTATCTTAAGATTGTAAAGGTTAATTGATATATTAGAAGTCAATTGTAAGTTTTTAAAGTCTTAGGTTGTGAGGCTTAGATAGTGAAATTCTCAAACTTAGTGTGCTTGGAGATATGGACGTAGGCGGATTAGTTGAGCCATGTAAAAATTCGTGTGTTTGTTTCTCTTCTTCCTTATCTTTTTATTTTTGTTTATTACTCAGAATTTTTTTATATTAAAATTGCTTAAAATATTTAATTAAATTTTATTACATTTGTAAGAATATTTTTAATTACCCAATTCACCCCATATCTTGGTAGAGGGCATTATTCGGTTTAGTTTGGATCGAAATTTAATAAAACTAATTAAAATAAATTATTATTGAAAAAAATGAATAAGAATCAAATAAATAAAGAACTAAACATCGAACCATTTGGTACAGTGTGGTTCAGTTCAGGTTTTTCGGTTAAAGGCCCGATTGGGCCTATTTTGTAATTATTAAATTTATAGCCCGTTGCATTTCATTAATGAAATAAATTTTTTCACTTTTAAAACCTATACAGCAAGCAATTCATCACAATTTCATTATAAATATAGAAATATTGACAATAAATAGAAAGTATTCAAAACACATTTAAGAATACAAATTTAAACTCAAATGCTCTATCTAAATAATCATAATCAGCATACATTTCCATAATTTCACTTAACTCAACATCCAATTTTATAAAAAAAAAAAATAACAAAAATCATGCATTTCTTCCACTTAACTCACTAACTCAGCATGCACACTTGGTTGCTAGTAATTGGTGACTGGTTGTCGGAAAGCAAAGCAACAGCTGTCGTACGGTGGTCGCTTAGATGGTTAGTAGAACAGAAGCTATTGCGTGGTGAGAAGAAGCTAACGCTCGATGAGCAAAAGGCAAGAAGTTTTCATATGATGTCCTGGTGAGAGTGGAAAAAAATCTGTTGGTGACAGTAAGCAACTAATGAGAGTTTTTTTGCTATGGATGCACCGTTGTAGAGTGCATTGTTTTTGGCTTTTACTATGTGACGGGCTTATGGGTAAGGCCATGAGGGAGGGTAACAACTATTGGTTTAGGATTTAGGTTTTGATTTTAGCTAGGGTGAAAATGAACGACTCAAAAGTAATTTATAATTTTCAAGTATAAGAGTATCTTGCTATAATATAGCTCGTTAAGTCGAAGTCGATCCACAGAGGAAATATTTAATTTATTTATTTTAATTTATCTAAGATAAATACAATTAAATTAAAATACGAAACTTAATTTGAGTAAAACTATGTAATTAAATTAGTTATGGTTATAAATCCAATCTTAGTAGTGAATATAATTTAATAAATTCTTTTAATTAAATTTTTTTATTGCTCAAATAATTAATTGTATAAATTTTTATTATTTTTTCATTAATTTTATTATAATTAAGTACTTAATGTGTCAAAATTTAACTTGCCTATAATAAGTCAAAATACAATTTTACCATACTTTATAATAAGATATTAAAAATTTATTGTGCCAAACTCTCTTGTTTTCAAATCCAAATTTTCAAATATAAAATATGGATAATATTAATTAGAAAATAACTTAATTCATATAATTAAAAATAGAATTTACTTAAATCATATTTTTCTACTAAGAGCTTCAACTTACTTTAACTTATTATTATTTAGTCTAACATAATTAAAGAAAAAATAATTATTAATATTAAATTATACATAAAAATAGAAATAACTGAAATTGAAAATAAAATAAACTTTATTTATTAATTTATTGAAAATTACAAAAATGGATGAGAAGAAGAAATTGAGGAGAAAAAAAATGAATAAAGAGGTGTACATAGGTTTGTTCCACCTCCTCTCTATTTCTACTAATTTATAATTAATCTACACCTCACACATAAATAAAGCCAATTAAATTATGGCTTTTCATTTATTCCACTAACCAAACATAAACCTAACCCAATTTTTAACATGGTAAAATAAAAACTTATAATTTTACAAAAAAAATGTTGTAGATCCTTTCCGATAATGGCTTAATTTTTTGGACCATCGGTATTCATTTGTTAATTTGTTAAGAGCTTTGGATTGCTTGAAATTATTATTTTGACCTAATAAACACACAAAAATACACAAGATCATATATTTAAAAACGTAATAAGAATTTCACAATATATTACATAATTTCACATATAAATTATATTAAAAACATAAAATAACATTTTTATTCCTTAGAAAATATTCAATTTTGAACACTAATCACACCCCAAAACCAGCCTATTGCTAGCCCCTGGCAATTAAAGCACTCTATTAAATTAATATTTACAAAATTCACATGCAAGGAAATAGTTATTCATCTACCCTCTAAATTTCTAAATAAATAAAATTTTCCAAAATTAATTTATTTTTGCTTTTTTCGTTTATTCATTATCCATGATATCACTAAACCTTCTTTTGTGCTTAAGAAATTAACACAATGCCATGAGCTTTCATTAAAAGAGAACAATAATTTTGTTTCATGATTTATTAGAGGTAATACTTTATCAGGCAGTAGATTATTCATACAATTTAAAATATTATATCTTCAATCCATGTAATCATTTTTGGGTCGATGACTCATAGACCAGTTGGCTTTGAGCACTAAGTTTTGAAATACCCCTACGAACTTAATTACTAGGATTTTCAGATAAATAAGCAAACACTATGTCTGTAACCCATGTAGCAAGCTTTGGGCTAATGACTCCCAGACCAATTGGGCTTAGGGTACCAAGTGTTAAAATACCTCTACGGACTTAATTACTTAGGTTTCAGATATTGTAAAATTAAACACATTTATTTTTTTTAAATTTTTTTTCTTTTTAGTTTTCTTAAGAATATATACACTTTCCACTATCTTGGATATTTTCTCAAGAGAACAAAATATTGTAAAAAATTTAACTTATAAACCACTAACATATGTTATAGTGTGTGCGTGAGAAGAATGATTTAATAATACCTGTATAAGTAAATAAATGAAAAAAAAAGATTTAATGAGTGATTACCAAAGGGTAACTCACAAATTTGAATAATTAAAAAAAAAAAGGGAAACAGAAACAACTTACAATAAATTTCAAAATTAGAATACAATATAAACTAGACTATTCGAATGTGTCTCAAAAGTAGTAATTCTTTACATAACTATCCCAGACAATAAAATAAATTTGTTAGCTTTTGGAATTTTTTTTTTAAAAATAAGTAAAAACACTTATTTATAATTTACATCAACTATCTTCACCCTCAAATCTAATTAAATATTATTCTTAACATTCCATTATTTAAACATATGTATGCAAAAATACAAAAAAGCTAAAGAAATACAATATAAATGAAGAAGCAGAGAATATCATACCTGTATCAGTTGCAAAAGCTTAAAAAGAAAATGACAAAGTAAAATAAAATGTTAGATTCTTTTTTTTATAACTTTTAGACTAAGAAGATGCGTTTTTAAAACTACTACTCTCCATATTCAACTATCTTTAACTTCAAATTTATTTAAAGTTAAAACATAAATTAGTAAAAACATCACTAAGATTGACTATTTCATAATTATCAACTATTCTTTTCCCTCAACCTGAATATGACATTGTCCTCAATGTGTCTTAAAGTAAAGAAGAAGAGTTTAGAAGATATTACATGAGTATTAAGAAGAGTTTAGAAGACATTACATGAGCATTAAAATAAAAAATATTTATAAACAGAGAGTTAAATCTAATTTGCACCTTTTACAATTTTTATTATTGCCACTATTGGTCGACCAATCTAACGCCAAGATCATGAGATCTGGCTCTAGTTTGTAAGCTTGTAAAAAATTAAGTAACTCATTCGTAGTAGGAGAACAAATAAAGAGTTTTTTTTTTTTAATAGTGAGTGAAACAAAATGATTATTATTTACATAGGTAAGAAATGTTAGCAAGCCATCATAAAATTTATTAACATTAACAAACTGATGAATTTCTTATGAATGTTCAAATTGACCTAAAATGCAAATATAATTAGTGCCTCTAGAATTATAAGATCTTCTGACAAAAAAAATGAAAATATTAGCGTGATTTAGCATTTTTGATAATCTTTCTTGCATACCTGAGGCAACTTGTTCATCTCTAGTTAGTGGGCCAGGTAGGCATCTTAGAGGTTTTAGGGCTTTTAAGATGATGCTTAGTACTTGACTTCCTTTAACGAAAATAGCTTCTGAGATAAGATTTGATAACCATCAGTCATCTCCTCCATAAACTAAGTGTAGTTTTCTCAATGCTATAACATGACCAAGATCAATAGCTTCCTCAACAAACTCTTTATACTTTCTATAACGAAACCTAGAAAGCACACAAATGTTTTTGAATTGTCTATTGGAATAATCTCAAAAAATATAAGAAGCATATATTTAAAGATAAACATAATGAGATACAACTGTAAAAAGAGTAATGTTATTGTCAAATGATGCATGAAGCTTAATCTCATTATTGAAAAGAAAACAGTAAAAAGAAAAAGTAAACAGTAGTTATATATAAAATCAGACTATTAAATTAAATAATGCATAAAATAAAATATTATTAAAAGGAAAAAGGATATTTACTCATATTTGTGATTATGTCTCGTATCTTCCTCAGGTTTTATGTCTAGTAACTGCTTGAACGCCCTCTATAGGTCGAGAATAGACTTTCCATATAGTTTTCTTATAAACTGACAAACATGGTCTTTTTGAGTTTGATTCTCAAGATTAAATTATGCACTTTCTTTTTAGAATAATGTCCAATATTGGTAAATTGTATGTTGTATATATCAGCTTCGATGCGTCTTAAGATATCATAAGATATCATCTAACGATTCTTTACTTATGCTATCTTTAACAAATTTAATTTTATCTTCACGAGCATCAAAAACCATTTTCAAATATTTACAACACGGGTAATTGTAATCACATCTTATATAGTTATGACATTTAAAGCAAAGTCATTTAGCTCTTGTCTTTTTAAAGTATGCGCTTTTTCTAAAATTAGGCATGTAAGATATAAAAACTCACCTACTAATTGGACATTTGCTTTAATTATCCAAAGAACATTATAATAAATACCATAGATCATTAATAAATAAAATTATTCACAACGAGTTTTGTAAATTTTCCTATGAGCATTCTGAGAGAGATATGGAAAATACTTATACAATTTTTATTGTATTTCTTCTATATTTGGTTTTGTTATTATGAGAAACTGAAGTTACCGACTTAAGAGGTCATAGAGTACTGTCATCCACTATTTATACGAGAAAGAAAATCAAAATAATAAAAATAAAGATAATTAAATCTGTAAAATCAAAACAAATAGAAAAGCAAACAAAACAACAAAAAGAAAACATACTAAAAGAATAATAATAAAAAAAATAAAACTTATATCCTTTTTTTATTGTATTAACCTCAAGTTGAATTAGGTGCGGTAAATACCACCCTCTATTTTCTAAAGTTGTCTTTCAAGATCTTCAACATATGACACAAATTCTGATGGTCATCATTCTCAAATTAGATGTGATTTATAACTTTGTATCAAATTTTTTAAATGAAATTTCACGTGTAAAAGGGTTTGAAAATGTTTCAAGAGAATCTTTCTAATTGAAATACTATGACATAAAATGAAAATGATGAAAGAAAACACAATATTCAAATAAACACACTTTAAGTAAGAAATATTATAATGCTTAATAGATGTGTTGTGTGAATACCTCAAAAAATAATAATAATTATAATAATAATCAAACATTCAAACGTAAAAATAACAATAAAACAAAATGATTAAAAATATATTAGTCACATATTAAAGATTTAATCAAGATTTGGTGAGTTATTCAAGTTGATTTCAATGGCTTCTTTGTGTGGTTAGTATTCCAAATATGATTTTAATCCCTAACCATTAACTTCAAACATGACACTATGCTTTGGATTCTTAATTTCTATGGACCCATACAAATATACATTTTTTACAGCAAATGGATCACTCCACATTGACTTTAACTTTTCTAGAAACAAATAAAGATGAGAATTATAAAGCAAAACTTTTTGACAGTTTTGATTCTTGCCTATATAATTCTAGAATTTTCATATGCAATATTATGTAATTCCTCAAGTTCATTCAATTGTAATTTTTTTAATTTATAAGTATCATCAAGGTTTGTATTACAAGTTTTAACAGCCAAATGGTTTAAGCTCAAGTTCAACTGGTAAATGACAAGGCTTTTCATAAACTAGACAATAAAGAGACATCCTAAAGACGTCTTAAATGTAGTGCTATAGGCCCTTTTGTTTGGGTTAACCGTCTTTTCTAAAATTTATTTTATCTCCCTATTTGCTATTCAATTTTATCACTTGTTTGAGGATGATAAGGAGTACCAATTTTATGAGTAATTTTTTTTATTAAAGACTCAAAAGGTTTATTACAAAAATGTTTACCCCGTCACTTGTAATGACTTGAGGAATTTTAAATCGACTTAAAAGATTTTCTTTTAAAAATTTAATCAAAGTTTTGTGATCGTTGTGCAGACAAGAAATTGCTTCAATCTATTTTGAGACATAATCAATAGCAACCAAAACATATACAAATCCAAATGGCTATGGAAAAGCGCCCATAAAATTAATTCCCCAATAGTCAAATATTTCTATCTCAATACTGGGATTTAAAGGATCATGTTTCTTTTAGTAATTGATCTCAATTTTTGGCCGTTTTCACAAGTTTTACAAAATTCATGTGTTTTTAAATTTGGTGGGCCAATAAAATCCACATTACAAAATTTTAGCAGTAGTTTTTCTTGAAGGAAAATGTTCATCGCATGCTTCAGAATGAGAAAATTTAATGATGCTGCTTACCTCACCGTTGGGAACACATTGTCCAAAAATTTAATTAGGGCAATATTTGAAAAAGTAAGAATCATCTTAATAAAATTTTTTTACCTCAATAAAAAATTTCTTTTATCTTGAGTGTTCCATTGCAAAGAATATTAAATTAATAATGTTATCATACCATGGCATTAAATTAATAGTAAATAAAAATTTGTTTGGAAAAAGAATCATTGATAGGTGTTATGTCAGTGCATATTTTATATGTGAGTCTTAATAAATTATCAACAATGATGCTTTTTGCACCCTTTTTATCTTTGATGGCGAGGTCAAACTCTCGGAGTAACAAAATCCAACAAATTAGCCTTGGTTTAGAATCCTATTTAGTCATCAAATATCTCACAGCAGCGTGATCAGTAAAAAAAAATAGTTTTAGAACGAAGCAAATATAAAAGAAATTTTTTTAATGCAAATACAACAGCAAGTAATTCTTTTTCAATTATAGAATAATTGATTAGAGCACTATATAAAGTTTTACTTGCATAATAAATCAAAAAAGGCTTACCATCTCTTCTTTGTCCTAAAACAGCACCAATAGTAAAATTAGTTGCATTACACATTAATTTAAAAAGTAAAGACCAATAAGGAGATTTCATAGTGGGTGCAGATGTTAAAAGAAAAATTATTTTTTCAAAAGATTTTTGGCAATCGTCAGTCCATTCAAATTGTACATCTTTTAATAAGAGGTTACAAAGTAGTTTGATATAGCATTAAAGTTTTTTTATAAACCACGTATAAAATCCTATATATCCTTAAAAGGATCGCACATCTCTAACTGTTTTTTGCTGTAGCATTTTTAATATGACTTTAATTTTTACTGTATTAACTCTATTCCTTTAACATATATAATATGACCTAAAACAGTTCTAGAAGTAACAATGTAACGACTTTTTTTTCAATTCAACACAAGTTCTTTTTCAACACATCTTTTTATTTTTTTTTCCAAATTGTTAAAGCAATTGTCAAAAGAATTCCCAAAAACAATTAAATAATCCATAAAGACCTTTAAATAATGTTCAACTATGTCACAAAAATGCTTAGCATACATCTTTGAAATGTTACAGGGTATAATAAAGTCTAAAAGGCATCATTTTAAATGCAAATGTTCCAAAAGGACATGTAAATGTGATGTTTTCTTAATCCTCAAGTGCTATAAGAATATGATAATAACCTGAGTAGCCATCTAAAAAGTAGTAGCAAGGATGTCCAGATACTCTTTCTATGATTTGGTCAAAAAATGGCAAGAGAAAATGATATTTTTTAGTGGCTTCATTTAATTTTCTATAACCAATACATATACACCAACAAGATGTAATTTGTGTTGGAATTAACTTGTTTTTTCCATTTTTAACAATAGTGATTCCATATTTTTTAGGCACTATTTGTGTAAGACTTACTCATTTATTAAGGATGGGCATTATTTAATTTAGTTTGGTTCAGGGTCTGAACCAAACCAAACTAAAACCAAATAGTTCATGAATTTTTGAACTAAATTATAGAATCAAACTGAACTTAACCTAATTAATTTGGTTCATTTCAGTTCGGTGGTTTGATTTGGTTTGGTAGTTTGGTTTGATTTAATTTCATCCTACATATTCATTTAATAAGAAAAATGATATAATAGTAATTTTGAGTTTATAAATCTATAAATAATAAACAACAAATAAAATCTAATAATAATGTTAACATAATAAAGTCCAATAATAATCTAGAAATACATAAATAATAAAAAACATAATAAAATTTAATAATTGTAAATTAGCATAACAAAGTCCAATATTAATTTAGAAATCTACTACATATTACAAAAGAAACTTCAATCTTCCATTAACAATGATAGCTCCCTCAATCACCATTTCTTCATCATTAACTACTATATTCACAATACTTATATTATCTCTCTAAGTCAAAGTGAGTCATTAGCCAAGTTCCAACAATTAAATAATAAATAAATTAAATTATATTGTATGCTATGATATATATAATCACATCTATTAGCTAACAAATAAAAATATCAACTTCATTACCTAAATATCAATTCATTTTTTTTAATTGTTTTTGTTAAACCATTTGGTTCGATTTTAAACTGAACCAAATAAAAACCAAATGGTTTTTTGAACCATTAAGTTCAGTAATTTGGTTCGATTTTGAACTGAACCAAATAAAAAATCAAATGGTTCAGAATTTCTGAATCATTTAGTTTTTATACCCTGAATTGAACCGAACCGAACTACTATAATACAATTTAATTCGATTAAGTCTGAACCAAACCAAATGCCCACCCCTACTATTTACTATCAGTGATAGGATAGATAATTCTCATATCAAGCAATTTAAAGACTTCTATTTTGGCTACTTCTTTCATTTGTGGGTTTAATCTTCTTTGAGGTTGTTGACATATTTTAGTATTTTCCTCTAAATTGATTCTATGTGTGCAAATTAAGAGATTAATGAATTTAATATCTTTTAAAGTCCATCCAATCGCATTTATATGCTTTTTAAGAATACATAGTAACTTATCTTCTTGCTTTCTTGTTAGAATGGAAGAAATCACAACTTACCCATTTAGGGAAGGTTTTCAATTTCAAATTAGATGTTTCTTGTGGTTTTATCTTTCCAATGATTCCAATCTCTTCATATTTTTTGTTTTCATTATAATTTTGTAAAGTCTGCATAGAATCAAGCAATGAATTTATATTAGAAGTATCAAGTTCAAGTTGATTATTTGGTTCAATTGAATTAACCAAACAAATATCAGTAAGTTCACAAAAATTTCCTTTTTGAATATTTTCCTCTGTACAAGACTCAAGCAATTTTTTTTGTTCTTTAGTATTATCTTTATTTTCATTTTCTTCATTAGGTTGCTTACACACATGTTAAAAACATTCAATTCCAAAGTAATATTTTTAAAGGACAAGTTCATTAAACCATTTCTACAATTAATCAAAGCATTAACAATTGTTAAAAATGGTTAGCCTAAAATTACAGGAATTGATTTGTAATTATTTGTAATAAGTTCAGTTTCTGAGATAATAAAATTCACAAGGTTTATGAATTTAACAACTTATACAAAAACATCTTATACTATTCCTTTTAGTACTTTAACTAAAATATCAACAAGTAAAAGTGCAGTTGAAGTTGATTTTAACTTACCAAAATTAAGTGGAAGATAAATTAAATATGGAAGTAAATTAACACTAGCATTAAGGTCTAGTAAAGCATGCTTAATTTTATGATCACCAATAATATAAAAAATAGTTGGATAGCAAGTATCTTTATATTTTAATACATTACTAGTAGATAAAATAATACTACCTGTTTAGCCATGAATATTCTTTTTCTTACCTTCAATTTCCTCTTGATAGTGTATAAGTCTTTCAAAAACTTAGTTTATGAAGGTACTTGCTTAATTACATCTAACAAAAAAATGTTAATCTTCACTTGCTTAAAAATTTCTTAGATCTCAGAAGAATGGTTTGCTTTCTTTGGGTCGTTCAATGCTTACGGAAATAGTAGTTCAGGTGGAATACTATTTATTTCTTCACTAGGTGTAAGTTTATTTACTCATTCCTTACCCTTTAAATTTTCTTTATCTTTATCTTTATAATGTTCAGGAATAGGTCTATCAATAACCTTACCACTACGAAGAGTTATAATTGACTTGACTTGGTCCATGGGTGGATTTTGTTGAATCTTAGGATTTGGTTGTAGTTGGGCTAAAAATTTACCTTTTTTTTTTTAAATTTTAAGTATAGAATTAATTTTACCAAGAGTGTCCTTCAAATTGGAAAAAGTTTATGTGTTTTGAATGTTAATAGCACCTTGCTTTCTAATGAATGAATGCATTGTATATTTCATATTTTTCCATAATGGTGGAATATATGATAAATAAGGCTAAAAGTTTTAAAAATTTTATGAAGGTGGTGCTTGTGAGGATTGTGCATTATTATTATTTCTCCAACTACAATTTGGATGATTTTTCTAATTGGGATTATAAATTTGTGAATATGACTTATTAAAAGTATTAATAGCATTTGCTTGATCATGAAGACATTCTTTAAGAGCAAACAAAATAGAACAATCTTGAGTGAAATGGTCATTAAAACTACAAACATTACATGTAATTTTTTGAATAAATTTTATTTGATCACTCTTTTTATATTCTAAGGCCTCAACCTTCTCTAACTAGAGATGCAAATTTTACTTATAAATCAAGATCTTCTCGAAGGTTATAGATTTTTCCACTAGATGAAGATGGTTGTGGTTTATTTGACAATTTAGAACTTCCAACGGTTTTCATTGTTGTGCATTTTCAGCTAATTGGTTAAGGTATTCTAGAGCATATTCAGGATTTTTATCTAAATTTACCGTTACACATAATTTCAACAGCTTATCTACTTTGGGAGATTAAATCGTTATAGAAATAAGTGATCAATCGCCAAGTTTTAAAACTATGGTGTGGATATATATTAAGCAACTCTTTAAACATATCCCAACATTAGTATAATATTTCTCCATGTTTTTGAGTGAAGGAAATGATTTATTTTTTAAATGAATTAGTTCTAAGAGGTGGAAAGAATTTTTCAAAAACTATTCTTGCATGTTATTCTAAGTTTTTATTGATCCAGATATAAGGTTTTTTAGCTTTATCTTTTAATAAAAAAGGAAAAAACTTTAACCTAATTATATTCATGCTATAATTTTGGTCTGCGTATATATTACAATTTTTTTTTCAAAATCTCTTAAATGCAAGTAAAGATTCTCGGATTCTAAACCATGAAATATTGGTAAACGTTGGATAATACCTAATTTAAAGTTGAATCAAGATGCTTTTGGAGAGAATACAATACACGAGGGTGCTCCAGTTTTAATTAGATTTATGTAGTATGACACGACTTAAAAGTGTTTGATTTACTCCCAAGTATAAGAGTGTCTAATTATAATAAAACCCGGTGAGTCCGGGGTCGAACCACAGAGAATTTTAAATTTAGTAGTCTATTATTAAATAAAAATTAATAGTAGAAAAATAGATTACCTATCTAAAAGTGCTAAGGCTACAACATTCACTCTTGAAATTTAATTATGCTCATAATATTCTCTCATATTTATATTTTATATTTTATTTACTAATTAAATATTATGTTATTTAATTCTTAACTAACTAATTTTATGGATGAATATGGGAATGGAGTACATGATATGCCACAACTAAATTGGAGTGTCGACATAATGTCAAAATATCATATAAATCCAATAAGATTTTAAGTTTATAAATTACTATGACATAAAAATATTCAGCGCAAATAAAAATAAAAAATATTAAATATTAAATAAAATAAACTTTGAACTTACTTGAAAGAGATATTAATTCCATAATTTAAATTCTTGAGTTTCACCCTTTACCTTAGCTTAATAAATTAGCCACTCATAGTGAAAAGAAAATCACTCTTTTTATTTGACAAACTTCTTAAAGGAAAGAAGTAGAGTTTAGAAGACATCACATGAACACTAAAAAAAAAAAAAAAATTTACAAATGGTGATTTAATTCCAATTTGCACTTCTTACTATTATTACTGTTATCATCTTCAGTTGACTAATCCAATGCTAAAGTCATGGGTTCTGGCTCCGGTTTGTAAGCTTGTAAAAGATCAAATAATTCATTAGTAGTAGAAGCACAAATAAATATTTTTTTAACTGAGGGATGAATAAGATAATTGTTAATTGCATGGCTAAGAAATGTGAACAAGCCATTATAAAAATTATTAACATTTAACAAACCGATAGATTTCTGATGAATGTTCAAATGGGCCCAAGACACAAATTTAATTAGTGCCTCCAGAGTTGCAAGATCGCCTGGAAAAAAGATGAAAGCATCAATATGATCTAACATTTTGGATATTCTTTCTTGCATACCTAAGACAACTAACTCTTCTCCAGTTGGTGGGCTAGGTAGACATCGTAGAGGTTTAAAGGCTTTTGGGATGATTCCTAGCACTTGACTTCCTCTAGTGAAAGCTGTTTCTGAAACAAGTTTGGATAACCCACAGTCACCTTCTCCATATATTAGTTGTAAGTTTCTCTTTGCTATGACACAACCAAGATCTACAGCTGCCTCAACGAATTCCTTGTAGTTTCCATAGCGAAACCTAGAAAGCACACAAATATTTTTGAATTGTCTATTCGAAGATGCTACCATTGGAATAATCTTCAAAAATAATTTGTGAAAGTTTAAAATAAAAGCACATATTTAAAGATAGAGATATTGATTGATAAACAGCTGTAAATGGAGTGGCGTACTTATCAAATGACGTGTGAAGCTTTGACTTATATTTCAAAAGTAAACAGATAAAGAAAACAGTAAAAAGAAAAAGAAAACAGTAATCACACTATTAAAAGTGATAATGCATAAAAAAAAATATTATTAAAAGGAAAAGATATTTACTGGTAGTTGCGACTGTAGCTCACATCTTTCTCTGGTTTAACGTCTAGTAACAGCTTGAACGCCCTCTATGGGTTGAAAATAGGCTTCTCATCCAGTTTTCTTATAAACTGACAAACAGGTCTTTTTGAGTCAGATTCCCAAGACTAAACTGTGTGTTTTCTTTTTGGAATAGTTTCCAATACCTTTGAATTGAATGTTGTATATATCCACTTCGATGCGAGATATCATCTAACGATTCTTTACTCGTGCCATCTTTAAAAATTTAATTTTATCTTCACGAGTATTAGAAACCATTCCTAAAGATTTACAACGCGGGTTCTTGCAACTACGTCTTACACAATTACGACAATTAGAGCCAAGTTTTTTAGCTCTTCTCTTTTTAGCGTATGTACTTTTTCCAAAACTAGGCATGTAAGAAATAAATGGATCAGAAAACTCACCTGCTAATCGGACCTTTACTTCAATTAACCAACGAACGTCAGAAGGAATGTCATGGATCATTAACAAACGTAGTCATTCACAGTGAGTTTTGTAAATTTTCCTAAAGGCATTCTGAGGGAAAGAAGGAAATGCTTATGCAGTTTTTGATGTATTTCTTCCATGTTTGGCTTTTGAGGTTTCAGTTATTATGAGAAGATGAAAATACTGACTTAAGAAGTCACGGCGTACCGTTATCCGCCATTTATACGGGAAAGTAAATTAAAACACACCAAAGAAACAAATCAACTCTGAAAAATGAATTCAAATGTAAACAAAATACAATGAAAAGAAAAAAATAAAATAATTGAAACTTACATTCGTCCTCTTATTGCATTAAACTCAAGTTTCAACTGAACGTTATAAATTCCTTCCTTTATTTGCCAAAGTTATCTTTCTAGGTCTTCAACATATGACATAAACTCTGGTAGTCGTTGATCACATATTGGATGTGATTTACAACTTTGTATCAATCTTGCTAAGTGAAATTTTACACGTAAAAGAGTTTTAAGATGTTTCAAGAGGATCTTTCTAATTGAGGTATTCATGACATATAAGAAGAGAAAACACAATTGTCAAACAAATACGCTTAAGCAAGAAATATTATATGCTTAATAAATATGCGGTGTGAAACTAAAAATAATCAAATGATAAAATAATAAAACAAAAAAGAAAAAAATATATATATATATATTAGTCACACATTAAAGATTTAATCAAGATTTGGTGGGTCATTCAAGTTGATTTCAGTGTCTTCTTCACGTGGTTGGAATTCCATATATGGTTTTAATCTTTAACTATTAATTTAAATGTGACACCGCTCTTTGGATTCTCGATTTCTACGGCCCCGTATGGATATACATATTTTACAATAAATGGGCCACTCTACTTTGACTTTAATTTCCCTGGAAACAAATGAAGATAAGAATTATATAGCAAAACTTTTTGATCAATTTCAAATATTTTTCTAAAATTTTTTTTTTCATAAAAAACTTTGGTTCTTGCTTTAATAATTCTTAAATTTTCATATGCATCATTTCTTAATTCTTCGAGTTCATTCAATTGCAATTTACGCATATTACCAGCATCATCAAGATTTGAATTAAAAGCTTCAACAGCCTAAAATGATTTATGCTCAAGCTCAACTGGTAAGTGGCAAGACTTACCATAAACTAACCGATAAGGTGACATTTCTAAAGATGTTTTAAATGCAATGCGATAAGCCCAAAGTGCATCAGCTAGTCGAAGAGACCAATCTTTTCGACTTGGGTTAACCGTTTTTTCTAAAATATGTTTAATTTCCCTATTTGCTAATTCAACTTGACCACTTGTTTGAGGGTGATAAGGAGTAGCAACTTTATGAGTAATTCCATATTTTTTCATTAAAGACTCAAATGGTTTATTACAAAAATGCTTACTTCCATCACTGATAATAGCTTGAGGGATTCCTAATCTGCTCAAAAGATTTTCTTTTAAAAAGCGAATCACAGTTTTGTGATCATTGTACTGATAAGGAATAGCTTCAATCCATTTTGAAACATAATCAACAGCAACCAAAATGTGAAAAAATCCAAATGATGATGGAAAAGGGCCTATAAAATTAATTCCCCAACAATCAAATATTTCAATGACAAGAATGAGATTTATTAAAGGCATCATGTTTCGCTTTGAGATGGACCCTAATATTTGACAATTCTTGCATATTTTACAAAATTCATGTGAATCTTTAAATAATGTAGGCCAATAAAATCCACACTGCAATATTTTTGCAGCCATTTTTTTGAAGAGAAATGACCACCACAAGCTTCAGAATGACAAAATTGAATGACACTACTTACCTTATTGTTCGATACGCATCTCTAAAAAATTTGATCAGAACCGTAGTTAAATAGGTATGGATCATCCTAGTAAAAATTTTTTACCTCTGTTAAGAATTTCTTCTTATCTTGGGAGTTCCAATCATATGGCATTTCACCTGTTACAAGATAATTAACAATGTTAGCATACCAAGGTATATTGTGTATAGAAAATAAGAATTCATCAGGGAAAGAATCATTGATAGGTGTTGTATCAATTAAAGACTCATTTTTAAGTCTTCACAGGTGGTCTATAACAATATTTTACCCTTTTTATCCTTGATTGTCAAGTTGAATTCTTGGAGTAGCAAAATCCATCGTATTAATCTTGGCTTGACATTCTTTTTTGATATTAAATATCTAATAGCTTCCTTTCTTTGACCCAAAATAGCTCCAACAGCATAATCGCTAGCATCACACATTAGTTTAAAAAGGTAAAGTCCAATCAGGGGATTGCATTATAGGGGCTGTTGTTAAAAGATTGATTATTTTTTCAAAAGATTTCTGACAATCATCGGTCCATTCAAATGGTGTGCCTTTAATCAAGAGGTTACAAAGTAGTTTAGATATAGCACTAAAGTTTTTTATAAACCTCCTATAAAAACCTACATGTCTTAAAAATGATCGAACTTATCTCACTATCTTTGGTGATGGTAATTTTGAGATGACTTCAACTTTGGCTTTATCAACTTCAATTCCATTAGAAAAAATGACATGTCCTAAAACAATTCCAGAAACTATCATGAAATGGCATTTTTCCCAATTTAAAACAAGTCCTTTTTCTTTACACATTTTCAAAACTTTTTCTAAATTATTAAGATAATTATCAAAAGAATTTCCAAATACAGTTAAATTATCCATAAAAACTTCCAAGTAATTTTCAACCATGTCACTAAAAATGCTTAACATGCATCTTTGAAATGTTGCAGGAGCATTACAAAGTCCAAAAGGCATTTTCCTAAATGCAAATGTTCCAACTGGGCATGTGAATGTGGTCTTTTCTTAGTCTTCTAAGGTTATATGAATTTTATAATAGTATGAGTAGCCATCAAGAAAGCAGTAATAGGGGTATCCTACTACTTTCTCAAGGATCTGATCTAGAAATGGAAGGAGAAAATGGTCTTTTCTAGTGGCATCATTTAATTTTCTATAATCAATGCACATGCGCCAGCTAGATGGGATGCGTGTTAGGATCAGTTCACCTTTTTCATTTTTTACAACAGTTACTCTAGATTTCTTTGGTACTACTTGTGTTGGACTTACCTATGTACTATCAGAGATAGGATAGATAATTCCTACATCTAGTAGTTTAAGGACTTCATTTTTTACTACTTCTTTCATGTGAGGATTTAATCTTCTTTGTGGCTGACAGACTGTTTTAGTATTTTCCTTTAAGTGTATTCTATGTGTGCAAATTAAAGGATTAATGCCCTTTATGTTTTTTTAAGGTATAACCAATAGCAGTCTTATGCCTTTTTAAAACAGTGAGTAACTTACCTTCTTGGTTGCTTGTGAGTTGAGAAGAAATTACCACTAAATAAGTTTGCTGATCTCTGAGATATGCATACTTTAATTTTTCTGGTAAAGGCTTTAGTTCAAGCATCGGTGCTTCATTTTCTTTTGTCTTTTCAAGTTGTCTCATGTCTTCAAAGTCCAATTGATTGTTGCCATCTTCGAGTACCTGTGTAGAATCAAGTATATAACATATATTAGTAGTATCATTCCAATTCTTTACTTGATTCAAATGAACTAGCTAGCAAAATAAATTTCCATAGAATTTGAAAATTTCTCATTCTGAATGTGTTCTTCAATGATTGGTTCAATGAGTTCAATATCCCCAGTCTCGTTTTCTTCATCTTCTTTATCATGAGGTTGTTTACACATGTTGAATACATTGAGTTCCAACTTCATATTGCCAAATGATAAATTCATCACTCCATTCCTGCAATTAATCAAAGTATTAACAGTAGCTAAAAATGGTCGACCTAATATTACAGGAATTTTCTTGCATTCATCAATAATTGGTTCAGTTTCCAAGACAATAAAATCTACAGGATATATGAATTTATCAAGTTGAACAAATACATATTTAATTATCAATTTTGGTACCTTGATTGACCTATCAGCAAATAAAAGAGTAGTAGATGTAGGTTTTAACTCACCAAAATTGAGTTGTTGGTACACATAATATGGAAGTAAATTAACACTAGCTCCAAGATCAAGTAAAGCATGTTCAATTTTATAGTTCCCAATAATATAAGAAATAGTTGGACAACCAGGATCTTTATATTTCAAAGCATTATTAGTTAAGAGAATGGAACTTACATATTCTGCAAGAAATGCTTTCTTTTGTAACTTATGTTTTCTTTTTACAGTGCACAAATCTTTTAAAAATTTAGTATAAGATAGTACCTATTTAATAACGTCTAATAAAGGAATGTTAACTTTCACTTGCTTTAAGACTTCATAAATCTCAGGATTATGGTTTGATTGCTTTAGTTTGATCAATGCTTGAGGGAATGGAGGTACAGGAGGAGAGTTTGTTATTTCTTCATGGACTATTGGTTCGTCGGGCACTACTTTACTTTCTGAAATTGAATCCTTACCAATTTTACGAGGATCAAGAATGTGTTTTTCGACAACTTTACTACCACGGAGAGTTATAACCGATTTAACTTGGCTCATGTTTTAGTTTTCAGTACTACCCATATGAGGATGTTGTTGAATTTTGGGATTTGGTTCAGATTGAGAAGGAAACTTACCTTTTTCATGAATGGTAAGTGCTGAGGTATGTTTTGAGATGGTTTCTGTCAAGTTGGTTAATGTTTATATAGTTTGATTATTAATTGACTCTTGTTTTTCAATGAATGAATGCAATGTGTCTTCAAGAGTTTTTCTGGATGGTGGGACATAAGGTGGGTAACTCTGAGGATTTTAAAAATTCTAGCTTGGTGGAGGTGGTTATGCATGATTGTCATTCCTCCAACTGAAATTTAGATGGTTTCTCCAACTAGTATTGTATGTCTGTGAATATAAATTGGGATTCGACCTTTTGAAATTGTCTATAAAATTCGCTTGTTCATGCAAACTTTCTTTCAAAGCTGGTAAGGTTGGACAGTTCTGCGTGAAATGGTCAGTAGAATTGCAAATATGACATGAAGCATCTTAAACATATTTAACATGATCATTCTTTATCGACTCTAATGGTTCAACCTTTCTAGCTAAGAATATAAATTTGGCTTGAAGGTCATGGTCTTCCCTAAGGTTGTACATGCCTCCACTAGTTGGTGATGGCTGAAGTTTATTAAATGACTCATAAGAACCAACAGTATCCTAGTGTTGTGCATTTTCAGCTAATTGGTCAAGATAATCTAATGCATCATTAGGATTTTTATCTCTAAACTCACCATTACACATCATTTCAACAATCTCTCTACTTTGAGATGTTAGTCCCTCATAGAAATATGACACTAACCTTCATGCTTCAAAACTATTGTGTGGGCAAATGTTAAGTAATTCTTTATACCTATCCCAACACTGGTAAAAAGTTTCTCCTTGTTTTTTTGTGAAAGTGGTGATTTGTCTTTTGAAAGAATTTGTTTTATAGGGTGGATAATTTTTTTTCAAAAATTATTCTTGCATGTTATTCCATGTTTTTATTGATTCGGATATGAGGTTTTGTAGCCAAGTTTTAGCTTTATCTTTTAGTGAAAAAGGAAAAAGCTTTAATCGAATTATATTCATGTTGCAATTTTAGTCTGTGTATGTATTACAAACTTCCTCAAAATCTCTTAAATGCAAGTATGGATTCTCGGATTCTAAACCATGAAATGTTGGTAAAAGTTGGATAATACCTGTTTTAAAATTCTAAACCTGTTTTAAAACTTCCTCAAAATCATAGAATCAGGAGGAAATACTATACACGAAGGTGCTCCAGTTTTTGTTGGATTCATGTAATCTCTCAAAGTTTGTGGTTGATTCTGATCGTGTCATATTGCTGAGAATGATTGTCTCCTTGATCAATTTGTGAATTAAGCTGGTTCAAAATATTTTTACCTTGGATTCTATGATTGGTGGTGGTGATTGAGATATTCGAATTAACTTGCCACTTGAAGTTCGAGACTAACGTCTCATACAGTGATGATGATGTGTGTGTGCAAAATTATTTAATGCACAAGTAGATGAAGAAAAAAATAAATAAAAATTACAATTGAGAAAAATAAAAATAAAAATAAAGAAACTGAAAATTAAATGTGCAACAAATATAAATGTACAAAAGATAAAATTATATAAAATTAAATAATAAAGTAGGTGGTTAAACCAACCTTATAAAATAATAAAACATAAAAATAAATGCAGAATAAAAATTACACAATTTATTATACAAGAAATTAACTAAATAAAAAAATAAATAACTGAAAATTAAATAACAAAAAATAAATAACTGAAAATTAAATAACAAAAAATAAATAACTGAAATTAAATAACAATAAAGGCGGTTGAACCAGCCATAAAAATAAATGAGGAAATTAAATTACAGAAAATTAAAAGTCCAAATCCAAATCCAAGTCCATGTCCATGTCCATTTAGTCCAAATGTCCAACTTGAGTCCAAAAGTATAAGGAATGTCAAGTCATAAGTTTATAAGTCTAAGTTTAATTCAGTTCAGGGTTTAATTGAAATTTTATAATAAAAACAAAAGATAAAGAGACAGAAAGTGATGACAGAATTTAAAAAAAAAAAAAAATATATATATATATATATATATATATAATAAAATGACACTAAATTTTTGAAATTTCCCCGGCAACGACGCCAAAGACTTGACATTACTTAAAAGTGTCTGATTTACTCCTAAGTATAAGATTGTCTAGTTATAATATAACCCGGTGAGTCCGAGGTCGAACCACAGGGAATTTTAAATTTAGTAGTCTATTATTAAATAAAAATTAATAGTAGAAAAATAGATTACCTGTCTAAAGGTACTAAGGCTACGGGATTCACTTTTGGAATTTAAATTATGTTCATAATATTCTCTCATATTTATATTTTATATTTTATTTACTAATTAAATATTATGTCATTTAATTTTTAACTAATCAATTTTATGAATGAATATAGGAATGGAGTACATGATGTGCCACAACTAAATTGGAGTGTCGACATAATGTCAAAATATCATATAAATCCAATAAAATTTTAAATTTATAAATCAATATGACATAAAAATATTCAGTAAATAAAAAAAATATTAAATAAAATAAACTTTGAACTTACTTGAGAGAGATATTAATTTCATAATTTAAATTCTTGAGTTTCACCCTTTACCCTAGCTTAATAAATTAGCCACTCATATTGAAAAGAAAATCACTCATTTTATTTGACAAACTTCTAAAATATATTATAAGAAAATTTTAAGAACCTGAAACAATAAAAGAATAAAATTTGAAAGGCTCAGCTTCACCATTTTCTTTCTCTCCTTTCTCTTCTCTTTTTCATATTTTTCTCTTCTTTTCTTTCTCTTCTCTTCCGCGCTCTCTTTTTTTCTTCTCTGTGTTGCTTCTCTTTTATAGTAAAAATGAGAGGAACTATTTATTATTTTATTATTATAATATTATATTATTATATATTATATATAATATATAAGAGAGAGATTGAATGTCGTGCACTCAATCTCTTTATCTCTTTTTTTTAATATAATATATATTACTTATTTATTATTACAAAGCAGCTCTTTTTTTTTCTTTTATCTCTAATTTTCAGTTCTGATCTCTCTTCATTCTCAAAATATATCTACAATAACAAAATATAACAATTAAGATAAAAATTATTTTTTAAAAAATATAATTTACATAAATTACATATGAGGAACATTAAGATAAAATGTAAGTTATGTACACATTAATTAATACTTTAAGTGAGAAAATAATAATTTAAACCTTTATAAAATATACACTTTCTAGTACTAATCATAGTACCTCAAAGTTCTTGGTTGATCTTAATCATGTGCATCTTGCTAAGCATGATTGTCTTCTTGATCAATTTGAGGATTAATTTAGCCCAAAAGGTTTTATTCTTAGATATCTTCCATGATTCGTGGTGATGATTAAGACCTACGAATTAACTATATTTGAAGTTTGAGACCAATGTCTTATGCAATGATGATGATGATTTTGTTGCAAAGATGATACATAAAAAATGAGTAATCAATGAAGAATGAAAACTACAGAAATTTAAAAAAAAATAGAAATTAAATGTGTAATAAAAAGAAATGTACAAAAAAATTACATACACAATAAAAAATAAAAATTAAATAACAAAAGAAGTTAAGTAACAATTTTGGTAGTAGAATTGACTATATAAAGAAAATAAAATAAAACAAATACTAAAATTAAATTACAGAAATTTAAAGGTTCATGTCCATTTAATCTAAATATATAAGACAATTAAAATCTATAGGTCGAAATTTAATTATTATAAGAAATTTCATTTAGGGGTCGTTTTATAATTTTATAGCCATACAAAAATTTTAGGAGTTTAGGAAAAAGTCATATGGACGAAAGTGATGATTTTGAAAAGTTTTATCGATAAAGTAATATTTAAGAGAAAATAAGAAAGGGAAAATGAAAATTTATAGAAAATGAAAGAAATAGACATGGAAAAAAACAAAAAAAAAAGCAAAACAAAATAAATATGTTCTTCGGCAATGATGCTAAAAATCATATATGACTCAAAAGTATTTTAGAACTTCTAAGTATAAGAGTGTCTTGTTATAATATAACTCAGTAAGTTTGAGATCGATCCACAGAAGAAAGATTTAATTTGTTTATTTTAAATTATCTAAGATAAATTAAATTAAATTAAATTAAAAATATGAAACTTAATTTGAGTAAAACTTTGTAATTAAATTAGTAATAAACATAATTTAATAAATTCTTTTATCAAATTTCTTTATTACTTAAAATATTAATTGTGTAAATTATTATTATTTTCTCATTAATTTTATTATGAATTAAGTACTTAATGTACCAAAATTTAACTTATCTACAATAAGTCAAAATACAATTTTACTATATTTTATGCTAAGATATTAAGAATTTATTTTACCAAACTCCCTTGTTTTTCCACAACAAATCAAAAATTTCAAATATGAAATATGAATAATATTAATTAAAAATAAATTAATTTATATAATTAAAAATAAAATTTACTAAAATCATATTTTTCTACTAAAAGCTTTACCTTACCCTAGCTTATTATTATTTAGCCTAGCATAATTAAAATAAAAATAACTATTAATATTAAATTATACCTAAAAATAGAAGTAACTAAAATTGAAAATAAAATAAAATTTATTTATTAATTTAATGGATATTACAAAAAGAGATGAGAAGAAGAAATTAGAGAGAAAGAAGTGAAGAAAGAGATGTAGAGAGGTTTGTTCCCCCTCCTCTCTATTTATACTAATTTATAATGAATTGCGCCACACACATATACAAAGCCAATTAAATCATAACCTTACATTTATCCCACTAACCAAATATAAATCTAACTCAATCTACTCAAGTATATCCACTCACAATTACTGCACTTAACATGGTAGAAACTTATAATTTTATAATTATTGCACTTAACATAGTAAAAACTTATAATTTTACAACAAAAGTCGTGAATACTCTTCTATAATGACTTAATTTATCAGACCACCAGTATCCATTCGTTAATTTGTTAGAAATCTCGAATTGCTTGAAATTATTGTTTTAACTAATAAACACACAAAAATACATAAGATCAAATATTTAAAAACGTAAATAGAATTTCAAAATATATTACATACTTACACATATAAAATATAATAAAAACACAAAATAACATTTTTATTTCTTAGAAAGCATATAATTTTTAATACTAATCAGACAACATTACATATATATACTAGTAATTGTATGTGTGCAAGTCTATTGTAATAATTTAAGATAACCAATAAAATTATAACCCATTTCAAATTTATTAAAATTATAAAAATATCTCAATTTTTTAGTTCGGTTCTTCGGTTTAGTATTATGAACCAAAACTCGAACCGATGTTTTGGCTTTTTTAGATAATCATATGTTTGGTTATTTATAAAGAAAAAAAATCGTTTCATAACCGAACCAAACCACCAATTCACTACGGCTTTTTTTAGGCCACAAATATTTTGCCTAGTCTTGCCTCTTGGGTTGTACACTTAGAAATTTAAATTGCATGACAAAATTGATAAATGAATAGAAATAAGTAGTATCTGAGACGAGATTGGGCTAACTGATTCAGTTGAATATTGAAGGATAAAAAGAAACTAAGCAATTGGTTAGTTAAGAGGATTGACATAGTAAGATGCATAATACAATTAAATGATACTAAGTTGGAGTTTAGTCATAATAATTTTAGTTACATATTGGGAGTTATTGATGGTGAATGCCTTTTAATTACAAAGTGATATGTCACAAGTTGCGTTATAATTAAAGAAGTTTAATGGAACATGTGGTGGAATTAACATTAAGAAATTGTCTGATTTATGGTAATTGTATGCAGGCCAACAATAATTTCAAAGTGACATTTATGCAGTTTACATTGTGCACTATATTGTGTTCTCCAATTGGGGGATATATAAGTTCATCATTTTTATTTTCATTTATCGATGTTAACTGTATAATGAAGATGAACTGGGCAACATTTTGCTTCGATTGATTGATGCACAATATTATTAGGTATAAGGAAGACTATCTTGCATATGTTGGTGACTGTGTACTATAACTGAGGTAATAAATTATTTATTTGATTCCACTTATACTAAATATTTAATAGATTTGGGTGTATTATTTTGTTTTGAATGTACCATATGCATTGTGATCAAATATATTATGTTTGTCATTGTATTATGTCACATATATTGTACTGTAATTCAATTGTATATGGAAGACTTCATCGAGATAGATCAATTTACCGAGTAGAATTACGAAATAGGCTCAAGATAAAGAGATTACTGAAGTGGGTAGATTATGAGATTATGGATAAAGATGACACAAATACGTAGAATAAGACATATTCAGATCCTATCAAGTTCCTATTAGACCCATTATAAGAGCTCGTAAAAGAAATTCAAAGAAACACTTGGGATGATGTAAGCATCTTGGGATCAATTAAATTCGTGGAGACCCATTGAAGGGATCTCACAAGATATTCAGACAATAAATGCATGATTCAAGTTATTGAATTTTCTAATCAATCAAATTCATGAAATCGGCACATTAAGGATGAAAGATATGGTACTATCTTTTAGATAGTGTTTTTATTTTTAAAAGAGGGAACAAATTAGCCATTTTCATTTTATTTAGTCATTTAAGATATATTTTTTTTATTAGATTAGGAATCTAATTTATTTGAGTTTCTTTCGTTATTTGTTTAGATTAAGATTCTAATTTGCTTTTTGATTAGAATTTGTTTTCGATTTTAAATTAAGATTTATGGCATGAAATATCTAGGACAATTATGGCTAAGATTTCTTATAACCTATACATATATTTGCATTTAAGAAAAGAAGAATTAGAAGTTTTATGTAATTTACAGTGTAATTATCTTTAGTTCTTAAACGAACTCTTTGAACTTATTAAATTTTTCATAGTATTAAATCTTTGACTTATAGATTAGAATATCCATAGCTAATTATGGCATCTTCATATACCAAAATTTATGCTTTATTAAGTAATGGGTCATAGTTCCATTCAATTCATGTACTTAGAATTGATCTTGGAGCTAATTTGATTAGGGTCTCGTTAGTTCTTAGTGAGATTCATATCAATAGAGAAGAAATGCGATTATATATAGAAGAGCAAAGGTAAATTGTTGTTAATGTGAATATTACATTGTTGCTATCAACAATGATTGCAATATTTTTTTAAATTAGAACGTTAGCTATGAATATTATTAATGCCATTTTAGAAGAAATAGATTTTATAATGTTGAAGTTGGTTTTTGTTTTTATAGTTCTTGTTCTTGTAAGCACAGCCGGGGGAGGCCATCTAATCGAGGCAGTCATATTTCTTCAGATGGGACTGTATTATTGGCCTAAGCAACTGCTAATTACTTTCAATGCCCATGTAATGTACAGACCAATGCTAGGCCAATGCTATTGATGCATTAGAGATTTGCACAATGTCTAAAGGATTAGTTGGAAATATTGAAATTCAAAGGTCTTGACTACCTTTTTTATGTAATAATGCATCACCAGCCCAAATTACACAATCATTTTGTGATTGGAACAAGCATATATTACGTCAGTGCAAGGCAGGTTCATTTGTAGTTCCGATGTCACTAGATTCTAAAGAGTTAATATCACTTCAGTAGATAATGTATGAAGACCTTGACAAATGGTAAGTAATAAAGTTAAACTTTCTCCCAAGGAATTCATACATAACATTGATAGTATAGATGTTTAACTTTATCAGGGGTGCTCACTTGTTATTGTTGTATACTGAGGTATATTTTAAGAAATTTATTATCAATGTCGTTCATTTTTTTTGC
The DNA here is from genome assembly GCA_025617385.1 of Murraya koenigii. Lineage (NCBI taxonomy): Eukaryota > Viridiplantae > Streptophyta > Magnoliopsida > Sapindales > Rutaceae > Murraya > Murraya koenigii. The sequence continues at coordinate 18,068,821 of CM046812.1, forward strand.
ATAGTCATCGTTCGTTTTATTTCCTTGAATTTCCAACTATTTTCACATAATCGCTGAATCGATTAGCTTAAATTTATTTATTTTTTAAATGATTTCTACTCTATTTGAAATGTTGAGTGAGTTGCAGCTGTTCAATGGCAAAGATGAGCCTTGACGCTGGCTAGTAGTTTACTATTCAATATGAACACAATTTGAGTTTAATCAAATTGAAAATTTCTCTACATCTGACTTATTATAATATATTTTTATAAAATGTATCAAAGCTCGAAAAAATTAGTATTTTGTTTTATATTAAGTAAAACTTATGATTACTTGATTTTGTAATTGGGAAATTATTAAGTCTTTATTTCTCTTGCAGGAAACTTTGCTTGGGGACGATCCTCTCTTGGAGATGTGCTTACACAATATAACATTTAGTGATTAAAGTTGCAATCAGATGCAAGCATGCAATAGGGTATATTAAAGATCTACTTTTTTATATTATTTAAAATTAGTTACAAGTCGTCCACATTATTATTGTTAAAGTAGGTACACGTGATAATAAATATAATTTTCCCCATATGTAATTGGATCTAGCATTGGTACTTGTTAGTTGTTATTCCAGAGCTTCATGCTGAGACATAAGATCCATTAGCAAGTTGTATGATAACAAACCCAGTCTGTACGCGCATCGCATTGTGAGTGTAGCATTTACTAGAACTCTAAATTCACCTTTTTCAATTTTATTATTATCAACTGAATATCATTATTTCATTACATTACGTACATGACGATGATAAACGATAATGATTTTATTTTCCAGCTTAAATGTTTTGACGTGGTTCTCAATGATGAGAGGTATACTTTCTCTGGTGGTGGTGTTCACTTTTCAAGTGTGAGGTTTCACATCCATCGTTAATGCCAAAAGACCTCCATCCCATCAACTATGGACTATATGTTTATATTTTAATGAAGCAACTTTATCACCGGTAACGACTTTTGATAGAGGTCCTTTCATGAATCATTAATGAATGTTTTTTACCCTGACATGTGTCCTCTTAAGCGATGAGAATTTATAATTAATATATATTTACTTTTAGTGTTATTTTGACGCCGAATTATTAAAAAAAATTTACATAAATAACCAGCCTCAATTTTAAATTTTATAAATAATTATTTATTATATATTCTATTAAATATAATTAATTAAAACTTACATTTCTTTAATTATCCTCTATATTTAATTTTTATTCCAGAATCATAAATTTAAAACACCGTTCCTGCAAACTGTCAGCATCGTTTCCTAACCAATCAAAACACCGTTCCTACAAACTGCAAATATCGTTCAATAATTAAAGATCAGAGGCAACACACATTTGTTTACCTAACGTATATATAACAAATATTAACATATCTTATTGAAATGATGTATTTATAATATATGGTATTTATCAGGTTATTTTACGAGAAATACATCCTTAACAAAATACAGCCCAAGAAACATTTAATGGAAGGAGTCAGAAGGATAAAGAATGCGTGCATAATTGTCCACATCATAAGGAATTATCATTTTTTCAAAAAGTTATTGGCTGCATGACATTACAGGTTGATGGTTTAAAGCATCCAATGGGTGACTTAATGCAGTAAATCCAATAAGTAATGGAAACAATTAAAGAGAACTTAGTCCAGAAGTGATCAGAGCATCACAAGGAGAATAATGGCACCCGTGTTCAAATTACTTCTCCCTCTCGAAAGTGACAAAAGTATGATGAATCAAGCCATGAAAATTTTAATTTTGATGAACAGGTTGAGAGAACTAAAGAAAGGGTAGAGGGAGATGACATTTTGGGGAAGAATTAGACGATGAGGAGAATGTTAAAAAGAAACAGGATGAGAAAGTTTTGTTAATTCATACCTAAATAAAGAGAAGTGTAAGAGAATTTCCCACAATACCGCTATACAAGTATTTAGCCATAAACTATGGTCTTCTTGTTTTTCAAAAGTAAATCATCATAGTGCATAAATGAATTAAAAGTTATAAAACATTATTTTTTTTCCTTTTATAGGACAATGTCCAAAATGTCCAAATAAGGTTTGTTTTGTTGAAAAGGAATCATCAAATCGACTTAGTGTATTTGAGCTTAAAGATGTGCGATCCCGAATGCAAAGCCTAATTTATACAAAAAATTCCCTTATGGACAGTTTCCTAAAAGAAGAAGCAAAAATTTTTTTTTAAATGATTCAATCACTAAACTAAATTTATTTTTAAAGGAGAATATAAAGATGATACAATATATATTTCAAGACTAACTGTCTAAACAATAATTGCATTTTCTCATAGCCTATTTTCTAAATGTTATTATTTTTTTAGTAACATTGTTACAGTTTTAATTTTTATTTTTCGGTTCTTAACACAATGAGCATAATGTTAATGGAATTATTTTTTTTTTCTCGCTACGAGATGTTTTCTTTGGCTCCTGATACTTGGATAATTGATACAATAAGCATACATCACTTTTATGAGTGTCTTTCAATATATTTATTCTCTATTTATGCATATAGTGTTCTTGTTAAATGACTTTATTCTTAGGTCATAGATTGTCTCACCAACTACATGATAAACAAAGAGCGCACAAAAAACGAGTCTACAAGTTCGTAATTGGTATTTACCCACCATATTTTCAGTAAGTTGTCTAACAGTTGATTATATATGATGGTAATATACTAACTTTGTAATTATTTTATGAGTTTTGCAGCAAAAATAGTAGCTAATATAACATACAAAAAGAAATCAAGCATCGAATACTTTGTAAAAAATCATAACATTTGGTATAAATACATATCAGAACTTACTATATGTGGAGAGGTAAGAAACTAATTGTAAAATTCGAATTCTAATTCCATTGCTTAAGGCATTTAACGCTCGTTATTAAAATTTGTGCATTTGTCGTGCAGATCTATGTTCCTCGAAATGATTACTCCGGACATTGGTACCTCCAGTGATGATTTTTAAGACAAAATTGTTGAAATTTGGGACTCTTTAGCCTACTTATAGTTCGAGATCACATCAAAAGGAAATTATTAAAGCAATTGTAAGTGAAGCTTGTATTTCACTTGTATTATACCAATAATTACAAATGTACACTAACTATTATCATCATTATCATAGTTACAAAGACTTGATGAGTTTTCCTTGATGATTATTTGGGAAAATTTCATCCATTTTGGGATTTCTTTAGTTTTAAGATTTTATATTTAGATAATATCCCGGTAAACCAAATGGAACTAGGGCTTGTTTATGATGTAGTTCATGAGATGCAATATAATATATTATCTGCAAAATATGTATATGACATTATTTTGGTATCATGATTATTAAAACTATATATTACAATGAATGTTGACTATTACTTTTTTGTGAGTAAAAATACATGTAAAAAGTTGTAACCAGATGGTAGATCCCACATATTTTGTGAGTGAAGTAACTTATCTAAGTTGTAAGTTAGCTAGACCATTTCTTTTGGGATTTACTAACTTACAACTTATGTAACTTACTTTCTTCATAAATACATGTAAAAAGTAGTAACCAGATGGTTGGTCCTACATATTTTTGTGAGTGAAGTAACTTACCTAAGTTGTAAGTTAGCTAGACCCTTTCTTTTGGGATTTACTAACTTACAACTTATGTAAGTTACTTTATTCATAAATACATACAAAAAGTTGTAACCAGATGGTAAGTCCCATATATTTTTGTGAGTGAAGTAACTTACCTAAGTTGTAAGTTAACTAGACCCCTTTTTTTTTATTGTATTTAGTATAAGTCAACATTAGAAAGATTTCGTGTTGACTCCACCTTATCGACGGAGATGAAAACAAGGTCAGAGATAGTATAAAAAATAAGGCCAGATTGTTTCACGAGTCTCATAAGAATAATCTTCCATTGAAAAAAGTAACAAGCAAAGTCGATGGTCAACATAATTGGAAGAAGCAAAAGTAAAGCCCGAAAGCCTATAGTGCGTTAAGAGTATGTTCCTTTTAACCATCTCTTTCTTGCTTTTTTTTTTTTTTTCCTATTATGTCTCATGATTTCCATTAGTTAGTGTTTTATTTCATCTGGGAAGTCAAGAAATTGGACGTATAGTAAGCCTTTGAAATTGGCCGTAGGTTTGGTGATATGACTTGCTGAGATAATGTAATAGTAAGAGTCATGTTTTTCTTATTGTTTTATTATTTTCTGTTAGTATGTAATAAGAGTTGTCTCATTTGTATTATTCAAATTAAATGATCTCTTGCACGCTGAGCAATTAAAGATATAATGGGCTGATGATCAATCACTTTGATATCTACACATGCCAATTAGTAGATTCAAGGTTTGCAAACTAGTTTTGATTGTGTTATTCTTTTAGTGAACGATTTATTCTTTTCTCTTTTGTTCAATATCATTATTTTATTTTTATTTTTTTAATAGAAATTATTAAATATCTATGTTTAGTTAGACCTTTGTTTTTTCTAGGAATTTTATTGTCTAATTTAAAATTCACAAATAAAGGCATTTCAGTCTTTATGCAGATGAACTTTTCATATAAGTGAATAAAAATGAAAGGAAAGCACTTATATGGAAATTAAGCACTTTTGTGGCATATATAGAGGAAAAAACAAGAAACAGTTGCTGAACAACTCCAAAATTGTAACTAGAAAATTGGGTTTGAATTATATATCATCCATTTAACTTAAGATCACTTGAATAGAAACATACGGTTTCGAATTACTAAAGAATAAGCACTAAAGAGACTATTATGAATGAAACATGAGTGTTTATAATTTGCTTAAGAACTTAGAGACGAACAAGAAATGAAGTTGGTTTATGCTAATATAGTAAACTTGAAATCCAATGCCCCTGTTACATTGTCATAATAAAACTTTATTAAAGTGTAGAGACAAATGATATAGTAGTCAAACTTAAGATCAAAGTCCTATTCATCATTTATGTTTCAAAATTATCATGTTTAGAAGATGATACATAGTATATTCCAAAGATAACGTATGAGTTTATAAGATACTGTGGATGATTGTTGAATTGTATTGTAGGATAAGCACTATATTATAGACCGCTTATCAAAAGTAAAAGTCTAGATTGAGCATTGCCATTTGTCTAATTTAAGTTGATCCTCTTCTCTCTTTCAAGGACTAAAATTATTAAAAACTTACAGGCACATCCGGTAGTTAGTCTTTGTCAAGTTCTTCATTCTGGCCTAAAATGAGGCAATGCTTTGTCATATTAACCTAAGCTTTGATATGGTCAATACAAGAGAGAAAATAAAAGAAAACATTTTCAAATTTCAAATCTGAAAGGGAGTAAACAACACCATTAACATGTTTAAGTGCAAATATATTTTTTGAAATTAATAACATGTATTAATAGGGTAAAAAATGATTAACAATACATTGCCATATATGTGCAAATACAAGGTCAAGCTTAAGTACAACATATAAGACAATGCTAAGACTCAAGCATAATTAAGTTAGGAAAACACTAACCATCCATCCTCAACACCATTTAGTGGTACCTCTATATGAGTCCTCACTTTAGGCCATTGAAAGCTTGATGCACTACTGTTGAAGCCATACACCGTAATACAAGTATATCTTTTTTTATCCAAATACTATAGTGACACCACTTTAGTACTATAAACAACCTTTGTGGATAGTATCACAACAATAACACTACCAGCATCACCAATACGAACTGCAACTCCACTGCTGCTAGACAATAATAAAAAAAAATTTAACAACATAAATATAGATAAAATAAAAGGAAAAAAAAACCTAAAACTAACATAATAATTAAAAAATAAATAAAATAAATAAAAAAAGCCGACTAGAGAAGAAAAACATCTCTCCGTGGCTAGATCTTGTCTACATGGTTGGTTAGTATGGCTATGAGTGTTCGCGGTGGTGAGTAGTGGGGCTTGCTTGTAGTAGACGGTAGCTAAGGTTTGTTGGTGACAGTAGTTATATGGAATGGATGATTGCTAGGCAATGGTGATGTCAGCTAGGCATGTTGTACTGGCAGCAGTGGTTAGAGTTTGAATTCATCAATACAAGATAGAAAATCAAAGTTAACATTATCAATTTTAAATCTGAAAGGGAGCATAGAACACCATTAACATGTTTAGGTGCAAATATGAACATTAATAGAAAGATCATTTATTTAATTGATCAACATACTATTGTCAGCAAATTATTTTCCCACCTTAGTATTCGATTTATAAGTTTGCAACAAATATAAAGGTAACATTTGCTTCATTGTTGTTGCTTTCAATCCTTGCGTTATTTTTTCAACATTGAATCAGGATTTATCCAACCTTAATCAAACTTTTTTAGTTTTTTTTTTTTTAAAAGAAGCTTATAGAGCTCAACACCTAATAATACATTATTGTTAAATAATACATTATTGTTAAGCTTTCTTAAAAGGACTCAAATTATTTCATAAGCGGCAAGTTGTTTGAAAAATAAAAATTTGTACGATCTATTTTAACCCTTATTCTAAACTCTACGAATAGTCATACTCAAATTGAAAATGTGTATGATTTAATAGAATGGTACTCATATAACAATTGAAAACATGTAATGTATGGGTTACATAGTTTTCTCTACAAAGTAAATGACGAAACGGAAGCTTAATGTTTATTGAGACGGAAACTAAAGGTTTCTAAATAATACGAATTTTATTGAAAAAAAAACTGAATGAATAAAATTAGGGTTTTGAGGCCCTTTTATAACAAACCTAAATATTGCGAATTCACCAAAATAGGCAAATCCGAAATATAATCTTATAATAAAATTTTCCTATCCGAAATAAGAAAGACAAAGAAAATGAAAACCAAATCCAAGTTCTAGAAACAAAAGATAAAATTCCTAAAAGAAGCAAGAAAAATAGGAAAAAATCTTAAAATCTAAAAGCGACTAAGAAAGAAACGGAATTTTCGGGCCGAGCACGGACCAGAATGGCTTTCGTGTTATAAGTTTTGTTTGTCTCATCACAAGCTTCGAAACAATATATTATATACGCCAAAAACAGACACTTGTAGTCAAAGTTATGCCATCCAAAAGATACTTTGCTCGCAATACACAACATCCTACATCAGTCCCCCTCACTTGGAAAAGAACTCGTCATCGAGTTAGGTTCATACAACTCCTCATCATTAGGATAATATTCAAACAAATCAGCTACATTGAAAGTGTGAGAGATATTCCAATTGTCAAGTAATTGAAGTACATAAGCATTATCATTAATTTTTTGAGCCACGCAAAGTGGTTCATACTTGCGCTTCTCCAATTTGGCACGAACGCCTAGAAATCGACTTCGCCGCAGGTATGACATCATTAAATCACCTTCAGCAAACGTTTTTTTACGCCGATGCTTGTTCGCTTCAGCCTTGTACTTTGCATTGACAACCTCCAAGTGAGCACGAACTTCTGCTTGAATCTTCAGAGCTTTTTCTGCTGTATTATCTACCTCCTTGTGTTCTCCAACTACAACTGCTGGTGGTATAACAACCAAGTCACAAACTTGTCTTGGAGAACTAGTATAGACAATCTCAAAAAGTGCAGTGCCAGTTGATCGATTCACTATGATATTGTAAGTGAATTCAACCTGAAGGAATACAGCTACCCAGTTCCGTTGTTTGTCACCACACACACAGAGTAACATATTATCCAAAGTGCGATTGACCATCTCTGTTGGCCTCTCTGTCTGAGGATAGAAAGCACTACTAAACTACAACTGCGTGCCAAATTTATCCTATAGATTGCGCCAAAACTTGTTGATAAATTTGACATGCTGGTCATAAGTGATAATATTTGGAATCCCATGCAAATGCACTATTTCCCGAAAGAATAAATGTGCTACTGAAGCAACATCTTCAGTTTTCTTACATGCAATGAAATGTACCATTTTGGAAAACCTATCTACTACAACTAATATTGAATTCCGACCCGTCCTTATGCGTGGTAACCCTAACACAAAATTCATGGACAGATCTAACCAAATATTTTCAAGAATAGTTAAAGGCATGTACAAACCAGTATTCTGTGCATGTCCCTTGCCTTCTTGACAAATCCGACAGCTCTGCACAATCTTGCGAATGTTCCTATTTAGTTAGGGCCAATAAAAACGCTCTTCTACAAGCGCCTTAGTCTTGTCTCGACCCATGTGTCCGCCTAATCCTCCTCCATGCAACTTGCGGATTATTTGTTCCTGCAAAGAACTCCGAGGCATACATAACTGGTTGGACTTGAATAAGTATCCATCCTGTACTAGGAAATCCTCCGCATTTTGATGGTTAATGTAGTGATCCCAAATGCGTGCAAAGTCATTATCTTTCACATACAACTTCTTCAAGTACTCAAAACCAGTAACTTTATTGACTATAGTTACTAGTAAAGTGGCTCTATTTAATGCATCTGCCATTTTATTTTATTGCCTAGATTTATGCTTCAAGACAAAAGTGAACTTCTGCATATAACTCACCCATCTTGCTTGCATCTTGCTCAGGTTCTGCTGGCTATTAAAGTACTTTAGTGCTTGGTGATTACTCGTAGAGCACAAATTCCTTCGAATCAAGTAATGTTCCTAAGTTTTACCGCTCTAAGGATAACATAAAACTCTTGGTCATAAGTAGACCACTTCTACCGTGTCTCATTCAATTTCTCACTCATATACTCAATTGGTCGCCCTTCTTGCGAAACAACAGCTCCAATTCCTTTTCCAGAAGCGTGACACTGAACTTTAAATAATTTGTTGAAATTTGGCAAAGCCAATACAGGAGCGGTAGACAACTTTTCCTTTAGTAAAGCAAAACTAGCCTCTTCTTCTTCTCCCTATATGAATTTCCCTTTCTTCAAGAACTCTATAATAGGTGCAGCTACAGTACTAAAGCCACAAATGAACATTCTATAAAATATTGCCAAACCATAAAAATTCCTAACTTCACCTACTGTCTTGGGCGTAGGCCAATCTCTAATGGTTTCTGTCTTTGACTCAATGGCCTGAATCTCATCCACACCAACAATAAAAATGAAAAACTCCACTTTATTCTGTAGGAAACTACACTTCTTCAGATTAATGTAAAGCTTGTTTCTTCTTAACACTTCTAGAACCATTCTCAAATACTCCAAATGCGCCACCGCATCAACAGAATATACCAAAATATCATCAAAATATACCACAATAAATTTACAAGAAAATAGTTTAAGAACCTGGTTTATTAAACGCATGAAGGTACTTGGTGTATTGGACAATCTGAATGGCATCACGAACCACTCATACAGCCCTTTCTTTATCTTAAACACTGTCTTCTATTCCTCTCTGACCTAATCCGAAACTGATGATACCCACTACGAAAATCTATCTTTGAAAAAACCTGAGCATCGTCCAATTGGTCTAACAAATCTCGTAGGGTATGAATGGGAAAGTGATACTTCACGGTAATCTGGTTGATTCGTCTGCTATCCACACGCATTCACCAACTTCCATCTTTTTTAGGCACCAATAATGTTGATACAACACATGGACTCATGCTCTCACGAATGAATCCTTTACGCAATAACTTATCAACCTGCTTTTGAAAAATTACATGCTCATATGAACTCATGCGATAATGGGGCAAATTAGATAAACTTGCACCGGGAGTTAAGTCTATATGATGCTGAATATCTTGCAAAAGTGGCAGCCCATCCGGCATGTCCAATAGTGTAATGTCAGTAAACTTAGCCAACAAGGACTGTACTTCCTCAGGAATAGCTTTCTCCTCGAGTTTATCCTCTTTCTACAGCTTATGACACCCATCACAATCTTTCTCCAGATGGTTCTTGATAATAGCCAGAAAATTCTTTCCTTCAACCTTAGAATTTTTCTTCTTGTTTCTCAAAGGTACCAAACGGACCTTCTTGCTATTCCACCAAAACTCATACACATTATCTCATTCTCTATAGACTACATCAACATCAAACTGCCAGGGTCTGCCCAATAATATATGGCATGCATCCATATCCATTACATCACACACCACATCACCTTTATATACCTTCCCAATAAAGAAAGGAACTCGATACACCTCCGTCACTTTCATTTTTGTATTCTTTTTTATCCACCCAATTCTGTAAGGTGCTGGATGTTTTTCTGTCAAAAGTCTCATTACATCAACCAGTGCCTTGGACACTATATTCTCACTACTGCCAATGTCAATTATCACATTGCACACCTTGTTATTAATAGTACCACGTTTTCTAAATATTTTATTACGCTGATTATCCTCTTCAAACTTCGGTGCTAATAAAATTTTCTGCACAATACAATTCAACAACTCTCCTTTATCTGCCTCTAACTCCAAGGCTTCTTCATCATCCACTTCATTGTTCGCATCTGCCTCACTAACTTCAGCGTCCACCAAATTCAAACTTTTTTGACGACATTCATTTGATCGATGTTATGGTTCACCACACTTCAAACACTTATTCAACATTTGGCTTTGCATATGGGTTGCTCTGTTCCAAAATACTCTCATAAGGCTGCAACAAATTATATGGCTCAATTTCTTCAATCTTATCGAATAATTAAAGATTTTGTCAAGCTCTAGCTAATTCAATGAAAACAATTGGTATAAACACAAGTCAAATTATGGACTTCTTTGTCAATTAGGCTAGGGTTTATTTATTTATTGCACAAGTTATTTAGGCCCAATTATTTATTTTAAAGTGGATTAAGCATAAAATAATATTCTTATATTACTATATATATATATATATGATATATCAATAAAATTAGATATTATTTTGAGTTTTATGCATACTTCATGTAGTTTCAAACGTCTTACTGGTACTTAAAGATCATTTAAGGCTGTTGTTAAGGAAGCGTAGAAAGATGCAAAATATCCTAATCTCACAACAACTACGAAATATATTAAAATAATATTTTTTTCAAAATTCGATTTTGAGAATAAATTTCATTCTTAATAAAACATCACATGTATTACATAAATGCAAAACTATCATTATTCAATATAAATGAAAATTTTAATAAATATATTAGGTAATAAACATTATAATGAGTTTATTTTATAATTATGATTTTTTTTGCAGTAACTCTTGTATTAATTTTCTTATTTTACCTTTTATTTATAGGTTTTAAGCACAATCTACAAAATTTATGTTTTATTTTACACTTACTTTTGATTTACTTGCTTTATATTATATTTGTAAGTTTTCATGTTATTTACCAGTAATACATCAATTCATTAGTTTTATAGTAATTTACTTGTTTTAACTTCATTTTACAAGTTTTATATTCTATTTTTAAAATTTATGTTTTATTTTACAGTTAGTGTTGATCTATCAGTTTTGTGTTATATTTATAAGTTTTTATTTGTTTACCAGTAATACATTAATTTATTAGTTTTATATTAATTTACTTATTTTATCTTGCATTAATAAGTATTATGTTCTATTTTTAAAATTTATGTTTTATTTTGCACTTAATGTTGATTTACTAGTTTTATATTATATTTGTACGTTTTTATTTTATTTACTAGTAATATATCAATTTATTAATTTTATAATAATTTACTTATTTTACCTTTTATTTACAAGTCTTTTGTTTCATTTCCAAAATTTATGTTTTATTTTACAGCTAATGTCGATTTACTAGTTTTAAGTTATATTTACAATTTTTATTTTGTTTACTAATAATACATCAATTTACTGGTTTTATATTAGTTTACTTATTTTATCTTCCATTTATAAATATTATTTTGAATTTCTAAAATATATATTTTATTTTTCACTTAATGTTGATTTACGAATTTTATGTTATATTTACAAGTTTTTGTTTTATTTACTATTAATACATTAATTTACTCGTTTTACTTTTTATTTACAAGTCTTATGTTTTATTTCTAAAATTTATTTTTTATTTTACAATTAATGTTGATTTATAATGAGACGACCCGCCCCATTCCCAGAGGCGACCTATCTTAAGAAACTGAACTCAAATATTAAAAATCATATTAATGAGAATTCTACCAAAATTTTGGCAGAACCTCCCCTAAACATATAACATTCCCAAACCTACAATTACAACACAAGCACTCCCAAATCATTTATCAAACATCAATTGCATCAACCCAATCTCATCCGATAACATATCCAATAATACACACGTTTTATAATTCATATATCACATCCCTAATATAAATCCAAAACATGATAATTATACATTAACAAAAATAAATAAATAATCTATAGCCTCAAACAACCTCAGTGGCCCAAATGACTCCAACTATGTACAACTGCTGGGTTAACTGTTGTACTTGAAATCTTCTGAGGGGGAAAAATATAATAAAATAGGAATGAGTATAAAACTCAGTGAGTGGATAGTAATTTTTAAAATATAAAATAATTACAAAAATAGGTGCATCACTTGTATAATCAAGTTTCTCAAATAATTATTTGAATGTAAAATTACTTTCAATTCAATCATAATTTGAACATAAGCAAAACTGATATTGTCACAAAATCAATAAAGAACATCTCATATTGAAATATCATCTCAAATTGAAATATCAAATACTAAGTAAAACAAATATCCTTAAACCAATACCCAGGGGATAATCTACTCTCATCCGGACCTCAACGGACGGCAATGATGTACTATCTGAGTACCATCATGCCCGGAGCTACACGGATAGACGAAAGGACGTACCATCTCATGCTTATCAGCATAACTCATACCCCGAATCTCAAAAGATGTGCTATGATGCGCCATCTTGCGACATCGTGTCCGGACTATCCGATCTCATATCTCAATATGCATGCATATGCCCCCAAAGGGCGAAAGCGCCCTAACACACGGCCCAAAGCCTCTATGTTTGTTCAGACGGGCCTCAAAGGCCTACTATCTCGTCTCATCTGGAGGGAACGGGTATTTGCTTAAAACTTAAAATCATACTCGAAATCATTATATATAGACACTTTAAATCATACTCGAAATCAATATATCTCATGTCCAAGATCCATCATATATTCTTTAAATCATGTTCAAAATCCATATGTATAAACATTCTAAATCATGCTCGAAGACCATATGTAAACACTTTAAATTATTCTCAAAATCAACATATAAATACTTTGAATCATGCTAAAAAACAATGCATATACATTTTAAATCATACACAGAATCAATCATATACTCTTAAAATCATGCTCGAAATCCACATAAAAGCACTTTAAATCATGTTCGGAAATCAATCATCTCTTTCACCATTTTAAAATCGATATGGAACATAAATGAATAAATATAATTTAACACAATATTTATACGCAATAAACATTTATTTCGGAAAACCATTTAATGGAAGCACTTTAATATTCAATTCATAAACAAGCCTTACTATATAAAAATCAAATAATTTAATATATTTCACTCACAGTGATAATTTCAGACTCGGCTATCACCCAAGTCCGCAGGTATATTCTTGTCCGCAAATCCACCTATTTTACAGAAATGATATAATTACTTTCCATAATTATAATTCAAACTAATCCCACAAAAATAACGCTTAAAATAAATATTCGTCCTAACATTATAAATTCTCAATTTTTTCCCGGCTTACCGTATTAATCCCGTATTCGTGATTAACTAATAACATATCCGAACTTATACTACCCATAATTTACTAATTTACCATCAACCTCATAATATTACCAATTTATCATCAATTTAGATTACAAAATCACCCTCAAAGCTAGAAATTACGAAATTACCCTCTATACGTGAAATTACCAAAATGCCCCTACGGTCAACGTTGACCGAAATTGACCCAACGGCTGTGGGGAAGCTCGGACTAGATACTTCTCGTCGAGGTGAGTCCAACGGTGCGGCTCCTTGGGATGATTGGACGGCGGCAAAACGGCCTCCTCGATGCCGGTGACTGGTCGGGAATGGAAGATAGTGAGGTGGGGAAGCTTTTGCAACTGGTGGAGTGGCCAAAGACAGCCGGAATCGCCGGCAATCGTCCGCGCAAACCCGCAGAACTTTCGAGCTTCACCAGCAACTTTCCACGCGTTTTCCGGCAGCAAGGATGGTTGGGGGTGGACGGCCCGCTCACAAGCTTCCGTTTGACACCTTGCTCGGCTGGTGAGGTGGCCGGAAATGGGAGAAACGGCGGGTCGGTTTTGCGGATTTGGGACGGGTTACGGGTCGGGTTTTGCGGGTCTCTCCTCTCTCTCTCTCTCGGTTTTGCTCAAATTTTAACCGATTTTCTCCTTTATAAGCACCCAAAAAATATCAACTAGACCCCTCACGATATATCACATAAACCCTCTCTTAAATTAATTATTTACATAAATAGCTAAAATAAATGCATATGTTACATATAAATTTTATGGTAAATTCTAAAATTTTATATTTTATTTATATAATTTATATTTAATTACTATATTAATACCATAATTTTAATCACAATATTAATACCATAATTTTAATCACAATATTATAAAATAACTAATTTATATATACAATCTGCATCATATATTCTTTGCCAAACTCTTTCAACTACCCATTCCTTGAATTGGGGTGATAAATGCACCTATAGAACAAGAACATTATCTGGGCCAATACGTCCCTTCTGGCCAATGTGTCCTTTTCATGACTTTCACTAAATGGGAAATTGGGTAATTTCATTTCTTTGATATTATTTTAAAAATTAATTATTGCTCACTTCTTGTTGCTTATTCTTTATCGACTTTAATTGCTAATCACAAATTTTCACTCCATTTAAATTCTAACCGCTAATTTTAATATTTTACCCGTTTAAAATAAAATAAAATAAAATAAAAAACCAGTAATTTTAGTGTTTATTCAAAATTCTTTTTACCAAAATAGAAAATATGCTTTCCTTTTTCCTCTTTAGTTTAATAATAATAGTAAAATTATTGTAGTCTATAGTTTTTTATTTTTAAAGCCTAAGAGCTAAATGTACATATGAGGTGAAGTATCCACCGCCGAGCACTCGCGATTCAAACATCTACTGCCTCATCTTCGCCAGCCAGCGCTGGTCACCTCATGCATCTCTCCATTGCAGCCTCTCTCCGTCGTTGCTGTCGCGCCGGTAAAGGTGAGCACTGAGTTGAGACTGAGTTCAGTTTTCATAATTTGTATTTTGTAATAGCATTTAGAGGATTTATTGTTTGATTAATTTAATATGCAACGCTGCCTGGTTCACTAGCTGGTTTGATTATTGGAAGTAATTAACAATGTAATTGATATTTGGACTTATCGCTCTTCCATTTCCAGTGATCGGAACGGCGTTTGCATTGAACATGCTCTTCAAAATTCCAGTGGGGATTGGTGTTCTTCTTACTGGGTGTAGTAATAATATTCTCTAGTCAGTGAAATTTCTTTATTAGCTTTTGAAGTAATCTGAAAAACCTTAATTGTTTGTGTCCTTGTTTTACAGGTTAGGAAGGTTAGGAAGCTTGACTTTAAATTCTCAACTTACATTGAGATGATGAGATGGGCACACCACATGTTTGAGGTAATACTTGTGGAAACTTCTTCGGTGGTTGTCTTGTCTTTACAGTGATAACTACAAAATTATTACAGAGGCAAAGAAAACTACTTATGACATTCTCTCTCTCTCTCAATCTATATATAGTTTTTATTAGTTACTTCTTTTTTAAAAAAAAAAAAAGAAAAAGCAAAATCAAACAGGTTAATTTAATTAATTTTCTTTTTTTGCAACTTTTCACTTCTCTTCGATTCTTCTCATTCAGCACTTTTTAATTTTCGTTTATCAATTGTATTTGTTTTCACAACGTTTTTCAAAGTTCCTTGTCGTTCTAAGTGTTGTTGTGTGTCCTCTTATAAGTGTTGTTGAGTGTCCTCTTATGTTATATTCTTTGATAATTACATTTAAGAGATATTAGAGGTACAAAGATTATGTGTGCCGGTAGTGTAGAAGTGCACTAAAACTACAAGTTAGTGTTATTTATTCAATGGCCATTATTAGGATGCTGTTGCAAGGCTGTATCATGAGTTAAAATGAACTAAAGATTATGTATACTCTCTTTTCTTTGTCCATCGACAGAAAGATTAGCCAATAATCTATAAGTTAAAATATGTAATTGCATTTTTCTTTTTGGTTCATTTTTGCCTGAGATTTGTAATTTGGTTATTTTTTTCCAAGCTGGAAACCTTCTTACTTAGTACATCACAGGGGATAGCAAAGGTGCTAGATACTGTTTTATCCACGTGGTTGCAATGCTACTTACTTTTTATAAAGTCATTGAAATCAACATTAGGTACAACAAGATTGATTTGCTAATATACCACCATCGTGATTATGAGGTTCTTCATAATAATAGTCGAATGTTTGATCACCAATGAGTACTAGCTAAGTTCTCATGTTTCGGAAAAGATAAAAGTAAGTTAAAAAATTTATCTTCAGTTTTCAATGTGCTTAATTTAACCAATTATTCTATGTCCCTAGAATAGAATCACTTTCAATGGCATTGTTCATTATAAACTATTGCGATTCTAATTTTATTTTCTGTTAGCGGCCAAAAAATGAGTGAAGCTTTGCTTATGCAACAACCATTTACTGCATAATTAATTTATGGACACCAAACTTGGCATAGTAAATACAAAGATTTATCTCCTTCAAAAAAAAAAAAAAAAAAACTACAAAGATTTATCATTGTAATTGATTTAGCCCTTTTTTTCTTTTTTTGATTTAGTGGACTTGGATTTTTTGTACAAGTATTTTGTTCTTGATGATTACTTATTTTAGGATATCTTTTGAAAATTTGGGGTTGATGTAGTTGGATACTTCAATGACATAGTTTGTATTTTATTATAGTTTGTATATATATCAAGTTTTTTATATATTGGAATTTTAATTACTTGTATTATATTATATATTTCTTTTATATTTACAAATTTTATTTATAAAACAATTTATAGAATTTGTAAAATAATAATAAATAAATATAATATTAATTCAGTAAAGTAGTAATAAAATTTAAAATAATAATAATATTTTTAAATAATTTTAATTGAAATAATACTAACTATCCCGCCAAAAAATTCAAAAAATCCTAAATATTTAAATAATTTTGGTTTCGCACTAAAATGTAGTGTGACACATATATGACTTTTAAAAACCATCATAAACTCATGACGGGAAAAATTCTGTAATGACAGTGATATAGATGACGAATAGATTGTTTGTCATGCATCTCTCTTTATAACGGTTATTTCCTGTCATTTATTACATGTTTTGTTGTAGTGTCTGTCGTGAGCTTTTTAATGCTGCTCTTGGTTTGCTTCTATATCAATGCTTTCCAAGTTTTGAAAATATTGAATTTTTGATCTTTGAACTTTAGCACATAAATCCAGAGTTTCCTTGAGTAATCATCAATCAATGAAAGAAAGTACTAGCACCTACATATGAGTTAATTAGAGCAGGTCCCCATAAGCCTAAGTCGATGTTATCTAGGGTACCCTTAGTTTTGTGTTCAGCAATACCAAAATTCACTCTAATGGCTTTGCTTAGTATGCATTGTTCGTAAAACTCTAACTGTTTAATTCTATTAAGACCTACAACACCTTGCTTACTCAACTCATTTAGAATTTTTCTCACTAATATGATTAAGCTTTAAGTGCTAAAGCTTAGTCTAAGAGGTCGCCGTGGTCTAAATCGATACACTCCTATTTACTGAGATACCTTTCAACACATAGATGCCATTCTTCCTCTCTCCTTTGACCATAACTAATGAAATCACCTTCAAAGATTCATTTTCACACTTAAAGTTATACCTCATATTGTCAAGCATATTTAAGAACATAAGATTCCTCTTCAAATCTAGAACATGTCTCATTTATTTTATTTCCCTAACTACTCCCTAAATATTTTTATCCAAATGTTTCCTATAACAATAACCCTATAATTCATGTTGTTTCCCATCAACACCTAGCCACTATTAATTACTTGGTAATTTGAAAATAAGTTGTGATTAAGAGTCATATGAAAAGAGCAGCTTGAGTCTAGAATCCAGTTAATTCTATCTTAGTTCTCAATTTTTTCCACCTTAACTTTTTTTGCTACGCAATCTCTTCTAAAGTGTCCTTTCTTGCAATATAAACATTTTTTTTTATACTTTTATCTTAAGACTTGATTATGTTTTGTTTCTTTTTAAAATTCGTTTTTCTCAAATATAGCCGTGATTACTATTAGGCCTTCCTTAAAACTTGAGGTACCTCAAATTTATTATGTATTTCTTTTAAGTTGAGAACAGACTTTACATCTTCTATGGTTAAACTTTATTTTCCATGTAGCAAGGTATCCATAAAGTGTTCATAATGGTTTAACAGAGAACTGAGCCATATGATTGGTTTTCCCCATCCTTGATATTCATATCAATACCCTCAATATCCGAAGTCACTTTGTTAAAGTTTTGAATATGCTTTGTAATAGAAGAACTTTCCTCATTTGAAAGTGTATAAACCTTTTTTCTCTTAAATGAAGTCTATTTGCTAAATCTTTTTGTGTAAATCTTCTTCAGCTTTGTATAGATACTTGAGAAAGACTTCTCTCCCGAAACTTCTCTCAATACTTCATCTTCAAGGCTTAACATGATAGTATTACATGTCTTTCCTATCTTTTTTAAGGTCCTTATCATCTAGAAGACCATTCCTTTCTGGATCTTTCTCTAGAGTAACTTCTAATTCTTGATGTTCTAATAAAGCTTACATCTTTACTTTCCAAATATCGAAGTCACTCTTCCTATCAAACTTCTTAACGTCCAGTTTAGTATGAGCTATAGGACTACTAGCTTGCTAGGACTAAATTAATTAGTCAGGATAGCTCCTGGAGTAGCCTAGTTGCTTTCTTTCATATCTCAACTACCTCAAATCAACTTAGTTATCAAATAAAAAAAAAAAGAAACTTATAATTCTTGATATGATAGTATTACATTCTTTCTTATCTTTGTTTAAGGTCTTTACTATCCGAAGGACCTTTCTCCTCTTGATCTTTCTCTAGAGTAACTTCTAATTCATCTCATCAAACTACTCAACATCCAATTTAGTATGAGCCACGAAACTACTGGTTTGTTAGGACTAAATTCATTGGTCAAGATAGCTCATGGAGTAGCCCGGTTGCTCTCTCTCATATCTCAACTACCTCAAATCAACTAATCAACTTAGTTGTGGAACAAACAAAGCATGTGTTTTCATTCTCTTCATCAAAATGCCTTCAGAAAAATTTACAATAAAATTTCTTTCTGAACGTAGTATTGTTATTCCTAAGCTTATTCCTTATGAGATTAAACCATTCATCAATGATACTAGTTTAGGAAATACTATTTGAAATATCTTTTCATATGCACCTACTTTAGTTAGAGAATTCTATGTTAATTTGAATGAGAATATGAGGGATAAGACTAAGCCTAGTTTTCTCCGTAAAATTTTTGTGAGAGGACGAATCTTGGTGGTTTTCCTCTTCTTTTTAATCTTTAGTTTGGGTGTAAAGATTTTGATGATACTAACTTATGAGAACATAAGGACACCTTGGACATGTCTACTATTGCTACTCAATTTTTAGGCAGGTATTCACCTTCGCCTAAAGACCTTTTGGTTTCCAAACTTGATTCTAAATATCAAGCTACACAAAAAGAATTAATAATCTAAATTTTTTAAAATAATTTTAAAGGTTTTTTTTTCCTAATACTTCAATTTATTTAGTCTTTTACTCTATCATCGTACATAATTATGCTTTGATAACCTAATGCTTAAGCATTTTGGATTTTAATATTGTAATTAAACATGCTATGTATTATTAAAATAAAGTCAGTTGCTCAATTAGAAGTAACAACAAGACTGCTTAATATGGAACAATCGTTTGGAGGTTCTGGTAAATAGAGAGCTTTACATTTGCCCGTTTTATTAACAACTAAAAGAAAAGAAAATTGAAAAAACAAAAAAAATATTGCTAAAATCTATATTACATTTTTCTCAAGCAACAAACAAATTAAGGAGGAGGTAAAAAAAAAATTTAGTATAAATAACAAAAATGTCAAAAAAATACACATATGAGGGCTTCCAAACAACAGATGTACGATAATAAAGAAAATAAAATAGATGAGTATTTTTTCTCATCTTTCTCTCTTCACTCTTTTCTGTTGTTGACCAACTATATATGTGAATTTAGGAAAGAGGCTTTTGTGCATATATGTTTAGGATACGATAATTCAATAATTTCACAAGGAGTGAAGATATTTTAATCTGTCAAAAGATTAATATAATCTTTACAATAATTTTTTTTTAAAAAAATTATTTAATTAAATACTTGTATCTTAAATTGCTATAATGGGAAAAACTATATAATTAAATTAATTTTATATTGCTCCTTACACTTGTTTAAATACACTTTTAATCCCATTAAAACTAACACTTTCAACTCAAATTTTTTATATTATTAATAAAGTGGAATTTCCAAAACTAAAATTAGTGATTTTACCCTATTCTGAAGCTCAAATTTTTCTTTTCGAAGGCTTTAGTTTATATCCTCTCATTATGTAAGGTACAATATAAAATTAATTTAATTCTATATTTTTTTCCGTGACAGTAATTTAATATATAAGTATTTAATTAAACATAAATAATTTAAAAAAATGAATGTGGAGAGTATTTTGATCATTTAATGGTTTAAAATATCTTCACTCTTTGTGAAATTATTGAATTGTCATATCCTAAATATTTATGCACGAAAATCTCTCTTATAAGCTCACATGTATATCTGTTCAACAACAAATAGGAGTGAAGAGAGAAAGATGAGAAAAAAATACCCATCCACTTTATCATATTTATTATCGTATATCTATTATTTGGAACCCACATATGTGCACTTCCTTGACATTTCTGCCACTTATTTTATTTCCTTTTTACCTTCTCCTTAATTTGTTTGTTTCTTGAAAAAAACGTAATATATATTGTAGCAAAATTTTTTTGTTCTTCACTTTTCTTTTCTTTTCTTTTCTTTTAGATGTTAATAAGACGGGTAAATGTAGAGCTCTCCATGTAGCGGATCCTCCAAACTATTGTTCCATATTAAACAGCCTTGTTGTTACTTCTAATCAACCAACTAACTTTGTATTATTAATGCATGGCATGTTACTTAATATGGAATAACCTTTTGGAGATTTCCGTACATGGAGAGCTCCACATATGCATTTCTTATTAACATCTAAAAGAAATGAAAAGTAAAGAACAAAAAAATTATGCTACAATATATATTACATTTTTCAAATTATTATAAGCGATATATGGGTAACCTGCTGCAACGGTTTAGAAAATTGATGGGTAAGGGGGTAATCGGTAATGTATCAGAAAGAGGGAAAATCAAGAAGACGAGAGCGTAATATGGTGAAGCAAATTTGAAGAGGGAAAAATAGAGAGTAATTAGGGTTTCGTAGATGGGAAATAAGAGAGAAAGGAGGAAACAATTTTATTAGTGTTTGCGTTGAATTTTGCAGGAAAAGTTAAATTTGGGAACCTAAGAAAAGGGTCCTGACCAAAATCCAAAGAAGAGGGTTTGGAAAGAAAATTTGAATTGGTAAATTTTACAGAAACTGTCATATTCGGAAGGTATGTCGAGCAAAAATGGTGGGGCGTTAGATAGTTAACGCAAGTGTATGGAAAAATACCAGAATCGAGCATCAGTGGATGGTGGCGTGAAGCGTTAGAGAAAAAATTTGATGGGAACTGATTTGAGAGCGCAAACGAATTTTAACTCAGGAAAGATGAATTGTTAAAAAAGGATCATTTGCTTATGTGAACAGGGGAAATAAGTTGCAGAACAAAAGGGGAAATGATAGAGGAAAAGGAATTTGGTTTTTGTGAAAAGTGTAACAATATGATGACAGGCGACAGGGAGTTAAAACAGAAGATTAATCGTGAAGATAAGATAGCGGAGGCTGGAATCAGTGGAAACGACAAGGAAAAAGAGGAAAATAATTACGGATTTATTTCGTATTTGTAAGTATGCTTATGGTTGAACTTGTAGACAGTATCTTATAGGTTATTGTTAATTAAAATGATTCTAGTATCTGAATTTGTAATGTCCACGATAGGTTAATGGGTAAATGAGAGCATGCAAGAGATTATTAATATGAAATGTAGTTGGCTAAATTAACTGATGGGTACATCCTAAATAAGTAGTAATTGAAGAGAGGTAATCATAATTGATAGTGTAATGGTATATATAGTGGTATCTGTAATGTAGTTTAATATTGATTATTGTTTGGTTATTGACATAAGGATGAGCTGGAAAACATATCATAATGAAAAATGTTTTGGGTAAAATAAAATAATATAGATATGTAGAAAGGAAATGTTTGAGTAGGTTAATGTATTTGATTGATGGGAAGAATATTTTGGATAACTGCAGCAAAGAAGCGATCATGGAAGATAAAGGAAAACGATGAGAAGGCATGTATAACGAAAGAGGTTAGTGAAGGAAGTTGTCAAATATGAATAACAGAGAAGATTGTGCAAATTAAGAGAGCTGAATTTATTTTATCAATATATTGCAGGTTAGGAAGGAAATTGGAATTGCATTTAAGAATTTGTCCACTGATATCAAGCGGAAGTACAATGTTGGAAGGAACAGAGGAGTTCGTTTCCATGGAGAAAGACCAAAGTTTGTATCGAGGTGTGTGCTAGAGAGATTAAGTTTAGTTGTAAGTAAATTAAGCCCGGGACAAAGAGCAGCAATGTGCTCTATTGGATTTGGGCAATTATTGGAGATTAAATGTGGTCGTTTGAAACGAAAACTTTGTGACTGGTTATTAGAGAGGGTAGACACAGGAAGTTGTGTATTACATGTTAATGGTGGGGAGGTATTACTAAGTGCCAAAAGTTTTAATGAAATAATGGGTGTGTCTGATGGAGGGATGCATGTGGAAATAAATGGTGACATGAAACAAGTTTCAGGATATTTACAGAGGTTCGAAGGATCATCTAGGGGTATAAACATTAAGAAGTTGGTTGAAATGTTAAGCACATCAAATCTGGATGACGATGAATTTAAAGTGGCATTTACATTATTTGCACTATATTCTGTGTTGTGTCCACCGCGGGAGTCCATATAATTTCAGAATTTTTGTTTTCCTTGAAGGATGTGAAAACAATCAAGTCAAGGAATTGGGCATCTTTTTGCTTTAGTAGGCTAATGGACGGGATAAGAAGGTACAAAGAGGAGAAGTTGGGATATGTTGGTGGTTGTTTGCTATATCTTCAGGTAAAAAATATTTTATGCAGAATTGACATGTCTGATGAAGAATTAATAAAAAACCTATGGTCTAATCGGTATACAAGTGTTGAAAATGGAATAACATAATCATTAAAGCTGTAGGAATTGATATAATAATAATAAAAAAAACAGTTGTTTATATGTAGTTATGTTGTAATATATTCAAAAGGACAATAGTTAACAATATCTGTATTATTTGTGTAAGGATATTAATGGAAGTGATTGTATGTTGTGGATAAGTTTATGAGGTTGTGCAGGTACTATACATGAATTATGTAGTATATAAATTATGTAGAAAAGACCCATCAATGTGTCCGGTATTGAGGTGGGATGCTTATGAAATAACTAAATTTATGAAGTGGTTGGATAAGCAAGGAGGCATTGGCACAAATAAGGTATGGAAGAATGAAAATCTGAATATATTTTGTAATTGTATGTTGTAATGTATGTGGGACAACACATTTATTGATACTACAATGACGAATTTGATGTGCTTTTCAGTAAAGGTAATACCGGGGTAGGAATAATGGTTAATTTGAATGAGTTGTTATAATGTAACGAATGAAAAAAAAAATTGTTAATGGGGTCGTTCGGGGCGTAAATGTAAAAGGTCTTCAAATGTGAATAATAGAATTTCATATAAGTGGATCTTAGGCTTGCCGGAAAACTCGACCATTTACGACCCCAAATCAGAAGTTTAAGAAAGTTGGCCATCTATTGGGTATGTTTGACAAAAATATATGTATGTCCATAACTAAGAAATCAGGGGGTTAATTTAATTATAAATGTTATAATTAATGTTAAAATGTAAGTTAATGTTATGAATAATGTATGAAATAGTACATAATATGAAGGTTGTAGCTTTTAAAAAAAAATAAAATGGAACATTATTACATAAAATTTGAAAAAGATAACTGAAAAGTTTGTATGTTATGTTGTATGTTATTGCGTTTGGGTAAGCTAATGCTTGTATTTAATGGGTAATTAGGATGTGGAGGCTTAATGCTGTAAGTCTTTTGAATTTTAAAGGTTGATGTTCTATTCAGAGTTATAAGGTTGGTGTTTGTAGGGGATGGCTGTAAAAATGCTCACAATATGATGAATTTGTTAAATATCGGTGGTATGATATGAGGATGTAACAAATGATTGATTTTAAGTAAGGACGTAAAGGAATGATGATCGAAAACAATGAAACAGATATAAATAAAGATAATGAAATTGTGTAAGCATGTCAATGTAGGATTTTCATTATACAGTACAATATGAAAATACGAATTTAATGGCATAATTTTTTTAACATGGTGGTGGTGATGAAAGATGAATGCTAAATAATATTTGATTTAGGTTAATTTGCGTGGGAGTGTAATGGAAAGTTTAATAGCATTCGATGATGAATGGGAAAATTATGATTTTCATACATAGGAGCAGAAAGAGTATGGTAATGGCATAGACATTGGACAATGGGCGTGCGAGGTGCATTTCGATGATGCTGATATGAAGCAGGTGACTAGAGAGATTGATTGTGATATATACAGGGGATGGGATGCAGTTCAGTTGAAATTGGAGAGATAATAAATTTGAATAATGAATCGAATGAAGTGAATGGACGAAATGGCCAAATTGTCGAGGGGATTACATGGCATGGCAAGGGAAGAGGAAAGAAAAGTAAGATAGTGAGGGAGGAAGGTGGGGGAGATGAACAGGTTTCATTCGATAAGTATGATGTATTGTCTCACAAAAGGCTGCAAAATGAAACCCCAATGTTGGGAAATATGGAGGTGAGTGAGGATTAATGATCAGTTACCAAGGCTTATTCCCGTGTCTTACTGTTGTTATTGTTGTATTTAAAATTGTTTAAAAGTGATTATGTTCAGTTAAGAAAGAATATATATATATATATATATGTATAATCGATTTAAAAGATGAATGTTAATTGTAATTTTCGTTATGGACACAGAAAAAATTCAAAAAAAGCGAAAATGTATCATCATCGAAATGGAGTCCGTCAAAGTATTACACTGAAAAGGTAGTTGGATTGGGGAACGGACAAGTGAATCACAGGGAAAAAGAACGTGCACATATAGCTCGTTTTAGGGCTGGGACATTTCTTGTGCTTTGCCCTGAGTCTTATATTCATATGAAGTTAATTGAATACATAATGAATGAAGATCTAGATCAAAGGTAGGGTGCATGGTGCTTGAAGCATAATTTGATGTAGTTTAAATTTTGTTCATGGATATGTATTTTTGTAACGGAATGAGAATTATTCCTGATTTATAATGAATATATCGTCATTACAAAAAATAATTGGTTGAGTCAGAAAGAGATGTTGTTGCTACACCCAAAAAGATGGATAAATGGTTTGGTAAGTGAAATGATGGTGTACAAAGTTATGTACCATATGAAAATTGAAATTCTCTAAGAAATTAACTTATGCGATTTTTGTTACAATGGTGCTGCTATTGTCAGATAATTTTAGTTGTTGTTGAGAGCCTACCAAAGTATGAAAACGGCAACCCATCACAGCTTTCAAGGAGTTGGTTCCTCTCAACATATTTTGCGGTGAGTATTTTCGATGCATTGAACTTTGGCAACGTCTTATTTCACGAATTTAATTATGATTTGACAAGGTTAATATTTTGTATACATAGGAAAGATAAATATATAATGTTAGCAATACGGTAAATGTATGCTAAAAATTTTTGTCAGTTATTCATTATTATGTTTTATTTAGATCAGTCGTGCTTTTAACTCCTGTATTGGTGGTTACTGTATGAGCCATATGAACAAAGTTTGATTATTATAGATGGTAAAACAAGTCCAGTTGTGAAAGTGGAAGAAAAATATCGATAATAATGTTACTGGAGGTGGGGTGGGATAGAAAACTTGCAAAAGTGGAGGTAAGAATAATTGAAATACAGGTAGACAATTGCTGAAGTAGTGGGAAATTTGTAATGATGCCACAAGGGAGATAATAGAATTTATGTTATTTTTAATTAAGTACAACATGACAGCATGACTTTGGAATTTTTGTATATATAAATGCGGGCGGATTTTAGCTCATAATATAACAAATTATAGTGCAATTTTATAACATAATTCTGATTGGATACAGCAAAAGGTTATGTTTAAAGGAAGTGATGTTTCGTGACTAGGGTCATAGAAAGGCTTGAGGGCATCGTACATGCAAGACCTATCCCGGTGTGACCAAGTAAAGAAGAAAACTTACTAGTACATATAACATCAAAGAATCATGCGAGCAATATATAATAAGAAATATGCTTGTTGCGCAGATATACATCCCAATAAACCATGAGGAAGTGCACTGGTATATTGTTGTTGTGAACATTCGTGATACATGTGCTGAGATATGGGATCCACTCCAAAGTTTGTCTTTGGAGAAAGCTTTTTATGAAGAAGCTAAAAAATTGGTCAAAACATTTATTGCTATGGTTTAGCGTTGATTAATTACTAGTGGCAGTGGTTGTATTATGAAGTTGAACTTTAATCCATTTGTTGTAATGTTGCAGATGAGAGTGCTTGATGAAGTATTGAAGGATGACATAAAGATGTTATTAGGAAGTGATTTCTCGTTTGAGAGATTTAAGGTAAATCACAGTAAGGGAATGAACAGACAACCTAATAATTATGATTGTGGACTATTTGTTATATGGTATATACAGAATTATGGAAAAGATTGGGACCACGATGCGTACTAAGTTCGTTGAGTAGATGACTGTTAAGAATAAAATTACAAGTAATGAATTAGATAAGATGTTTTCATTATAGGTGTTATATGTGAATAAAGAGATTTTTATGTTTCAGTTGCATCCCCAGGAAAACAAAATTTAGTTCTGAATGATCTATGAAATTACAATAAAACCAAAGTGACTATTTATGTCAATAAACAAAAAATTCGAATATTATAAATCATAATAGTCAATGAAGTTTATGTTACTTATGGTTAATTGTTTACAACAATATGATTCAAACGAGGCTCGAAAGAATTTGGCCATTCAGTTGGTGATGTGCAGTAGTAACATGGTGAAGGAAAAAATAGTACAATGTTCATATACTTTTAGTGTCAACAATCAGATTGAAGAAATCACACGAGCCAAGCAGTTTGAGAAGAAGTACATTACTCAGGGAAGAAGGTCGAAGCAGAAGGGTCATGGGCGTAGAAAGTAGAGGATAATTGTTGTAATTTATGGTTATGTCAAGTGCAGGTTTACTAAAATTGTTTTGTTTAAGTAGGTTCGGTATCGATAAGTAAATCTCAGCATTAGTAATGAAACATTTATAAAAGGCAACGAAATAACATATTCGCACTTCTTGTAAATGAGTTAATGATGCTCAAGTTACAATAGGTGGAGCATGTACATACATTCATAGATTGTAAAACATATCAACATAATAAAAGTAATGTCACATCCTCATGTTTCAAGGTTGGATAACCACATTTAGTTTACATTTCAGTTGTTAAATTTATGAGGAATCGACTTTATTAATAATAAGAACATGATGCAATACATGCATTAAATAACTAATATTAATTTCTTTGTAGGCGTAGTAGCACTTTCGAAACATAAGGATAAGAAGAGGTATATTGAATGAACATATTTCATTACGAACATAAAAATTGCAACGTAAATAAAGTAGTTGAGAAACATTGATTACAAAAGATAGATAGAAAGTGAAGCAATACATTGCTCCTTACGTCTTAAAACTATTTGAAAGCAAGAGATTCATTATATTCATTACAACATATTTCAGTACCACAATTTGGTTAATATAAAATAGTTCCTTTCTTGGTTATTGTGCAGTCTCGAAAATCTTCACATTTCCTTGACTTCAAGGGACCTGATTTTACTACTTTCTTTGCTCCTTTTGTGAGAACATACGTAGGGTCTTTAATTAACTGTGTGTTTCCTCCTGTCAGTCTCATTCGACTGTGTTGAAGGAAATGACATTGCCTCAAGACGCAATGTCAGATCGTGTATAGTTTTAATTGCTTCATTGTAGGCATCTAAGCTTTTGGCTGCAAACTTGTTTAAGTTTCTGCAAGCTGCGTGGAGGGACCCAATGCGAGCGTGACTGCTCACGATTTTTGCTGTTTTCTTCCAGCGTGAAAACTGCATTGATTCTGGAATAAGGTTAATGTCTTCCGATTTCAAAACTGCAAAACAAGGGCAACAAGGAATCCCCAAACTTTCTAGTAGGTGGCAACTGCAGGATGCAAGCTCAGAAGCCTGGTGAAATACCACTTTCCACTCTTTATCTCGCTTTCCAAACTTTGTTATGATGTATGTTCGACTACTGATATCTGAAAAAATTTCTCTTACAATCATTAAACCCTCCAGATGTAATTGTTGTCGAACCAAAAGAAAAATTTTCTTAGTGTAAATTTTAGCAGATTGCTCCTCATATTGTCTAAGATGGGTTATCAACACCGGCTGACCATATGAACTGTCAAAATCATCTTTTCCTTCCAACTCACGTTGCCTTTCCATCATCCTATCCATTTGATCAACAAAATCTATTAACCGTAGTTTTCTATTCATGTATTGGTTCAAGTAAGCATTCAATCCCTCACATCGTTAGGTGCTCCGCATTCCGCCAAAAAATTTTCCTCTTAGGTAAGGTTCTATCCACAAATGCCTATCACAGTGCATCTTCTTCACCTATTCATGTGTTTTTACTTTGTGTTTATGGACCATTGCAAGCCATTTTTTTTTCAAAATCTTCCTCACTATAGGTGTAAAGCATGCAATTCTTGAAGTCCGACGTAAATGCTATACTGTGCACATTTGCTTGGGCGTTACGCTCCAGATGCCAACAGCATAGACGATGGATTGCTTGTGGAAACGTTTTTTCGATTACATTTCTCATTGCTCTGTCACCATCAGTCATTACAGTGACGGGGTGTTTTCCATCCATTGCATCCAAAAATGTTTCCAATAACCAAGTATAGGTGTATTCTGTTTCGCTGATAGAAGAGCAAATTCAAAAACTGTAGTTCTCTGGTGATGATTGATGCCTATAATGACCACAAATGGCTTTCGGTATGCATTAGTGCGGTAAGTCGCATCAAAAGCAATTGTGTCCCCAAATATAGCATAGTCTGACCTTGAACCGCCATCACACCGAAAGATATCTTGCAATCTGTTTGCGGTGTCTATTGTGTATTCAAAATAAAATGAAGGATCAGAGCTTCGTTTCCCCTCAAAAAATGCTAGGCATGATTCTGAGTCAGACTCAAGTAATTGTTTCATTCTATACTTGGCAATATTATTTTGCACATCTTGTCTCATGCATCCAACAGCCGGATAGCTACCTGATCTTTACACCATGTATTCATGTATCTGTGAAGGCCTAATCCCAACACGTGTCATTGCTATGGCAGCAGCCATATCTGGTTTTGATACCGTTCGGTGGGATCGAATGTGGTGAACATGATGTGGCGGTATCAGGTCATGGTTGTGATCTGAATTAAATAAAATGGTATACCATGCACCTTTTTCCTTGTCGTAGGCAACTCGAAACTCTGCCCTGCAACCAGTTCTTGTAAGTGGCCTTGCAGCCCGTTTTCTATCCAAGTTGTCGACAAACTTGCGCTGCCTGAATCCTTCCTTGCTACACACCCATCTTTTACATTTGACATTCCCGTCCGTGTCCCGCTGTTTAATATCTTTCCTAACCCTAAACCCTGTTTCTCTTGCATAACTCATGTACAAACACTCAGCCTCAGCCTCACTGGAAAATTGCATCCCCTGCGATAATTAAGTCTCCAATGGTCATTGCTCAAATGCATCATCTGCATCCTTGCAATTCGTATTATTAGGTGTTAGTTGTTCCATTCCAAAAAAATTTTTGTTGTTTCGCACATCCTCCTGTGACTCATGTATGTCATTTGTAGTTAATCTTCGTTCAGAACTGATACATATGTTCCTATTACATGTAATGCCTTTAATGGGGCTGGTAAAGGGTCTTTCTTCATAACCAGCATCATCTCTACACCTGAAGACTGTGTTCACATCATCTAAACCTCTATTTGCATAGATGCAGCTAAGTTTTTATGAATACTATAACGGTACATGGCTTGTATACTAAATTGCAATTCACAAACATTGTATATGATAGAAGGACAACATGATCAACATCAAAGTTTGTTTTTATTTGAGGAACCACAATAATTATTTATCACTGCCTATATTTTCCCATAATATACAATTAATCATGACAAAGTATAAAAACGTACCGCATATTCGTATTTGATATCGATTCAAATATTTGAGTTTTTTATGTTACCTAGTTTGTCCACTGTTGGTGTCGGCCCCGTTTAACATTTTGTTAGGAATTACTGCCTTCACTATGCCCTGCCTTGTTTACTAACTCCACCAAAGTTTACCATCCAACGAATTTCCTAGCTGCCTTTTGTTTTTGTCAAACATTAATATTTGGTAATTGTTGTAATAATTTATCTGAGGAAAACTTAGGTATAACAGCAAAACTTTATCAAAAGTAGGTTTTTCAATCTTCTGTGAATATTATGCTCGTTGATATGTCTCCGGCTTCTTCACGATGGTTAATGAACAGTTCAGGGAACGTATCTTACAAGAAGATTTTTGGTCTCTCCTACTGTGATTTATGGATAAAAAAGGGGAATGTTAAGCCGAGCTTGGCTTGGCCCCGAAGGCAGTTACAATTCCCTTGATACAACTTATTAACCTTTTTCTTTTATTTATCTTTTATTTGAATGTTAATGTAGCAGTTTCAGCTTCTCTCTTCGTTCCCATAAGTAGCAGTTTCAGCTTCTCTCTTCGTTCCCATAAACAATTATCATAATTATTCATAATAAACTTAGCTATACTGTTCCACATTTTATTTTAACTATAAGATTTTCTTTTGCACATTCAACGGTTACATTCATTGGTCCTTTTATATAATTTCCGACATATATGGTACTTTGTTTAAGAAAACCACTATAATACATTTACTAATAGGGTTTATTAACTATTCAGTTTAACCTCGTTGTAGATAGTTTTGTTTTTTTTTTTTTAATTTTGTTAATCTGCACAAGTTGTTATTCTATATGGCGTTGGTTTTTTATTTTTTCGAAGTTATTGAGGCATCCATATATTATCAATTATTGCCAATTTTATTAATGTGCATGGTTGCATTTGTTTTTTCATCTTCGATGTTATTATATCAAAGTCGAACACATGGAGTCTCTTTAATTCTTGATTTACATTGCACAACCAGAAATAACTTTTTTTTTTTGTGATTCTCATAACGAAATGTAAATGGTTATTAATCAACCATTTACGGCTTGTGGTTGCCTTACACATTGCCCTCTTTTTAGTGTTCAGTGAGTTAATTCTTGTTTTAAGTTGATTGTAACTGAAACTTTTTTGACCCAATCCTTTGCCGTCAGTTTATACTTCAGTTAAGGAATGCTTATGTTAAGTTCAAACTACCTTCTATGCAGATGGGTATGATGCCAACAATGTTTCAACGATGTCTATATTAAATTCATTTACTGCAGTCAGATTTTGCATATATTGTCAATGGTAGGTGAAACTTATTTATATTCAACTTCTTAATTTCGTCATAACGATATTTGTTAATTGTTCATTTGGACAGTTATAGCCTTTCATCAGGCAGCATGAATGAATTAAAACAGTGTTAAGGCTATATGAATGTATTCGCGTGATCTTTTGAACTGCCAACCATAATTTCATCAGGCACAAAATTTGTTCATGCACGAAATCATGGATATGCAATGTATACGTCAGGTTTATCAGTCTATTTGTTAAATAATTGATGACATTTAGTGACAATGACTGTTGTGTTATTTCAAATACTAATACTATACGACTTCAGTTTTGTATTGGAGCTTACATTATGTATTGTAGTCGCATGTGATTATCTCATTTGTGATTCTGTTATAACAGAAATCAATCAATCTCCTAACACCATCTTTATTGAATCTGCTTATACAACCTTTAACTGAAGTACGTATGTTTTTACAATATTTATGGCCTAGATGTAAAATATTTTATTTTCTTTATTCCATGAAAGTGGCATACATTCCATTATATTTATGTGGCAATAAATTTCAGCTTCTTAACATAAATTATTAAAATTGTCAAATACTATTATTTCCTGCTCTCTACCTATATTAAGTTTTCAAAATATTAACAATTACACATATATATACGATTTGCAGGTATTTTGTAAAAGGACATCAGCAATTCATAAATAATCGTTACATTGAACAATTTTATACGAAAGTAATCAAAATGTTTACACATGACTGCAATAAATGAAAATTTTTTTTTTTGGATTGTCATAATTGTTATGTAACATTCAACATTTATTTCAGAAATTCAACGTATACACGTACATGAGACATTGCTTAATTGGCCCACATTCAAAACGTTTGTCATCCATATGGGCCAGTCAATTTTTTTTCTTCAAAATTCTAAACCTGGCCCAATCAATAGAAGAGTGTTAGAACGTTGTTTATGGGATGACTTTGCTGTACAATTACTCAGTATTAAATTATCTTCATCAAATAAATTCAAGGTCTAAACTTACTTCCTTCACTCTCAGAAAGGCACATAAGTTCAATTCGCTCGTTGTCGTGATTTCCAAGCTTTTTAGTGTCAGTATCTCCATGTACCTAACAATTTACAACACCACGTAGTCTCAGACAATTCTTGTGTCACGAACATCAAATGATTATTATTGTACAAGACTCCTTTATGGTATTGCAAATATAAATAGTTCAACACTTATAATCAACTGTTTACCCCAGAGCAGTTACACAATACTTACAATTTTACTGGTTTCGATCCTGCCATCTCTTTTGCTGCTTTGTTTAGGGACAGTATATGCTATCTCTGATCGTTTGCCCTCAGCATCCTTTCTTCCTTCCTTCACATGAAAATACCATAAATGATTATTTACTGAACAACAATATTTTTACATTCAGTTGAAAATTGTATTAATTGATCAAACTAAATGAAATTTATCTTTTCAGTTAGAAATACTAAACCAATATATTATTTCCATCAACGTTTCCCATGTCTGGGGTTGTAAGGCTGCTGGTCATTGTTGGTTCATCCGAATCTGTATAATTATCTTCGTTCAATAGAGGAAGTAATGGTCCTATTGCAGATGTCGGCCAATATTCCTCCTTTGGTAATGCTTTCATTTTTTTAGCATATGTCCTATTATAGGTGTCATTATTGAACAATGGATGGACAAAGTCCTCACACCTCCGATTAATAGAAAGAATGAATTTTGTTGCATGAGCACATGGTATCCCACTTAGCTGCCACCCCCTGCAAGAGCATGTTCGCTCCTCAATATGTACCTGAAAGTGCTCTTTTCTGTAATCTGTGACAGTAAACGAAAAGGGCTCCCCTGTTTGGATGTTCAAGTGTTGTGCAGCTTGTATGGCCTTCATCACCTTCTGACGAACTATTGGCGTTACCTTTTGCTTCAATAGCCAGTCAATTGTTCGTCTTCGATCCATCAGATGT
The DNA here is from genome assembly GCA_025617385.1 of Murraya koenigii. Lineage (NCBI taxonomy): Eukaryota > Viridiplantae > Streptophyta > Magnoliopsida > Sapindales > Rutaceae > Murraya > Murraya koenigii. Next base: position 18,102,719 of record CM046812.1, read on the forward strand.
TCTATCTTTCTAGCCAGCCCTTCAAATCGCCTTGTGATATTTTGCGCATAGTTGTTCTCCATCCATAACTGAAATTGCACACTCATTGCATTTGTTACATGTGTATTCTTTGTCCAAATTGGCATGTAGTACTGGGCCCACTTCTCCCATCCAGATTCTATGAGCCATGCATGACATAGCTCATTCCTCGACTTGATTTCAGCCATGTAACAATTAAACTCATACGCACTTGTTGTACGACATGCTTTTCAGAAATATCTCCCTAATATTAGATATGGGAACATAGCTGTCATTCGCTCATATACTTTGGCAGCACAAATTCGAATGTCTGCCTCAAAAAATTGCATTTCTAATGCTTCCGCAAAACCATTTTCTTCATCACTAACAACACAATATCCTTCACCTTTTTCAACCAAAAAAATCATATTCAGTTTCTCTAGGAAAGCATACCATATCAAAGATGTTTCAGCCTCAACCTCATACATTGCTATAGGCAAAATTCTGTCATTTCCATCAAGTCCAAGAGCCGTCAACATAACGCCTCCACATTCACCTCCTAGGGGCCATCCATCGAGAGCAATAAATGGCCTGCAGTTATGTTTGAAAGCCCAACGAGTGTCATAGAAACACAAAAATATACCTTTGAATCTGGGCTCCCTGAATAACAAGTTGCTTTATATTTCGACTGTGACTTTGTGGGAGTCTGTTAATCCCTCAACTACAACAGCAAAATTCGTCACTTTGGTGTAAGCCTCTGCATGATCAGCTCCTACAATCTCTCTTCCTAATCGTTGTGCTTTATTAATCTTTCCAATAGGGCAGTCAACCCCAAAATTCTTCCATATATCATCCTTAACAGCTTTTTCGTTGACTTTCATATCTCCTATCCATTTATGCAGGAACTCATAAGCCACCCACACTGATGTCCCCTTCATATATCTTCGCTTTTTCGGGCAGGTATGAATGGGATTGAATTTTGTTACTTCAAACATTGGACACATCTTTAGTTTTTTCCCTTCAATACACCAGTCACATCTCATGTCTGAGCATTCACAAGAAATACATTCTCTATTGTTTATCATCGGGCATATGTTAAAATAGTCTCTTTGTACCAGGGCCTTGATACTGTCACTCAAAACTAATGCATTGTAAAACAATTTCCCAGTTCCCATTTTTATTCTCTCATCTTCAAAAGACACACTCCTCCCGCATGACACCTCCTTACAATCTGCATATAACCTCTGAAGGTTCACACCTTCATTGTCCGATTCATAGCCCTCCATGTCATCATCATTGTCACTGGTATATGGTAATGGATCTTTATGATCATCTGAAACATCATCCTCAAAAGGATTGTCATTGACAGCATCCATTATTAGATCAATGCACTGAATTGCACTGTTAATTCTATGAATTGCGATTCCTAAGTGCTTAAAAATCACTGCATCATCGGAATCAGTATCTGATGGTAGCTCTGACTCCCCCAATACATTTCTGTTTTTGATAATATCCAACCCTGAATCCAATTTACCTTTGGCCTTGGAAGCATCCATTACTGCATGTTCCCTTAGTTTTGCTGCAGCTTTCTGTTTTGCAATCGCCAATTGAGACTCCACTGTTAACAGGTGGTACTCACAGCCGTCTTCACGTGCAAGTCCAAAATCCAAAGCCTTTACAATCGACCTCAACTTCTTTGCTGGAACTATTAGACTTCCATTCTCATCATATTCACGATTTGTCCTTCGATGTCTATCCGAATCACCTGATGCAATCACCTTCGGTGATAACTTTTCGTTCACCTTAAAATCTTCCCTTATTTGTGCTTTCTCATCCATGAGTACACCCTTATTTGACTGAAAAGATCAATAATAATATTATCAATGAATCTTTTAATACTAATATTAACTAATAACAGTCATGAAGTACCCTAAGTTCTGCAATCCAAATTATCATACATATGGTAACTTTTGTTAGCCCTATGAAATTTTATTGGACACATTTCTCATTTCCATGTTTAGGGTAAATTCATAATCACTTACACACCTACAATACAAACTATTATGAATCACTATACATATAATCAAGACAACCATCTTCATCAGGGCATAAATTTTGTATAGTCATTTAAAATAACATTCGAATATAACAGAATTGCAAACTTCCGTATATGTTGCTACATGAAATTTAACACGCAATGTAACTGACCGTCACAGCAGATGTTTAGCTTCAAAAACAATTGAAATCAACAAGTTATAGCCGTTTATGTTTTAAAAGTTAAGATTCTGGTATTATTGATCCCTGGTGGTCATCGTTTCAGCAATTATTTCAAAGTACTCTTTATGGTATTTGCGTATTTTTAACCTTCTGATCGTCATATTAACTATTAACATATTATGTTGATAATAAGCATTTGCTATTCACTAACAAGTTGAGAGATACTGTGGATATTCCTTCCAACTTTCATAAACTAGGATACTTTTAAATCCTCTTATATAAATTGGTCAATGACATTTGTAGTTATGTAACACTATTCAGATGATATCTGTAATACAGTTTCTACTACTCAGTAAAATAATTATTAGAACATGTGCTTAAACATATAATACATAGTATTGATAAAATTAGAATGCTGATATGCAAAAATACATAAACTTTTATAAACTAACCTGACCGAACCGATTGCAAGAAATCTTGTGTTTAATGACAAAATGTGTGTCCCATAGTTAGCTCACATTCCCTACGAATGAACAAACCCCAATTACAGAGGAAGAGTTTTCAAATTTACACTTTATGAAAATATTCACATATAATGAACTTGCTTAATTATAATATCTCACCATCGGTGTGTTTGTATCTGCAAAGATGCAATCTATATAATTTTAATAAAACGAACTCGAACCTCGACGAACTATGTTTATATACACATAATCTTGCTGCCACGAAATATCACTTAGCTCATAAAATATATAATTAAAATATATTATGTTTAGGTTGGGGTAAGCGAAACTTTCTTACCCTCCAAGCCATTTTAACCGACGTTCTCTTACTGTCATAAACGCCGACATATGATATTGTGATTGACTTGCACCATATACGAAAGATCAATGAAAATATCTCCGACTTCAGCAATGTCGGTGAAGCCAATTTTACCTTAATGGATACCACAATAAAATTCTTTTCAAAAGTAACCAAATACTTATGTCCAAGTCGTCACACAATTGAAAAACCATGCCATGGACGAAGCCCTCTTGTCTGTTGACGTAAGCAAACTTAGGATATCTACCCCATATACAGCCAATTGCATAAAATATTATTTCTTTGCATATTACTCTAATTGAGGTTGTTATTAACAATTGTAACATATGAATTTAAAAGCTTTTGGATTTAGTGTTATATGACAAATTATATTTTCCATCCTACTATTGGATTTTTTGAAATTAGTCATCGTCCATATAATTTTAAATTATACGAAGACAGTACAACCACTAATGTCAAACAATTTATATTACCCTTTATAATCGAGTCGATAGTATTCATGATGCTTAAAGTTTTATTTATGTCATATTATAAACTTAATATCGTCTACAATGTTTCTGACATATTAAAATTTGCATTTCAAATAACTGTTGGACCATCCTTCTTGTTTGTGCTTTGACCTACAATTGCAAACTTTCTTCATTCATGTTGTGCTTATGTTTCAAATGAGTATATGACGAGGAAAATACATTATCTCAATAATTTCCTATCATTTGAAGTATAAATATCATATATGACTATGTGTCATTATCTTTATATTAAATTGATTCGAAATGCGCGAATTAAATTAATACGTACATAATTATTATAAGGTTATGAAACCTTTATATAAATATATCAATGAAGTTGTTAAACTGCTGGTCATTACGGTAAATATCCTTGGTTGTCTTACGACCGAATTGGAAAGTGAAAGCAATAATTGCTCTCGATACATTATTCCTATCGTCGACTATCTCTATGAATATATATGTAAACAATGCCTTATGTTACCATTATTAAATTGAACGCCCATAAATATAAACATACGACTAACATCCATGAACTGTATTTCTATTTATTATAATCAATGGTATATAATTGGCAATGGACATGCCTTGAAAGAGATGATCTTGTCCGATCCACTCATAGTCGGACTGATACATTTTGCTTAAGGGTCAAAGTAATGAAGTGTCCAAAAATATCACACGTGGTAACATGTAGCACAAAAATTGAAGGGTTATTCATTCGGACATATTGCCAATGTCATCAACTTCCTTTCCACTGGATTCGTAGTTCCATTATGTTAATTCCATTTCTTAACTTGGTCATTTCTTTGATACATGAGCCCATTGTTGGTCATCGCAACAAGTTAATGGGGTTTGTGTCAACCAACTCCCTTCAGCTAGAATGACTGTTTACTGAAAAAATTTATGGATAGTTGAATTGCCATTGATTTAACGTTCTTCTGCAAGATAATCTGCAGGAGTAGGTTGTGTTTAGTCCACTACCACCTTAATAAATAATTATTATATATGAATATAATGAAATATTGACCAATGAGTTAATTTAGAAATACTTTATTGCATATGATGAAAAAAATATTGCACATAGTTCAAACGATAATGGTAAGTCACCAATGTCATGTCCATCAAAGTACTCCTGCTAAAATTGATGTGCTCAAACAAAATTATCTTTAAAATGAAGGACAATAGTTGCTTAATGAGGTATCCCATATTTATGAATTTTAATATGGACCTCATTATGTGAACTTTCATATGAAAACACTAATGATTTACTATGCAAATTATAAAATGATGACCTGAATTTCTTTAAAGTAACATAATATATTAGAATGATATTTTCTTATGTTATACTAATTATAGGATATAGATTGGTATATAGTAGTTGTAGTTGGCATTATTTTTCCGGTGATATTATAAACACATAGTACACGTATGCCCTTCCCAATGTTTCCTAATTATTAATAATTATCATTGTTAGCAAAACGTGCGATCTTGCAGTAATAAACTATCATCATGTAAATGCAGATGTCCCTTGGAGTAGAAGCATTATAAATGCAGTCCCTGTGCGGCCGTCGATATGAATGGCTACAATCAAGTTGAGGGGACGTGGGGAGATGATCACATGACCTATTCGTACACAGATGCTGGACTTTTAGAACGCAAACAACATTTTATGTAGTATAAATACCATATGCCGTTTCCTTCTCATATGCCATTGTTGCAACTATTAACAAAGTTAAGTCTAGAATCATCATCTTCTTCTTCATTGTTTACATTAATTTATTTCAATCTTCATTTCACTACGTAACATTAGGCATTAGGTTGTTTCGACATTGTAACATATTTAGTCTGATGGTCGTTTAGTTTGTTCGGTTCTTTCGAACAATAATCATATTAACACAACACATTATTTTCTCTTCCAGGCAGATATTTGAAGCAAAGGAAAAATCTACTATCACCAACAAAGAGGCAAATTACTTCAACTCTTTATCTTACAACATAAAATACTTAATATTTTGTATTCTTCTCTAAAATGGAACTGAGGTTTTGTTTTATAAATACAAAATAAGTCCAGTCCGCTGGTTTTGCGGAAAGTGATTTTCAAAGCAATAACCTATACAACTGTGAATATAATATATTCGTTACAATTATTTCGGTTTTACTTTTACTGTTGTTATGGCAAAAGAACATATCTTATGTTTGTATGTTAACACATTTTATATATCAACCTAGTTGTTATAGAATATATTTTTTCCAATTGTAACAAAAAAAGTGCAACTTTAACAAATATTTGTTTCATATTTCAATCCTTGGAATTGTTTGCGCAGGCATACAATGGGTTTTGGCTTTAAATGCAACAACCAGTATTGGATACTTCTCCTTCATGATTTCTACAAGGAAGTTCCATTTTCAATTGAGCTTGATACTCAATCAGAGTCGGCTTACTGTGGCATACAGGTTAGGAGAAGGCACGGGACTTCACACCTTCACTTATAAATTTAACTAGGTGGTAGGAATGATTTTTGCATCCAAGGCATTCAGCTTAATTACGGAATAATATATTATAAATTTTTTTTTGTTTATGTTATAACATTATGGGGATTTTGGCTATGATTGAGTTACAGTTCTTTGACAATACTTGGATGAAGTTACGCAAATATTCTACATGTTTTCATGACACTGAGGATATATCTGTAATTTCACCAGTATGTGAAAAAATTGTAACTCTTTCATGATGTGTTATATCAATGAAGAATTATGTTCGGATTGGCAGTGTCATGTTGCTGATCGTTTGTGGTATGTGATATAATAGCATAATGTGAATGATAACTACCGTTAATTTACATGAAATATAATAATTCCTTGCATGGATCATGTATATAAAGCTTACAAACCGTTTTACTGTGTAAAATATATACACAGGTTATTTACATGTGCAACTTATTTCACGGTAATTCAGAATTAAGCATAAATCATTAATCACTTAATTACTTTATCCTAAAGTCTTGTCAAAATTATTCAGAAAAAAACAGGATTGTTTGGAAGACTTGTAACTAATATCAATAACCAAAACATATTGGACATATATTGTGAAATTATGATATAAATATACGATTGACAGTTTTGTTTTGAATGCAACATAAACCCCACCTTCAATGAGATTCAAGATAGCACCTTACAATGTATGAGCCTCATTGTGTAATAAAAGGCAATGCAATAAGAAACTACAGCCTTCACATGGGTTACAATAAGGACAGGAGTTACTGAATTAGTAAGCAATGTAAAACATTATCAATTTCCAATTACTGAGAAGTAATGTCCGTAAAACTATTTATGGAAATGTTATAATTTCATATAAATAAAAGTTTGATAATATACAAAGGTTATTCATGACTGAAAGGTTATTTTACTTTGTTATCACCTACATTTTTCAACTAATTTGGTGAAAGATCATGTACCGACGCAGACTCGTGTTGACCAAGCAAAAGTGAATGTCAAACTCTCAAGTTATAAAATGTAAAAGTTTCTCTCACTACTGCCACCAGTTAACTCGATTTCAGCCAGGCAACATTCTAACAAAAAGCTATGATAACAATGTCGGTCAATATTTTCCAAATTTTTTGTTACAAATCAATAACCAACGGTTACACCGTTTGAAGGTACTTCAATTAACATTTCAATTTTTCGATAAGGCATAAATGTAATGGTTGCACAGTTAAGTTAACCAAATTAAGGGACCAATACAGTTCCTTCCAATGACAAGTTAGAGACTATCGTTCCTGTATATAGTTCATATGTAAGGGTGTAGTGTTATAATAAGTTTCTTTAATAAAAAAAGATTTCTTGTTGACAACATTGTAAGCCAGCATATGGACTGTCAATCATCCGTCATTTCTTTACAGTCCATCAATCCACTAATTTTACCTTTTCCAATGACTAGGCCAGTGGCTCTATTCATCTTAATTATTAAGTAAATAGCATGTTCTTAATAATTAATATCAAACATAAGGTGTTTGGTTTCCTTGTCAACTCTAATTTGTACACATATAATTCGTAGATAATCACTATTAATGAAACCTCGTGGTACGGGATTTGTAGACTCATGGAGGCAACCAGATTATAGAACAAGATTTGATAAGTGATAGTCAATAACTTATAATTCATTTATCAACAGAACTATTTCTTCCATTAAATTCAATATTTGCAAAGAAATGTGGATTCAGCCTCTATGATCAATTCCACCACGAGATGAGCAAATGTGTCAACCTGCAGCAAACCAATATCCATTGCGAATACTGCAACAATAGAAATATAATTAAGTTTATGTGGCAATAAATGCTGGACAACCATTTAATTCTTCAACAAGCCAATTATAATGCCATATGGAAGTAAGTACGTAATCTATAACTCTCAGCAAACGAACTAAATCTTTATTTTCTAGTTACCCATATTTATAAATAAAGATTTAATAAATAGGAACAAATGATATAAAGTGCACAAATTAAGAATGTAATGTGTGTGCCAGATCACTATCCATAAAAATTAAAAAGTCACCATATTTTAAACAAATTTCTGAAGTGCTCACCGGAATAAGAAACAGAGTATTCTTCCACAATTCAATTGGTTTACAACTGTAACGGCGGACTCGATAAAATAGTTACTCGAAAGCACAAATTGTGTGTTTGTAATTAACTACAGGGAGTTTGAAACTAAAGGAGATGAAGCATTTCATATCAAATTTGTGAATATAAATAAAAAAAGCAACTCCCTTTCTATAAATTCCATATTCCATGTCATGTGCATGATATGTACCATTAGTCATTCATGGAAACTGATGTACAAACCTGATATCCCCCAATTGAATAAGCAAACAGAATCACAATTACTCGGATAGTTGGTTCTGCTTCCCTTCACCAATTGAAATAAAAAACAAATTTATTATTTTAACCGATCAAAATTATATATACTAAATATTAAACAATATTAGCCAATATATGGTCCAAGCGACATGATTGGTTAATTCTCTAAATTTATATATACATACAAAAATAAATAACAATATATATATATCTTCAAAATATATTTACTCATTGCATAGTGGTTGCTGAAAGTAACGTTGATAAGGACTCATATAATTTCATCAAATAATATGGAACATCCAATCATGGATTTCATGCTTAGAAATTTATACTTTATTAGTAAATGACAATTACACTTTACGTTGGACATGCAAATATCGGCAATATTTATAGTTAAATAGTTAACAGAAATTGTAGGCCGATGCGTTAACTCGTGTTTAAATTATGTTCATTTCAAAATAGCGACAAATTTAGGTTAAAAGATCAGCAAATGAGAACTAATTTCTTAATGTGAACATAAAAATAACTAGTTCCCCTGTTATGGATGAACGATGTTGATGACCTTAAAATTGATAACAATTGTTCATTTATGTGATGAAATGTGATTGTTAAATACATTATTCTATTAAAGGAAAATTAATACTTAAACTATCACATAGAACATAATGATGCCACAAGACTATGGATTGTCTCGAATGAGTCGTGTTAACAATGGTTTTATATTTCACTCGAATAACCTACATATGAAAAGTGAATTATCATTGGTTGACAATCGGAGCATATAATGTGAAATAAAACTTCATTACTATAAAAAAAATTTTTGAGGAAGTTGATATGTCAATATAAGAATAAATGGTAAATAATAACATTTATACTTGAATATATTGGATTATTTATATAATCTATTCAATGTTGCGGATAATGAGAGATTCGTTCTTTACCAATTCATAATGTATGGGATATTAATTGAAATGAATAAGTTTATAAAAAAGTTATGTTACATTATTGTGATAGTCAATGTTAATATTTCCAAAAAAAATTGATAAAATTTTTAAACATAATTGAAAAATTAGAATACAATGTTTCCATATGCAATTTGTAGTTTCAATTAAAAAATTATAGAAATTTTGTGTCAGTAATAAATAATAACATTAATTCATCATATCATTAAAGGTTTAATAATTTCTGAACCTATTTAACAGATAACAGTTGTCAATAAAACTAAATAATATCAAGTAATAAAACAATATGTAATGTATGCCAACTGCATATAAGGAAACTAAATGTTGTGTGGAACTGAATACAAATTTGGATTGTAATGTATTACTCAATGCAATATCATATACAGCTGTATTAAATTGTTCTATATCCATAAAGCGACAAATAATTGTCTCTATTCTTTATAACGAACTAAATAACATAGCTTATGACAATGCACAGGGTTTTTAATCAAATTGTCTAGCCTCATTAACGGTTAACAAACTGGAGTGACAACTCGTGCAATTAGATAATTTTGCCTTCATACTGATAATATGCATCTCAATATTATCTATTTTAAGGAGCATTAAGTAACACGAGAAATATGAGACACCATAATACTCAAATTAATTAGTTAGCATCGATCTTGCAGTTAACTTAAAAGAAGCCTCAATTGTTGTGAAATTAAATTAGCATATAATTCAAAACTTAGCGATTATAAGTTTTTTAGGCTTCGATCTGCAGTTATAAATAAATTAATTTGTATAAAATAACGACAATAGGTTTAAGAGCATATGTGAGAAAATACCTTAGCCCGCGGTCGCGAAACATAGTTATGCACCGTACAAAATTAATTTACATTATTTGTCAAATTTTATTACCTGGGATCGATATTATGATATTATTGTATGTACGATCACAGTATACAAGGCCCGCAGCCTTTCTTTTGTCTTATAAATATATAAGTTTCTACATCTATGCAATGAATAACATCATGTGGTGTCCAAAAACTCATGCCACAATTGCATTACAGGTGGCCGTGCAAGGGTTTGTGCTCCGCGATGCATTAAAACACCGACATCGCATCGTCGATATGCTTAAACCATCGATTACAGCGTAGGATGTTATCCAAATTAATTTCCTACCGGCCGATTGATGTGATAAATTGGTATTTTTTTTTTCTCCACTCAAAAATGCTGGCATTAGTCATCAATTACATGTGAAATTGTGGAGTTAACTTGTTATTTTTGAGCGGTTGAAAATGTATATAGCCGCTTGAAAGGTAATGCATTTGTCTGTGATTAATGCTTTACATGTAAACGTCCAAGGCTTGTGCACACCGAACTAATTCCACATATAAAGTTATTTGTCTGATGGGAAAATAGATAAGGTAATGAAATAACCTATGGACCGCCAGCCCTATAACTACTACTGCTCCATGAAATGATAATTTCATAAAATGGGGAAAAGCATTAGATATTGATAATAAATGTTGAAAATTATTATTTTTATTGTGGACTTGTAATCGAAGAAATAAAGAGGCTTCCAACAGAAGTTTCTAGGATAAACTGTTCAAAAAAAAGTTCAAAATATTTCATCAGGCATTAAGGTCGGTTGCAAAAGGTCCAGATGTTGAACGAGTAAATTCAAACGTGGCCCTTCACTCTGTCAGAATGCTGCAACAAGTCGGATTGGTTTATGCATGTTCAACTTCAAAATCTTTAAGTTACAGCAACATCCCGCCAGAAACCTCTTGCTTGCAAAAGAGGAGCACAAATATTAATTTAAAAATAAACAACCCCGCGCAATTGAGATAGAAGACTAAAACAGTCCGCAAGTGTGCATCAATTTTAAAGCTACCATGGCATACAGTATCTGCAACTGCTTGCGGTGGAAGAAATCTATGCCTTATATAAAGGCGCAGCAAATACAGATATGTGGTTGAATGTTATAAAGAAAGAAAGTGTTTTTTACAAGATTAATTTGGTTGAGCAACTCAGAGATTGGAATGGCACAAGGTACATCCTTAACTTCATACTTTATTGTAATTGTTCGCCGACTCATATCATACATGCAGTTTTCTTATCGAGCATCGTAGTTTAAAACAAATTTATAAGGGATTTGATAATTATTAATTTAAAGTGAAAGTCTGATTGACGATGACTTTGCAATTTCCATCATTCAAAAAGAATTGTGTTTCTACACATTAACGTTGAAATATTAGTTAACATACTTCAATTACAGTTTCAACTGCATCCAGTTTAACAGGTGAACATGTTAATGTAACCCACGTGAAATATGGCCTCAATTACTTGTTATTACGAACTTATTCAAACATTGGGTGACTATATTAATCCTAAAAATCAAGTACATAGCCATAAAATACTGCCAAATCAATAGGGCAATTGCATGTCGTCCTAAGATAATGACCATGAAAGTAAAGTCTTAAGAGAAAAATCATTACATATAATCTAAATTCGTAATTGAAATAAGTACAAAAGTACTGTAAATGAATGATAATATGCTTCACGTTAAATTTTCTTGTGCAGCTGAGGAATAACAATAGGAATTTGTACATACAAAATTGGTAGTGAGATAATAATATTTCACTTTCATGTATGATAATCAACTGATACCATTGTCATGGGACATATATAAACTAATTTTGGTTATGTCAAATGTTATAGTTGAAGCAGGTCAAAATCGAGCAAGAAGCTCTTTGGGAGAGCACAAAAGATATGGTTAAAGTGCAAGATACTCCTACCATTACACTGCCCAACAGCGGTGGAAAGTGGATCGATTGTAAGAATTATTCAAGTGATAAGGACAATGCTTACCCCAAGACAAATAACATTATGTCATGATACTTGCTTTGGCCATTTCCTACACCTACCAACAGATTTAACTTTCCAAGGAAAAATGCTGCATAGTGTCCTAGTTCATGAACTGTTAACTGAAAATGTCGGGGATGAGTTGTGGTTTGTTATTGGAGGCAGACCATGTAGGTTTTCAAAAGCATAGTTTGCACTTATTAGTGGCTTGAAGATGGAACCGACTGAAGATACTGAAATTGATAAGACCACGTATCTCCCCAGTATTCGGGACTGCACAAAGATGGGATTTGACAAACCTGTGAATTTGGTTCAGTATGAAGAAGAATTCATTCACACGGATTGGTCTGCTCAGGAAGATGATATTGCTATACGGTTTGCAATGGTCTTATTATTGCATCGGACTTTGCTCGGACTACCAGATGATGCGATAATGGACACACAGTGGGTTCGACTTGGGCTGGATATCTCAAAGTTTAATAACTATCCATGGGGCTTAATAGTTTGGAAGGCGACATATGATTCGATTAATCTTAACATGCAATCATGGGCAACCCAAAACATTAAACCCAAAACGACTTATATAAGACCAACCAAGCACACTTATTTCTTGCGAGGTTTTCCTTTCGCAGCTCAGGTATATGCTACTACATATAATTTCACAAATATACGTATGGACACACATAAGTTAATTAACTTATTTGTTCAATGTTGATTACACACTTAGAGCTGCTCATGTAGTAATGTTTGCAAAACATTTACATGATGTTTATGATAATAGTTTCTACATGATTTCATAATATGGATAAATAAAATAAAATTCATCTTTTTTTTTTTACACTTGACAGTCCATTACACCTGAATCCACATTTGCAAAATTGGATATAAATCTTGATATGTGATTTGTCATGTTATTTTTTTGGTGCCTGGTTATTTTAAGGATGGACATCAATGAAGGTTAATACATAAGTCATAAATGACCAATATAGCCTATCGGCTTAGTGTATATGGGGCAGAAAATTAAAATTTTATGTCAGTCACATAAGTAAGGCCATGAACACGTTGTTTTATATGAAAGTACATGTACTGGAATGGTAATTCACTTACGAAATTACATAAACACAGGTTGATGTTAAATAATGTTGTACACACCTGCCAATAATAAATTATCCTATTGCCTTTTACGGATATGGATATACGAATGTGTAAATATCCTTGGCCAATTGGACGGAAGGCAGATAGTTCACGATATTGTTCCGCGCATGAATCAATGGAATTCCCGGATGCAGCCAAGTGATGCAACAATTAGATATCATCTTATGTCAACAACAGGTAGCCACATCCATGCTGAACCAGTGACATTAGCAGCATCACAGAAAGAGAAAGATAGTAGCTATTACAATAGTTTCATACAACTTAAAGGCTCTGTTGAACCAGTCCAGTTCATTGGATGCACTGTCAAGGTAAAAAAAAAAAAAAATCTTTTCCAGAAAGTAATTGTGTTACTTTCAAACGAATTAGTGAATGCTGAATTGGTCCCTTACTGTATATAGTGCAAAATAATTGAACTCATTTATAAGCTTAACAAATTCGACATTCTCCAACAATGTTATTTGCAATGTTTGTATTTAACAAGTCGGTTCAAATCGGTAAACTGTATAATTTTCAACAATTATTTTATCCTTTCTGAGGTAAACACCGCATTGATTATCATTTATCCTTTATTATATATAGGACAGCGATGGTATCAACTTACAACGACAAGAACAACAGACCGATATGTTGTCATATTTGGTGTTTGCTGCGATCTCAGAACTCAAGGTAGAGATAATGACAGAAATTAGGCGCCTGAGGAATAACATAGCTGAAGAAATGCAAATTCATTATAAATTATTGATGGAAGAACTTCAAGAAGCAAGGCATATGTCAATGGAGAATGAAGATGCTCCTCCTGATAATAATGTTCTTAATGAGGTATGCCATAACCTCAAAGTTCAGTGCCTTGTTAAACATCAATTGGTAAATTATTCATTTGACAAACATATGAAATAGGTAATGTTACAACATTATAATAACAATCACAAGTTGTGCTGTACATAGTACACTACACTAAAAGATTCATTGGTTTAAACTGATGTTAAGTCAAATCTTATGTTTTTTAAAGTGGAACAAAGAAATATTAATGAACATTTATTGTTACTGTAATTACAGTAACGACATCACAAGAGCATATTACAAGGATCATTAACTTCTCCCACTCATTAACAGGGGCAACAGTTGGTCTCCAATGACAACGAAGAAAGGGTCTAGTTGTTATCAATTTCAGCAGCAACAACAATTCGAAGAACAAGGGGATTGCACAAGAGACTACGAATGGAGGCAGATTATGGGGCTGTATAAGACAGGCATCGTTCCCGGTACCAATAACTGTCACTGGTCCTTTTACAGTAGTTATACTAGCAGTGACAACAAAAGTAGAACAACTGGAGTTAATAGACTCTGCCACAAAAGCTGAATACCAAAACTTGATAGACATTTAGTTTCAAGGGTTAAGTGTAAGGAATTTCTATGAAGAAGTGTTATTCGTTGATTGTAATTGGTTTGAATCAGTGATCCGTGGTGATTGGCTAACCAATTATGTAAGTTGTTAATACAAGTTTACTTATTTTGACATTACACATAGCATCAGTTATAACTAATGTTCAATTGTCATTGGCGTCAAATTTTTAGCATATGAGTGTTTACCTTAGGCTCGTTAAGCGGCGGTTGTTCTACTCTACAGTTTGGCAGGAACGGAGGTGCACTTGCATCGATACTGAATTTTGGGTAATTACTTTGACTATATAAACTAATCAAAATGATTGACATTTGACATGATTTACTTTCCATGTTATATGCGAATTACGGACACTTATATAAATGGAGGAAAATCTGTTTGGGAACACTTTGATTTACAATAATCAAATACAAATATCATATGTATTAGCTGACAAACTTATCTCCAATAAAGAGAGATCACATATAACATTATAAATTATTTATAAAACCTATACCATGAAGCATGTACTTCTGTTGATGCAATGTGATTTGATGCAATTATTTTGTAGGCAAGTGTTTCTGGCATTTGGACGGACATGCAAACATCACGCAGACTGATCCACTAGATACTGTTTGATCCTTATCTAACTAATAGATTCATGATGGGGGAAAGACCTTGGTCGACTGTTGATCAGGCAAGTAATCTGCACATAAAAGTTAATACTTGGTTTGTGATATTCAGCAATTACATAAGTTGTATACTGTCATGATTATGAATGCACAATTTTTTTATCTGCCCAAATAAGGCTTCCTCAAATAATATGCAATTATAGATGTCAGCTAAATTAAATGGCCAACTTACTGTTTTTTAATTGACAATATACATGTACATGTGTCTTTTTTTTTTATTTGTTACTCAAAAGAATTTCACATATTTTCCAACAGCCAATGGACGAAATGTTTTTTGTTATTTTGCTAGTGAATACCAATATATTTCTTTCATTTTCAGTTTACTTATAATGAAAATTGACAAGCATCATACCCTTTTACACATTTATTCCCGTTTATTTAATTGGACTTCAAATAATCTATTTCTTAGTTGATTCGTAATATGTAATCCAAATTAATACTGAAATGTACTTCAAACATTACACATAATTTTATCTCAAATAAAAAGTTAACTAATTGACTATAATGTCACATGGTCAGTGTCCTATTTTCCCTGTTGAAGGTGTATATGCCCATCAACTTTGGTGGTGCGCATTGGGTTGCAGTAGAAATTAGCTTTGTAGAATGCCTGATTGCAATATACAATCCTCTAACAGAACTACCTACTAAACAAGTTGTTCAATCCATTGGCTGCTTAAGAGAATTGTTACCTCAAATGCTGATAGCTTGCCCAGGATTCCACAGAGACCATCCAACACTTCGTGTATCCACTGACCCTTATGATGTTGTTAGAGTCACTGCCGGCATGCCCCAGTAACAACCTGAATCTGGGGATTGTGGTGTGTTTGTGCTGAAGATAATTGAGTACTTATGCACTGGATCTCCTTTCAATTTCGTTGCTCATGATGGCCCTATTCTGAAGCAAAAGATTGTTGTGTCTATGTTGAAGGATAATATAATCTGACCACTCTCATGCCTGTATAGTTCCATTAACCATCAGAATAATTAACTCAACTTCACAACGATTGTTATAAATTATCTGTGACCTTTAAATTACATTAATATTTTACTCTGTATGGGAAAATTTGCAGTTTGTATCCACTGGTTTTAGTATTTCGGTCAACTATCTTATGTATTAGCTTATTGCTTTTGGATTTATTATAACTTTAAAATTATATTACGTTCAACCAATTTCACTATTTCGTTATATAATGATTATTTCAGTTGTGTTTTCATTATCACCTTCCTACAATGTCAAATGTTTTGGTGCTGCAAAGTTTCATGTTTTGTTCCAACGTATTGTTTCATTTTTCTAGCTTAAAACCTGTGCTTGTAAAATAATAGTTTCTTCTGTTTTGTCACCATGCGTCCATATTATATTTCATTACGCGTAAGCAAACTTTAATGTTCTACTGCATATATATGTTAATAACTCCATCTATCCCATATTTTTTGCTTCATTATTTTGATTCACCATTCATTTAATATGACATATATCACAACTGTATTTATGTTGGTTTGAAGGCCGGATTGAAGATCTGCTAAACGTAAAATTTATTTCAATCTTAACTAAGTTATTCATTTTTTACTTATATCTAAGTGTCCAAAATTTGACATATATAATTTTATTATATATTTCTATATAATTTACAGAAGCTTAACCCCACCTCATAAATTTCCTTCTGAATTACTTTCAGTTTTGATTCCATTATACATCTTCCATGCCAAGGAACATGCGTATATTAAGAACCAACTTCATTTACACGACAACAATTCTTTCAACACATTTCTGAACTAGTATTTATCTTTGATCATGTCCGATGTGTCAAAGATTAAATATTATTTCTTACTATCACACAAACAATATGTCAAATCTATATTTTCTGTATATACCTTATAAATTTTTCCTTACATTATATTTCGTTCACATTAATAATATATTTAGGTTACAGAAAAAACTATTACAAATGAGCGCCCATGATACTAGACATCCACTTCCACATATATTGCGTCCATCTTCAATTCATTAACAAAAGCGCAACATTATTTTACATAATTATATATATTCGTCATAAATTATTCAATTTTTTTTTTCTACTTACCTACTTGACTCCAGCTAAAATAAAATGTACCCTCGTAGTAGTATCATTTCTGGTGGTCGTGAATATCTTTCTCTTACCATGTTCTACCTTTCAATTATTTCTTCTTCACAATATCGTTCTACAGTAACCAAAACAAATGTCATTTTCACATTTACATGTACTATAAACCAATAGAAACAAACAGAGAAACGTTAAACTCAATCCACGAACCCCCTCATCATATTGTCCAATCATTTGCTTCAATTTTCTCTTATGCTTAATTATTATTTGCTTATTTTTATATAATATGGTTTATTTAAACAAAACACAATATATAGTGCAGTTCACATTATGTGTTGGTAATACTATAACTAACATACTTGATATTAAATTAATTTTTAATTTCGAAGTACATTTATAGTTTTTAACACAAACGAATATACCAAATACTATATTATCCCATTACAATTTTAGCTTTCAAATATTAAGTCGTCAATGATCATATCTTGCCATAGCTTACAGCTGACACATTAAATAAACCATACAATAATAGCTTTGCTTCCAATATAACAGAAGAATAACGATTGAACCAAATGACTCAATAACCTAGAAGCCATAATTTATAACATACATAACAAAATATGAAATATCAGCAACTTGTCCACCAAAATATCAACATATCTAGCAATCATATCTGTTTTTTAAATGACATTCATTGACCAAAAAAACTTAAAGACAATTTACATAATGGACCATAATATATATGTCTTCAATTTGAACAGAAACTCCTTATTTCTGGAAATATATTGCAGTTTTTTTTCCCACCTGTAGTTACTCAGATTCACTATTTTGACAACGACCAACAGAGCTTACCTAAAGCCTTCAAAACACATTAATTTCAATTGACTCACATCCTCTTTCATAGCTTAATAGTTTCTGACGTAGGTTTTTTAAATGTCTCTTTCCACGATATCCCTTTGTAATAATGATCATTGTATCCAACACAGCACTATGCTTCAACAAGTACTTCAGCAGTGGAAGTTCATCTTCGTCACCCTCTATTCTTTTTACTTCAATTTTCTTAACATTATGACGCAAACATTCAGTGACATTTTCTTCTTCAATCCAACCAAATTCATCATCGACGAATTGGATCCAATGTGTCTGAAAACATATAAAATTAATGTCATAAACAATAATTTCAGATGCACTTACTTGCATTCTTTATAATTTCCTCACCTTTTCTATAACCAAATATTCTAACTTTGACAAGCTGTTTAGTATGATAGGAAGAACTCCCCAACCATATTGCCCAACCTTCACTTCCAAAAACGTCAAACCAGCAAATAAAGGAAATATTTTATTGTTTACTTCGTGAAGGGTCTGTATATGTTAAACATTAAATATTATGTTAATAACAAATCATATGACCAAATATAATATTCTAAGCTCTTAATTTAAATCTATAATGTTAATTCTCTACTATATCAAGTTTACTAGAGTGTCCTCATTTGTACATGGTATTCAAATGCCTTAACATCAACTAATAACATTTCTCATTTACATTGTAAGACTACAAATTCACTTTTCAAGGCCTACATTAGGTTCGAGATAACTTACATATATCATGCCAGGGGATAGATTCAGAACCTTCGTCTTTGTCAGACCCTCGAGAAGGTGTATAGCACGGTTAACATCAACACTTGTCCATTCAACAAAGAAAACATTTAACACAGCTTTCATTATGGAATTTAGTTCAACCAACTGATATGATCCCAAGCTTTCAGCACTAATTACAAGACGTTCAAGATTAGGCGCCGTTATAACCACATTGTGCTCAGCACCAATTATAAAATCCTCTTCCAGAGAAACTGTCAAGTCTACACTCTTCAGTGTAGATGATGTAATGATAAAGTTCGGTGCAGGCCAACAATCACGCAAATATGCCTTGATCTCTAATAACTCAAGTGATGGGCAAATGGAAAATAGCTTCTCCGTCAGGTTATTCTCAGGATATTCAAGTAAAACCCAAAGAATCTTCACACTTGGAAAATATTGTCCATCTTCTGGAATGGTGATGATAAAATCTGAATCTAGTTTCAGAACTTCAAGTGTTTTGCATTTGTAAATACTCTCAGGTAACTCAAATTGGTGTTGAACCCTCATATACAACTCAATCTCACGTACATCACGCATCACTGCAGATGAAATCCAACCTTTTATATGACACAAAGTAGGTGCACTGGACCAGTGGATAGAGAATTTGTTAATCTTTGCCTCCTCAGTTCGATCCACCACGTTCTGTATAAAGTTCAAAAACCGAATCATCACATCATCAGCCAACGCACCAGGTCGTACCCATACTCTATCATCAAAGCATAAATTTTGAACATGAGTCCATACAAACTTCCATCTTGAAGAAAGAATGCAGGTTGCCACGACATAATTTGTCAGGAGATAATTAAGAATGTCGCGTAGGAGTGCATCAGGTAAAGCACTTAGCCTATCTTCAACTCCATGATTGCCAGCTCGTCTTAGTCTATTGGATCTTCGAACCATGACATGTGATTTCTTCATCATTAGAGGCGAAAACCAACCTGTCATTTTTGAACATATAGCGTATTAATTTTATTTCCACACTAGTAACAGATCATTTTCAATTAATTATATTAATTTTATTACCAAAATCTACACGATCATATGTGTATACCAACAATTTGAATATCCCAGATGCTACATGTTTACTAAATTTCGATATTCATTTTTTCATACTAACTACACTTCATAAATTAAGTAAATTAAATGTTTTACTCATGCCAACAACCGAGAAACACCACTTTTATACAATATCTGTAATCCTTGTAAACAAGGTTCACCGCAACATTAACATGCATATTTAGCACAAATCCATAACTGAAACAGAGGGTAAATAAATTTAAATAATGAATGCTTACACACCACCCTCACCATAATGATAACAATTTCAACTGCATGATAAATAACTTCAATATAACATTTGGCAAATCCATAATCAATATCGCCTTTGCCATCAAACAAAGATACAGATTTTAGACACCAAAATTATCCCTCACCATGCTATAACTGAGGACCAAAATTATTTCACAATATAAGCAACAACAAAATACATACAAACGACAAATCTTGAATTCGCACTTCCAGAACAAAATCGAATGTTTTATGTCTGTCACAACAACCACACTATCAATGTGCTGAAAATCCACCATTACATGTTTACACTTACATATCTCTACCTCTTATAATGCAAAATAAGCAAGTACTGTAACAATCTACCATTCCAAGACAATCATCCACTGCACTTATTTTTCATCCAAATTTATGTTCCTTTTTTCCATTATTATTGTCACATCAGTGTTCTTATAATCACAAAATTCATGAAAAAGCAATCAACATCTCGTCATTTTCCATATCAGCAAATACACTATCTGTCCGAGTCTTAGTACACTTCCATACAAATACTAAACTCATCATTTATATGGACTTCCTAACTAAATTAAATATATTTCACCCCTAATAAATATTAATCTACATATGTAATTAAAAACAAAAGTTTTCAATAATATAATACCAAAAGCCCTAGAGTGGTCGAATGCTCTAACTATTACTCAGTTTCCAGATTTGGATTAATAAATAAATAAAATTACCGAAGTCCTGCTGGTGCTCTCTAGATTACACGGGTTTGTTACTTGGCCCGAAACAACACTCTAACTTGTGATTTCTTTCAACTCTCAAAGAGTCACCGAGATAAAGTTGTGAGCCCCAGTCGTTGCCTAAGAAGCCAAGCTGTTGTTATATTGGTTGGACTAATCGTCAAACCCAGAACGCTGACCAGATAACAGAGGATGTGGCTTTTACGGTTTGTTCTGTTTTCTCAATTTCAGATTTTGGGGATCAAATTCATGCCCTCAAACCGCAAGACCTATTTTCCCATAAAAGAGCCACCGATGAGACAGATGACCGGATGATAGGGGTTGTGCCTGTTAGGGATTCTATTTCAAGATACGAACCAGCTACTTTGGTTCTTGTTCTGATAAAGTCATTTTCCTATTTAATTCCTTTTATCTTGCATACCACCGCATCACTTTCTTTATTTTTATCGGGTTTATTTCCAATTTTTGTATTTCAATTTTTCTTTCAAATCCCCCTCTTGTTCAACCGTGCAATCGGCTACTATAACCATTTATTACTTCAACTTACCTTTGACTGTTTTTCCAACCGGTTTCCCTTTCAGTTCTGCATGTTGATATCTCTTTCGTGAACCCCCATGTGTTGCTCCTGCATTAGTCAACTTATCTCCTCTTAACTGTTACTTACATTAAATGTAACATAAGCTTTCCCCGATGTTGTTGAGGGTTTTGAGGGATTGAGAGTTTTAATGTAAATTTTGTTGGAGTAAAATTTAAAAATAAATAATTAATTAATTAAATTGTCATTCGGTAGCTATAATATGATATGGATTGTTTTATTGTATGCCACTTTATGATTCTTAAATGTGAATGAGATATGCTATGAAATGTGAGTGGTAGTCAACTGGTTCATTAAGTGGCCAAAGCCCGTTATGAGTTAACAACATTATATAATGTCTTATCAAATGCTGATTGCAAAGGCCCTAAATTTCAGTCGATATGGAAAAGTATTTCACTTACAATAAATAATTGAATCTTTTAATCCGATTACTTGCAAAATCAATTGTTGAGTGCTCATGGGTTACAATAAAATTTTTCAATGATGATCAACTGAAAAATCAATTTATTTCTTATAACTAACTCAATTTTTTAGAACCATAGACAATATTCTCAATTAATTGAAGCTAAAACTCAAGCAACTAAACTAACAGCCTTCAGAATAAAATGCAATAAAATATTAATCCAAAATATGCATACACTGTTAGACGGAAATACACACCTAGTCCGCTGTTCAATCACCGACTGCTCAGACGTCAGCCGTCACCGGAATTCAATTTGTAACATGTTTAAGTTCAAAGACTATTGCCTAGCATTCATAAAGTCATACAAGGTGAATTGAGTGGGTATTATGTGCTTTGAAATGAAGCTGATCGACAAAATGAAGATAGGTCATCACCCCTCAGCTCTCACCTGATTTCGAGCTTTATTTGTTAAATCAGTCACTATCAATCAGCTTTTAAGATATAAATATTTTTATTGTCTGTAATTACGTAATTACCTTAGAGTACCAAACGACGTTTTATCGCTTACATATTTTCAGGAGTTATATATCAATATATGTATACATTCTCTTCAAGTGTAGTAAGGATAAACTTCAGCACAAACTTCAGAGAAGATATCTAAAAATTAATTTTTTATTTTTTATCTAATGAATCATCTTTTATCACTACAAGATTGTAAAATTTATCAATATATTATAGGATCCTTGAGTTAAAGAAGTCAGTTAAATTTATATTTTGCACAAGTAGTTAGTCATTTTCAGAATTAAATTCTGAAATTTTTTTAGTCAAGTTTACACTTGTCTGATTGGCACATTTCTCATTGAAAGGAAACATGCGGACAATAAAGATGAAGATAATGGGAGAGTAGCAAAGATTAACATGGTAGCTAAGTAAGTAGTGTGCTCCCATTTCTATTTTTTCCTAAACAAATTTTAACTCTAACACGAGAGAGCATGCAATAAAGATGAAACACGCAAGTAAAAATTGATATTCCAAGAAAGAAGTGATAGTTCTTTACTTCTTTATAGCTTGAATTTGTTGGTAGGGCCCAGGGGGATAGTTTAATTAGGATTCCTTTCTTTTCATATTTAATTTGTCTATATTTTTTTTTATTACCAACTCGTTGGTTTTTGCTATTACATTTGTTCCCACATATGATGCTGGGTTATTAGCTCCACATGGCCATTATTTACAAATTGCTTTCATGTATAACAGAAAAATGAAAACTCAATGTCATAAAATTGCATTAACGAATATTCAACCTGATAATTATTAAAAAAATCATTAATAGATCATGGGTATGTTAATGTTAGGGATTTGATCAGATGATCATATAATTGACTAAATACATTCACAATAGTAAGAACAAGAGTAAATGAGTTTAAAAAAAATTAAATAATAATAATAATAATAATACATAGTAGAAGCAAACAATGTTAATTTGCAATCACCAAACTGAAAAAGAGAAGGCTATTTCTTTTTATCCTCTTTTCTAAGTAGTGAGAAAGGTAATAGAATATGAGAGCTAACTATTTTCATTTGTGGGAAAATATTTCCTAAAATCCTTCTTTTCATCCTTTGCTAGAAATTTTGGCTTGAAGAGATGAGCTCTTATTACATGTAAAATTTTATTTGTACATTTTAATTGAGACTTGAAACTCTCTCAGCTTCTATGTTTTCGGTTATAGGGTCCCGTTCATTAGTAATTATAACTTCAGTGCATGCATGTGGTGGGGAAAAAAAAAGAAAAGAACAAAGCCATATAATATTGTACTGTTGGCAAAAAGTGGAGATCGAGAACAATGATCTAATATAATTGGAAATGAGGTCAATGTGCTATTATTCAAACAAAGTGCACATTCACAAACAGTTTCCCCGTGTTTGGCTACATGCAAGCTTTGGTAGGTGCTGTTGCCATCTTCCTAAACAAATTTGCATGTATGGGGTCCCCATCATTTGATCATTTCATCCCTCTAGCTAAGATCACGAATCAAAATGTATCTTGAAATCTATGACTTTTAGCAATGAAAGTGAAATTGAATTTTGTTTGGATTCTTGTGGGCGTGAATAGGAAGTTAAGAATTTATGTAAGGATACATTGAGATTGGAAAGAAACAAGAGTTTAATTTTGTGCAAGTAATTGTTATTTTAAAAGCTCTTTTGTTTATGAAATCTAACTACGGCTCCAATGAATCACATAGTAGGTGGACTCCATTTCAAAAACTTTACAATACATTTTGTAATTTCTCTTTCCTTCTGTATATATAAGTTTTAGCCTTGGAATTTTCCTTTTTTTTTTTCCTTCTCTTATTCGTAAAATAGTAAACAAAGAAGCCCATTTATTTTGCTATTTAATCTTGTGTAAGCTTTTCTTTTTGTTGGCCTGTCAAGCGTTCCAAGCAAGGAGAACTCATTACTATCGCTGTATAATTTTATCTAATTGCTCTCAAAATAATTAATTAAATCAAATCAATAATCAGCCTTTCTTCTCCAAATTTTTAAGAAAGAATTCAAATGAACCCAAAGAATCTTTTAGTATTTTTGACAAAATATTTGATATGCCTATAATTATGTAAATAATTGATGTGCCTAGAATCCTCCCTTTCATCCTTTGCTAGCTAGAAATGTTGGCCTGAAGAGATGACCTCTCGTTACGAGTGCAAATTTTCTTTGTACACTTTAGACTTCAAGCTCTCTCTTCTATGTTTCCAGTTTTGGGTCCCATTTGCGTCAATAATTTGAGCTTCAGTGCGTGCATGTAGTCAAAATAAAAAAAATCAAAGCAATAGCAATTTTTTATTATTGGCAAAACTGGAGAGAACAATGTCCCAATATAATTGGAAATGGGGTCAGCGTGCTATTATTCCCGAACAATATCTCGTTATTTGGTAGGTGTGCTGTTGCCATCTTCCTAAACAATTATGCATGTATGGGTTCCCATAATTGTATCATCGCAACCCTTTTCTGAATATTATCTAGCTAAGATTACGAATCAATAAGTCTTTTGAAATCTATGGCTTTTAGCAATGAAAGTGAAATAGAATTTTGTTAAATTCTTATGGACATTAAAAGAAAGTTGAGAATTTATGCATGGATATATTGAGATATGGAAAAAGTAAAAGCTTAATTTCGAACAAGTAATTGTAATTTTAAAGTACTTTTATTTAGGGAAAATATGTAAGAATAACCATAATAATTTTGTAATTTTTTAAAATAACCCTTCAAATCTATTTCTTTCAAAATCAGCCAAAATCTATCAAAATCACTAAAACACCCTTCTTATGAAAATATCACTAAGGTCCAGTAAAATTAAAAAAATACAAAATAAATAAACATATTGCAGAAATTAAAGAATTAAATAAACAAATGATAATACATATTCAAACAATAATAGAAGAAATTAAGCTCCTAAAAATTGAAATTTTTGAAATATAAACTAAGTTAGAAAAGAAAACAACAATTTTAGAAGCACAAAAAGAATTAAAAGAATCAATCAGACATAAAGACAAAATACAATTTGGAGAAGTAGTCAAAGGATCATTTGATGAAAGAATAAGAACTACTGCTATGCCAGAGATATTAAGAAGAGAAGAAGAATATCAAAGACAGTTACAAAAAACAATAAAAAGATCAAAAAATAAGTCGAAAGAAAAAATTGATATAAAACAAAAAGGAATAAAAATTGATGAACCTAAAGAACCTAAAGAATCAAGTTCAAGTAGTGAATAATGGATAATCTAGAAGAACAATTTGATAAATTATCATTAGAAGATTTAGACCTAGAAACACTAGGATTTGATGTAAATATGAATGTTGGAGCACCACCAACTGAACCAAGTATAAAATCTGAAAATCCTCATATAGTAGTCACTGATAAAGGAGTAAGAGCACATAACCAAGCATTAATATCTAAAAAACCTTATTATAAAATGTATCCAGGAGAATATATACCTGAATATAAAACTGAAAATGAACCTATTAAACCTATGGGAAGTAAATTAGATATAGACTGCAGAAAAGACCCAAGTAAAACATTAACAAGTTGGTCAAATGACATGAAAATAATGTTTATATTTAATAAGCAAAATCATGACTGGGATGCACAAAATACAGAAGAAAAATTTGATCTATGGATAGAACTATTAATAATGAGTTTCACTGGTAATGTACAAAATTGGTGGGATGGAATAACTGAAGAAACAAAAACTTTAATAAGATTATCAACTAAACAAGAATTTAGAAAATGAATTAGTGAAGGATTAGATAAATTTACAAATTATATAAGAGATGAATTCTTAAGAGAAAATTAGGAAAATCTTAAACAACAAGAAATACAAAAAGAAAAACTTTTAGCAAGACAACATCTAATGAATCTTCAAATATGCAATTTATGTAATATAAAAAATTATACATGTGAATTTCAGAAATATTACTATAAACAATTTTACAGTAATGATGATCAAACAATTTATTATGATATGTATATAAATAAATTACCATCACCATGGAATACTTATTTTATTAAAGAATGGAATGCATATAGATCAACAGAAATAGGAAAATTAATACCAAATATGTTAGGATCTAGGGTAGAATTTGTCATAAAAAAATTAAAAGAAATATGTATAGAAAGACAATTATATAAAAAAGTAAAAAATGCCATGATAATTTATTGTGATCAAGTAGATGCACCAAATCAATGGGAATGTAAACCATATTATAAAAAACATAGGAAACGTAAACAAGGAGATAAAGGTAAATATAAAAACAAAAGGAGATATAAAAAACACTATAGAAAATATTGGAAAAATAAAAAATTTAAAAGAAAATCTTATAGGAGATATTATAAACGAAAATATAATGAGAAAAATAAAAAAGACCATAAAGAATGTAAATGTTGGAATTGTGGACAAAAAGGACATATAAGCCCAGAATGTAAATAGAAAAAGGTTAGAATAGCAGAAATAGAATATCAAGAAATAAAACCAGAATTAGAATTATTATCTGATAATGAAAATATAAGTTGTTATAATATTGAAATATATGAAAGTTATAGTGATACAGAATCTATTAGTACAAGCTCTTTAGAAAATTCAGAATCAGATGAGTCAGAATCAGAATTCTGAAATAGAAAATATAGAAGATATAGAAATAGATAATGAAATAGAACAACAAGAAAATAGAGATGGATATCAGTTAATTGTTCAACTAAACCAGAAAAAATTAAAAGAAATTTCAAGAATATCTTTGAATTTAAGAAATCCAGATAATACAATTTTAAGAAATATACAACAATTTTTTAAAAGAAAGAATATAATTATTCATGAATATCAAGAACAAGAAAAAGCTATAGATATAACACAAAGTAGAGGAAATATTAAATTAAGCCTACTAAATTCAAGAGGCATAGAAGCCACTTTAAATAAAATCAAAAGTGATAGAGTTAGAGATAAAATACAATATGTATATTTAGCTGGAATACAGATATTAGTAAAATCTTTATTTAGAGAAATAATAAATTCACCTATAATACTTAGTTTACATGATCAGAGATTTTTAGACCCTGAATTAGCATATTTAGGAACTATAGAAGGAAATTTATGTTATAAAAAATTCTTATTTACATGTTACCCGAGATATTGTGTTCATATAAAAGATAAAAATATAAATGATACGCTAAGTCTACATTTTGAATTAAAGACAAAAGATATAATGAAACCTGGAAATAAAATTATGACATTTTATTCTTTCTGTAATAGTAATTACGGAGAAATATATAGTAATAAACCATATATAGAAATAGGCAAAGAATTTCAAGATTTAGATCAAAGTATAGAACCAATATTACAAATCTCTAATTTACCTACAACCTATAATCTCGATATAAAAGATAATAAACCTGAATTAGAAGAAGATACTAAAAACCAAATGATATTAATTCAATTTAGTAATAGACAACTTCTTAAAGGAGTCAAACTAAAAGAAAAACAACCTAAATATAATGCATATAAAGAAATATTAATACCTGATAATACATCTGATGGAAGCTTAGTAATAATGGGAAAATATTTTAATGGAATAGAATTTATAGAAGGTCCAAAAATATTAATAGATACAGGATCAATTCATAATCATTTAAATATAGTAAAAAATAAAGGATTAACAGAACATACCACAACAGGAGAATATAAATATAAAGACTTTAATGGAAATTTAAGAATATGCACAAAAGAAGTAACTGTACCAACATATTTAGGAAGATTATTATTCAGAATACCATGTTTTATAGACTCAGGATTTGCTCAAAACGAAATATACGATATAATATTATGAATGAGTTTCTTAAAACACATCAATTATAATATTACTTCTGAAGGAATGTATATAAAAATGGATAGTGAAACAACAGAATTTTTCCCAAAAATAGCAATGTGGCAAAATGGATAAATGAATACGATAAAATTCCCTTTAGGTACTTATATAGAATTAACATTTCTGGAAACTAATATCACTACATATGCAATAATAGATACAGGAAGTGAAATTACATTAGGTAAATCATTTTTACTAAAAGAATGGAATAAATTCTCAGGTTCGGGAATAAAACTTATAGGAATAACCAATACCCAAACATCTTTATTATATTATAAATCACAAGTTCCAATTATTCTTGGAAATAAAATTATCTTATTAAAACATATTATTCAATATAATACCTTAAAACAAGATTTACTCTTAGGCAATGATTTCTTAGTCAATTCTAAAGTTATCAACAGACTTTATATAATATAAACCTTAAAACACCATGTGGCCATATACTTAGACTGCCTCGTATCTTTAAACCATACAGAGTTGCAGCTGAACGTGGTGATTATACTTATAAGATCTTTTTTGATAAACAACAATTACAAAATAATTTGATATCTATAGATGAAATTAAGAAACAATTACAAGAAGTATATCATGAGAACCCTTTAGCTTTATGGAATCCTAAAAATTTAAGAGCTAAAATAGAACTAATAGAACCCGTAACCATTAGAGTAAGACCTATGGTATATACCCAAGAAGATATAACAGAATTTAAAATACAATTAAAAGAATTATTAAATTTAAATTTAATAAGACAAAGTTTTAGTCCTCATTCTAGTCCAGCCTTTATGGTAATGAAACATAGTGAACAAGTCAGAGGAAAAGCTAGAATGGTTATAAATTATAAAGAATTAAATAAATATACGAAATTTGATGGATATTTCTTACCAAAGAAAGAAGTATTAATAAATTTAGTAAAATGAAATACATATTATTCTAAATTTGATTGTAAATCAGGATTTTGGCAAATAAAAATGGAAGAAGATAGTATAAAATATACAACCTTTAGTACACCTCAAGGCCATTACGAATGGTTAGTAATGCCATTTGGATTAAAAAATGCACCACAAATATATCAAAGAAGAATGGATGATCTACTAAGAAATAAAACATATTTAATAGTTTATGTAGATGATATTTTAATAAGTTCAAAAACATATAAAGAACATATTGAACATTTAAAAGACTTTGCACAAACGTGTAAAGAAAAAGAAATAGTATTAAGTGAGAAAAAAGCAAAAATATGTCAAAATGAAATAGAATTCTTAGGAATGATACTTAATAATACAGGCATAAAATTACAATCTCATATAAGTGAAAAAATAAAACAATTTCCTGATAAATTAGAAAACAAAAAACAAATACAAAAATTTTTAGGATGTTTAAACTATGCAGAAGGATTTATAGATAATTTAGCTAAGAAAAGAAATCCTTTACAAAAATTATTAAAGAAAAATAATCTTCAAGGATGGAAAGAAGAACATACACAAACAGTTAAACAACTAAAAGAAGAATGTAAAAATTTACCTAAACTAAGATTACCAAAACTAACAGATAATCTAATTTTACAAACAGATGCCAGTGATTTATACTGGGCAGCAATATTAAAAACTGATTTAAATGAAATATGTAGATACACAAGTGGAACATTAAAGTCAGCAGAACAAAATTATACAACCCATGAAAATGAATTATTAGCAATATTAAAAGGAATTAAAAAATTTTCATTATTTTTAATTGCTAAAGAATTTACTGTAGAAACTGATAATACTCCAGGTTAAATCATTAATATTTAATAAGTTACCAAATGAACCTCGAAGATAGACGTAATTCATAGATGGCAAGTATTTTTATCTTTATATACTTTTAAAGTCAATTATATCAAAGGATCTGACAATTATATTGCAGATTTTTTATCCAAGAACATAGAATTTGCTGAAGAATCATAAAACAATGGAAGAAGAAATCTCCAAAATAAATTCTGAAATAAATCGGCTGAAGGCTAATGCTACTGAAGTCCTAGACGCCATAGATTGTCTAAGGAAAATATTTGAAACACATAATGATGGAGTAGATAGACTGATTTCTTCTTGGAACAATCGATCAAGAGACTCCAAATAAATCCAATAAATGCTCGGAAGCAAGCAGTGGACCTGCTCCACGGGATCCTATCGATGATCCAATAAATCGAGAATCTCCCGTAGATTCAATAAATCGAGACTCTATCGGAGGCCCAATAAAACAGGATCCACTCAACGATCCAATAAATTCATATCCAATCAGCGATCCAATAGTCCAGAAAAATAAAACCATAACCATCTGTGCAACAGGTGAAGACAATAAAAGGACTGTCAACATAAATCCCTTTGTCTTAGAGGATGATAATCTCCCTTTAAATCCAAAAGAAGAAGATTATAAACAGGTAACCACCTGGATATACTCCATTTGTTCATACAAAAACACCATCCATAAATCACCAAGGAAAAATGTCTATCCTAGAATGATAGCAATAAAAGATGCAGATCCAATCCTTGTCGGAAAAATAGCAAGGTATAGATTTCTTGATATGATATACCCTGACATAAACTTAAAGGAGCTAGCCAGTTTTGATGAACTCCTCATAAAGGAAGTCTCTAAGTTTGCCAAAAAGAGACAAATATATCTTAAATTTTACACCATAAGTCCTGAATACACCAACAACATAGAATATCAGGCCTTCTACATGATTACAGTAGGCCATGTTACCAGAAATTTTCAGCTTGAAGTGGGAACAGAATATACAACAGCCCCACAATTTAATAAAGCTTGGATAAGAACCAGAAGAGCTCGAGGAATAAAGGCCATCTGGAGCATAGCCAAAGACCTGTACAATAGAAAATACAGGACAATAATAAAATTCAATAATTACATCTTGCTGACAGCAAAAGGTAGAGAGTCACCATCTGAGATACTTCTAGACTTCATACATGAGATAACAACAATGAGGTTTCCATCAAGCCCAGCTACTTTACAGCAGGCATGCAGACTGATGGAGATAAAGTAAGAAAAATAAGTCTTATCGTTTGTGTCGGCAGCAATAAATAATGTAATCTTTACTTTATATATTTGTCATTTTGTAATAATGTAACAAAAACCTTTTGACTTTGTAAGGCCACCACATAAAGTTGTCGGCCATAATAAGTATTAATTGTATTTATCTTTTCTCCTACCATACACCTGTAAAGGAGAAAGATAAGAAGTCATTATTTTTTCCCTCAACCATACACCTGTAAAGAGGAAAAGATAAACATCAATAATGTACTCTCTATATAAAGATCAATAAACTAAATAAGAGGGATCGGATTAGAATCGAAAAAACCATCAGTTGATAGCCTTACATTCAGAAAAACTCTTCTCTACAATCTCTCAGCATAATATCAATGCAAAAATAAATCTTTTTCTCCAAACTCAACCCAGAATAACATAAGCATCCAAATAAACCAAATAACCCCATAAAGAAAGAAAGAGGAAACCTATATATAATATTGGATATAAGGAAATTCCAAAACACTAAAGGATACAGTGAAGCCTAAGAAGACTGTCCAATTATCCCGTGTTAGCCAGAGGAGGAGGCGTGTTTAGGGAGTTAAGGACGAGGTCATTAAAGCAGAAGGTTACTCCGCCAGTGTATAGGAAAATCCTTTTATACAATAAAGGATAGAGGTAATAATTCTGAATTCTTATCTTTTTGGTGGTAAAAGGTTTATAAAAGATGTTAATGTTTAATGGGAAGAGAAGGAGATCTTGGACATATTGCAATAATATGGAAGAATATCATGAAACTTTACTAAAAGAATTTGGAATAACTAAAATAACTTGGATAAATGAAAAAGTAAAAATTTCATATAATCATAAAACCATAGTAGTACAACTTAATTGCGGAACATGGAAATATAAAGCATACATGTTTTCTAAAAAAGATTTAATATCAAAAGAAGGTTTACTAGCTATAAAAAATATAGGACTACCCAATGAATTA
Organism: Murraya koenigii; assembly: GCA_025617385.1. Lineage (NCBI taxonomy): Eukaryota > Viridiplantae > Streptophyta > Magnoliopsida > Sapindales > Rutaceae > Murraya > Murraya koenigii. Next base: position 18,135,327 of record CM046812.1, read on the forward strand.
GAAAGAAAGATAATAAATCAGATTGAAATAGATAATTTGCAAGAAAAAATATATATGTTTCAAATAGATCAAGAAATTTATGTAATAGAAACTCAAATAGAACAAGAAGATGAAGACCAATGAGGAATAAATCTTCATGACTTCTTTTATTATTAAAATAAACTATTTTACCACCAATAAGAATTGTAAAAATCATCAGCTATCTTGTATAAAATGTTTATATTACTTGTCATATATAGTCATAAGAAGTTGATTTATTTCTTATTGTAATATACACTCTTGTATAAATTATGTACTTGATGTTTGCATAATAATAAAATATTAGGTTTCATTATCCCCAAAACGTTACCTTCATTAGATACTTTTATTGACTAGATTTTTTTTGATTAACTAGATTAGTCTTCGGACCCCCCAAGCAAAATGGTATCAGAGCCAATAACATCAATAAATTATAAGTAAAATAAGAAAAATAAGAATTTGAGAAATAAAAATGGAGCCAATAACGAATATTGTAGATGCAATGTATACTTTAAAAATAGAGGATAAAGATGAAATAAGAAAATTGGTAAAAGAAATAAAAGAAAGTAAGAATAATATAAGAAATATTGAATTAGAATTAATGCAAGAACAAAGAGAAAGATTTAATTTAAATACAACAGATGATGAAATAATAAAAGAATAAAATTTATAGATGAATTTATTAAATTCTTAATATATTGGTATAAAACAGAAACATTATGAATAATAATGATCCAGAATTTGAAGCCTGGAATAGAACTAGAGTAATGTGTCATACTATAAAAAGAATGACATTTAGTTGGGAAAATAAAGTAAATCTTTATATAGAATATTTAAATCAAGAAATAATAAGTTTAGAACAAGAGAAAAGAACTTTAATAAATATTGGACAAGAAAATTATGAAGAATTAGACTTTATAGATTTTTATGATTTAGAACAAAAAATATATTTTTACAAAGAAATAATAAAAATCTTAGAGCGAATAGGACGTAGATGTAGGAATGATGGAAGAATAATTAATGCATAAAATTATAAAACTCCAAGGACTTAAAAGTAAATTACCATAATTATAACAGACAAAATAATTAGTATTTTTGAAATTAATATAAACACGGCATGAGTATTTAGATCCATACAGCAAATATTTGGGTAAAAATAATAAAGAAAAATTAGAAAGGCTAATAACGAAAATGAGCAAAATAAAAGGGCTAGTGTTAATAAGTTTCCTAAATCTTAGAACGAATAGGACGTAGATGTAGGAATGATGGAAGAATAATTAATGCATAAAATTATAAAACTCTAAAGACTTAAAAGTAAATTACTCATAATTATAACAGACAAAATAGTTGGTATTTTTAAAATTAATATAAATACAGCATGGGTATTTAGTCCATACAGTAAATATTTAGATAAAAATAATAAAAAAAAATTAGAAAGACTAATAACGAAAATAAACAAAATAAAAGAACTAGTGTTAATAAATTCCCCTTTTATTTATGACTTCCAGCTATGTCTCTTTTGAGTCACACAGTAGATGGACTCAACTTCAAAAGCTTTGCAGTGTATTTTGTCGTTTCTCTTTCCTTCTACATATATAACTATATAAGTTTTAGGCTTTTAACTTTAGAATTTTCTCAGTTATTTTTTTATTCATTTGTTCATAAAATAGGAAACAAATTAAAGAAACCCACTTATTTTATGATTTAATTCTGTGTAAACTTTTCTTGCTGTTAGATCTTAGCTTCATTCTAAGATCATCCACAATAGGTGGCTGAATTGTTGTTATTTGGTTAATAGGATGCATTTTTTAGTTTTTCACACTTATTGGAAAGCAATCAGTATTGTTGACTCTCTAATTAATTTGGCTGTTGATTTTTCTGAATTGACTTAGCTTGATCGTCCTCTTTCAGATTTAAATCACATGTTGTGTAATGAAGTTAATAGATTTTTTATTACTGTTTCCATCAACTGTTTCAATACTATTTTCTTTGATAATTTTCTACTTTACTGTATCAATTTATTTATCTTGTTTAATAAATTCCTGAATTTGTCTGAGATTTTTTAAAGAAAGAGAGGCTCGAATCTCGGAGATTAGAAGGTTAAAATAAAGAAAAAAAATAAATAAAAGTTAATTATTAAAATTACAATGAAACGACTGCGTTTTGGAGTCAAACAACTATTTTTAACATTTCAATTCATGCATGTTGTTTCTCAAGCAGTAAACAGTCGAATTATTATGTTTATATACAAGCAGAGCAAGCTGTGTTTTTCTTCTCTCAAATGCTATGTTTTTGGCTAGCTGGACAGATTGAAGGGTATTGCAGTGACTGGTGAAAAACAAAAAGCAAAATCAAAATTATAGAGATCATTAATCAATAAACAATATTGTGAGTGGGAGTGAGCAATTTGGGTTCAGTTTGCCGAAGAAATTTCAGAATTTTTTCCATACAAATTCACATTGATAAGATTCGAAATATTATTATTAGTATATCAATGCCCAATAAATTAATTAGTTACATGAGTAATGAGTCAAGGTTGCTATGGCTTTGGCTGGAGCAGAGAGTTTAATTGTCAATTCATATACTTGAATTGAACAAACATCAAAATAATCACCTTTTTCACTTTGGGATATTGCCAGCACATATGACATGCATCGGAAGGAGGGCAAGAATTTAATTTTCTATTATGATTTTTATACTTTTTCTTTTCTCTTATGGGTTATTCTTTTGTTTTATTCTACATTTGTGTGGTAATTAATTTTTATTTAGCACCATGCATGTGATAAAAGTTTTTGTCATTTTTTATTATGTATGTAGCAGGCTGCCGGGCTGACAATTTAGAACGTAATTTTATTTACCAATTTACTCTTTTTGTTGTTTTTTGGTATTAGTCATGGTTAACAATTACTCTTCGGGATTGTTATTAGTAACTACCAAATGAGGCTTAATTGATTGCCTTTAGTAGTGTAATTATTTAATTGTTAGACCCGAAATTTTGCTACTTTAATTTAAAACTCATTTTATTAATTGTGGCTGATCTCCTTTAGATCTAATTCCTTCTTTCTAATTCTTCGAAATTTTTGTTTAGTTTCAAAATAGCAAAAGACGTTCTCATTTGTTTCTCTCTCTCAAGGCCATCCTTCTCGAATAATAATAAAATGGTCCCCTTGTTTTTCTCATATTACAAAAGTTTTTAAAAAGTGGAGAAAACAATGCTCCAATATTTTTGGAAACAGCCATAATAGCTCGTCTCTCCGATAATTACATAAATTTAATAGATTTTCCCAAAATGCTTGAGTGATTTACAAGGCTAATAAATTAAAGCAAGACTGTGAAATCCCTCATTTTCACAAGCGTATAATAAATATGTTAATATAATGTTGTCCCATCGGCGAAGCTAATGTCCATAATTAAGTCGATCAATTTAATTGTGATACTAAATAAATATATATAGAAAAGAAAAAAAAGCCCTTATGAGAGTCACATGCAGCCCTCTACATTTAACTCATTTGCAATGCAGACAAATAATTTGATTTGTGACAAAGCATTTTACAATATATAATAATGATAATTTTAGAAAGTTTTTGGCTTTATTGTAGCCCCATTTTTTAAACCTAATCTTTTGTATTAGCACACAAAATAATTAAAGCCGCAACTATGTGTTCAAAAATATATTACCATTTCATTATTCTCTTAGATAGTCATGTGCAAATAAGGTTAAATTTTCTATGTTAAGATCCTCATCATGAAAATTGGAAACAATTTAATTTGGCAATTTTTTTATCTTTTGCAAAGTAATGAAAATTATTATGAGTTGGTGACATCCTGCAGAAACCACAAAAAAATAAAGGAAAATAGCGTAGCATATTTCTAGACTAATAGCTAGCGTAGCATAATTAATAAAGCAAATTGCAGCGTGCGATGTTGGTCCATGAATTGAGAGACTGCGAATGAATGGATCTTATAAGCTAAGGTGGTTTTGGTTTTGATATTTTGCTCCCTGATTGCTTAATTAATTGCTCACGCGCCAATCATTTAATTATTAAAACAGACAACTGGACAAGGGCAATGCGGGATAAAAACGATTGCCATGTTCTTTCACTGTACATTTTCTCAAGAAACAAACGCAATAATGTTTGTTTAGCTAAACAAAGAAATGGTATCCATCTTTAATTCATGAAATTCTGGTTTATATAAAAGGAATCATCTTGATTACTAAATGGTTGTAAATTTATTAAGATGCTACAGGGTACTTGATTCAAAAGAAACGAGTTCACAGATTGTACAAGTAGGTAGTCTGCATCAAAACTAAGGTCGAGTTTATGCTTTAGCTAATGGGCAGGACTTGGCATTTAAAATTAATCAAGCAATATATTTGTTTGGGTAATATCGAGCAGGTCTACTCGAAGCCAATCCAACTCGAGTAAAAGACCTCGAGGTCAGCCCGTCTCGAGCAGAAGACCTGACTGCTGGCACGAAGACAGTCTTACTAGGCGTCAAAGCTGGTCAAGGTCGAGGAGTCCAAGACTGGTCGAGCCCCGAGCTCTGTCTCTTGCTTGAGGTCTTCGTAGCCCCGTCAAAGCTTGTCAAGGTCGAGGACCTTCTAGGCTGGTCGCAACTCGATCTCATCCTTCTGCTCGAGGTCTTCAAACCCCCGGCCACGACCCGACCATACCAGTGATGGCACGGAGAAAACACAAGATCCAAGTACAGCTAGTTCGAGACGGCTTGACCCTTCTCCCCAGCAACTCAATGTGACGATCGATGTCTAACCCATGCCCCACGCGGTATGGTGTCATGGATCATCATCGATGGTCAGCATACGCCCCATAGTGTCATCATTTCACGCGCACACACCCGACACTATGATCAGGCCCTGTGAATCCATGCCCACCAGACAGTCACGCATTCCCAGCGAATGTCACAGTAATCCCGACTGTCAGAGGGACCCAGACACCATAGACGCAGGAACGACTGCTCCCGGTGAAAAAAGGGCAGGAAAGCGAAGTATAAAAGAAAAATGGAAGTAAAGGTCAGGGGTTTCAAAATTTTGGAGAGGTTCTTCTTCTTCTCATTCTCCATTAATCTTTCCTTTGAATTTCTCATATGTTATTTCTAACGACAAAAAGGCAAAAAAAATATCTGCTTCATTCCTCCGGTCTCTCTAGCAAAAAGGGATACCAAAAGAACAACCCGATCACCGACTTGAGCGTCGGAGGGTTTTCACCGAAAAAACACCCGGTGACCCCTGACCTTATCTTTCGTGAGTACAGGCCCGAGGAGATTGCCGTTCCGGTGAATAGAGGAGGATTGAGACTGGAAAGCAGTCTTGCTCGAGCATACCGCGAGCAAGAGTCTTGACACTGTTTGAGGGCACGCAGAAAACCGCATCAACATCTTAGCGGCGTCTGTGGGGATTAGTCCAAAAGCCTGACTTCCCAGCATATTCAGGAAACACAACAATGAGAGGAAACAGCAAAAGAGGAATAAGTCCAGAGGAGTCGGTGACTTTGAGGGAGGTGGCCAAAGAGGCCCAGAATCGGGAAATCTAGGAGAGAATGGATCGGATGAAAAACAAATGGAAACGCTAACATCCATACTACAAGAACTCAATGAGGGGCAGAGGAAAGCATGTAATGACATCCTTGAATCCAACAGCGGAAACGCCCCCGTCCGGGAACATATGGGAGATGAAGCCCAGAAATCGAGGGCACCAAATGTTGCGGGAGGGAGGAGACAAACCTTGAGGAAAGGGATCCCGTCAACATTTGCAAGACACGGCACCGACCTCCCGTACGGAGGAGTTGGAAGGGAAAGTACGCAGGTTGGCACAGGTTGTGGAGGATCTCCGGGGAAGTGGGAAAGGCCCAAGTTGGAGGATAATGCTGGACAACGAATCCCCCCTCTCAACAGAGATCATGGGCGTCACTATTCCCCGGGACTTTCGTTTCTTTGATTTAAGGTTTTCAGGGAAGAGTGATCCGCTGGTGCACATAGAACGGTTCAACGACATGACCGGGGTGCAGGGTCTGACGGCAACCCAACGGTGTAGGGCCTTCCCACTTACTCTTGAGAGAAGGGCGAGAGAATGGTACCGCAGGCTACCTCGGGGAAGCATTCTAAACTTTGAACAGATGTGCAGAGAATTTGTAGAGCAGTTTCGGGGCGCAATGACCCCCGAAGATGATATGATGGAGTTGTCAGAGATAAGGCAGAATGAGGGAGAACCCCTTCAGGAATTTGTTAAGAGGTACCACCGATCGGTTCTGGATCTTGGGGCATTCAACCATCCTCAGGCGTTGAGGGGACTGAAAGACGGAATCAGGATGGGGAGGCCATGGTACAATCTACGAAGTCCCTCGATCCGTTCGTATTCTGATGCGTACGAGCAGGTAAAGATGGATATGATTATCGAGGAGGAAAAGGCGGTGAAGTTGAGAAGTGAGCAGGGTAGTGGAGCAAAGAGGAAAGAAAAAAGAGGTGCTACTCGGGGAGTACCAATTTCCAGGGTGATGAGGGAATGGGTGGCCCCCTATAATCTCTATCAGAGAGCTCCCCAGCCACGAATGGTTCCTACCCCACCTCGCAGGTCTCCAGGCCGGGACCATAGGGAGTACAGGCGGTACGACGACCACTCACCCCACAACCGACTACCGGACTGACCTATGCTAAACGACAACAGAGCTGACCGCCCGTTACCACCTTCCTCGGGAAGCTTCCTTTAGGATCGGGCGATACAGATGGTTGAGCAGAACCCCGCCTATGGGCAATACACAACATTAAAAGTGTCACTCAAAGAGATACTCCAAGTGGCAGAAGAGCAAGGATTGTTGAGCCCTTTAACACCGATGGCAAAACCGGCTGGTAAACGAGATATAGGAAGGTTTTGCCGCTTCTATGATGACCACGGCCACTCAACGTCATCAGTGTCGGGATTTGAAGAACCAGGTGGAGGACCTGGTTCGAAACCGACATTTGGATGTGTTTGTTGAAGGGGGCCATCAGGTGGTCGAGCAGCAGCCATGAGGAGGATGACCGAGCCTACGGCATGGACCTGGAACCACCGGCTACAAAAGTGATCTCAGGAGGACCCACGATGGCTGGAAATTCACACAGGGCATGGAAAAACTATTGCAGATACACCTCTACTGGCCGGGAAGTCCTGTTCGCCGCACCTACCACAAAAAAGGCTAAGGTACGGCAGGTGCCCATCATGTGGACGAAGGAGGATGGGGAAAGAGTGCTATACCCCTATGAGGATACCTTAGTCGTGAAGGAAAATGTTGCTAATAAGAAGGTCGATTGGATATTGGTAGACTCGGGAAGCTTAGTGGACATTCTCTTTAAGTCCACACTTGAGGAATTGGGAATAGCAGGTGCGAGCCTCGAGCAGACGAATACTTCCCTGAAAGAAACTATGCAAATAACGTCATTGGATTCAAAGGGGGAATCAAAGAATGGACGGTAAGAACCGGTTAAGGAACTGGAAGAAATTATAATAAAGTCAAACGACCACGAGAAGAAGGTTCGAATCGGCTCGGGCATTAGCGGGCAGTTGAAGAAAGATCTGGTCGAATGTTTCTGAGCACATTCTGATGTATTTGCCTGGACACACGAAGATATGCCTGGGATCGACTCGGAGGTGGCGTGTCACAGGCTGGCAATACGGAAGGATGCTAAGCCAATGAGGCAGAAGAGGAGATGTGTCAACCAAGAAAGGTACGAGGCCATAAACTACGAGATGGAAAAGCTGCTGAAAGTGGGATTCATAAGGGAAGTCTCTTACCCCGAATGGATCTCAAATGTGGTATTAGTAAAGAAGGCAAGTGGGAAATGGAGAATGTGCTTGGACTTCACGGATGTAAATAAAGCTTGTCCAAAAGATAGCTTTCCATTGCCGAAAATAGACCAACTGGTGGATTCCACGGCAGGACATGGACTTCTTAGCTTCATAGATGCCTTCTCGGGCTATAACCAGATCCCCATGCACCGGCCAGACGAGGAGTGCACAGCCTTCATCACCAATCAAGGCCTGTTTTGCTACAAGGTTATGCCCTTCGGGCTGAAGAACGCAGGGACAACCTACCAGAGGCTAGTGAACAAGGTTTTCAAGCCACTGATCGGCCGAACAATGGAGGTTTATGTGGACGATATGATCACCAAGTTAAAGAACGCGGAGGAACATGTGAGGCATTTGGAAGAAACTTTCGCACTCCTAAGGAAATATCGGATGAAGCTCAATCAAGAGAAATGTGCCTTTAGAGTTAGTTTGGGAAAATTCTTGGGCTTCATGGTTAGTCACAGGGGAATCGAAGCCAATCTGGAAAAGATAAAGGCTGTAGTGGAAATGAAGTCCTCACATACTCTCAAGGAGATACAAAGCCTGACAGGAAAACTGATATCCCTCAACAGGTTCATCTCCAGGGCTACAGATAAGTGCTGCATCTTCTTCCAGGAAATGAAAAAAGGGAGAAAGACAAAATGAACATTGGAATGCGTGGCGGCGTTCAGCAGCTGAAGGAATATCTGCTAAAAGCCCTGTTGCTGTCAACAACTCGAGCAGGGGAGGTTCTGTATTTGTATTTAGCTGTGTCCCAGTGGGCGACGAGCTCGGTTCTGGTAAGAGAAGAGTCAGGGGTGAAGTATCCCGTCTATTACACTAGCAGGGCCTTGCTGGGGGCTGAAACTCGATATCCCCCAATGGAGAAATGGGCACTGGCCCTGGTGACGGCAGCCCGAAAACTGAGGCCTCACTTCCAAGCGTATTCGGTGATGGTTTTGACGAGCCAACCACTTAAACAGACTCTGCATAAGCCAGAGACCTCCAGAAGGTTTTTAAAATGGTCTGTGGAGCTCATTGAATTTGACATCAGCTACCAACCCCGATCAGCAATAAAAGCTCAGTCCTTAGCTGATTTCGTGGTCAAATGCACAGAGAGGGATGAAGAGACGGATAGCGAGCATCCACCAGATCCCTCTGTCTTGACCGAAGCATGGACAGTCACAGTAGATGGGTTGTGTGGAAATCAGGGAACAGGAGCAAGAGTTGTACTTCTCAGTTCTGAAGGGGTAGAGATGCAGTATGCCGTGAAGCTGGAATTCAAAGTCACCAACAACCAGGTCGAGTACGAGGCAGTGATTGCAGGGTTGAAGCTCGCCTTGGTGGTTAAGGCAGAAAAGGTAAAACTTCGAACAGACTCACAACTGATAGAAAATCATCTCAACAAAAGCTTCCAAGCAAAAGGCGAGAAGATGGAGGCTTACCTTCGGAAGGTGAAGCAGCTAATGAAAAATTTCCGAGCAGTCGAGGTGGAGCAGATCGTGAGAGGGATGAATTTTCGAATGGCCGCTACATCCGACCCCAAAATACCGAAGTCCGTCCCATTAGAAGTCAAGACCTGCTCGAGCATCGAACAGGAGGACGAGGTGATGAGCTTATCATCAAGCAGTACTTGGATGGAACCAATTGTCTCTTACCTCAAGGAAGGAGTGTTGTCGGCCGATAAGAAGCAGGCAAGGAAGTTGAAGTGTAAAGCAGCCAGGTATACTCTGATTGATGGGGTATTATATAGGCGACGATACACTCTCCCACTGTTGCGGTGTTTAGATCAGGAGGAAGCCAATTATGTCCTCCGAGAGATACATGAAGGAATCTGCGGAAACCACTCTGGCGCGAGGTCCTTGGCTTTCAAGGCCTTAAGGCAGGGGTACTTCTGGCCTCACATGCATCAGGATGCACAGGAGAAGACGAAGATCTGCAAGAGTTGCCAAATTTTTGCCAACTATACGACCCAGCCTCCCGAGAACCTCACGGTGATGAACTTATCTTGACGTTTGCTCAATGGGGGATTGACTTGATCGGGCCACTACCAAAGGGGAGAGCATCTGCAACACATGTCGTGGTGGCAATTGATTATTTTTCAAAATGGGTTGAAGTGGAGGCCTTGAGCAGTATTACAGAGAGCAAAACCACTGATTTCATTTGGAAAAATGTGATTTGCAAGTACGAGATTCCCCACGCGTTGGTTACGGACAATGGGAGACAATTTGACAACAACAAGTTCAGGGACTTCTGCAAAAACATGGAAATAAAGCTAAAGTTTTGCTCTCCATCACACCCGCAAGCCAACAGGCAAGTAGAAGCCACAAACAAGACTATAAAACGCCTCTTGAAGACTAGACTCAGCGAGCAGAATGGAGCTTGGGTTGACGAGCTGCCTGGTGTCTTGTGGGCTTACAGAACCACATATAAAACGACCATAGGAGAAACTCCATTCTCCTTGGCATTCGGGCATGAAGCGGTTGTCCTTACCGAAATAGGGATGGGAACACACCGAACAGAGCACTTCAACGAAGAGCAAAATAATGAGCAGATTGTGCGGGCTTAGACATGCCGGAAAAGAAAAGGGAAAGGGCCGCTGCGAGGATAGCGGAGTACCAGCAGAGAGTGACCCGTTATTACAACCGGAACGTACACATCCGCTGATTTCAGGTGAGGGATTGGGTACTTAGAAGAGTCAATCAGAACACGAAGAACACTAGGAAAAATGTGTTAGGACCGAACTGGGAAGGTCCCTATAGGGTCTCTCAAATGGCCGGTCCGGAAGCGTACAGATTGACCCACCCCGATGGACGGGAAGTCAAGAGGCCATGGAACGCGCAGCATTTGATGAAATATTTCCAATAAGTTCCCTTGTAAAGCAATCATTGATATTCAATTTCTCCCGGAAGTAGAGATGTGTAAAAATTTGATCATGAATAAAAATGGGAAAATGCTTCCAAACATTAATCTAATATGAGTAAATGCCAGAAGTCTCAAAGCCTAGCGTAAGGCGAGACGGTGCCAAGCATGAGCCAATTGCAGGCTCGAGTAAGATCAACTCGCGAAGACAACGCAAAGGCTAGAAGTCTTAAAGCCTAGCTTAAGGCGAGACGTTGCCAAGCGTGATCCAATTGCAGGCTCGAGCAGGATAAGCTCATGAAGACAATGCAACGGCCAAAAGTCTCTAAGCCTAGACTAAGGCTAGACGATGCCAAGCGTGAGCCAATTACAGGCTCGAGCAAGATCAGCTCGCGAAGACAATGCAAAGGCCAGAAGTCTCAAAGCCTAGCTTAAGGCGAGACGAGGCCAAGCGTGAGCCAATTACAGGCTGGAGCAAGATAAGCTCGCGAAGACAACGTAAAGGCCAGAAGTCTCTAAGCCTAGCGTAAGGCGAGACGGTGCCACGCGTGAGCCAATTGCAGGCTCGAGCAAGATCAGCTCGCGAAGACAACGGAAAGGCCAGAAGTCTCTAAGCCTAGCTTAAAGGCGAGACGGTGCCACGCGTGAGCCAATTGCAGGCTCGAGCAAGATCAGCTCGCGAAGATAACGCAAAGGCCAAAAGTCTCAAAGCCTAGCGTAAGGCGAGACGGTGCCAAGCGTGAGCCAATTGCAGGCTCGAGCAGTATAAGCTCGCGAAGATAACGCAAAGGCCAGAAGTCTCAATGCCAAATTTAAGGCGAGATAGTGACAAGCATGAGCCAATTGCAGGCTCGAGTAAGATAAGCTCACGAAGATAACGCTAAGGCCAGAAGTCTCTAAGCCTAGCTTAAGGCGAGACGGAGCCAAGCATGAGCCAATTGGAGGCTCGAGCAAGATAAGCTCACGAAGATAACGCTAAGGCCAGAAGTCTCTAAGCTTAGCTTAAGGCGAGACGGAGCCAAGCATGAGCCAATTGCAGGCTCGAGCAAGATAAGCTCGCGAAGGAAACGAGAAGGCCAAGTGTGAGCCAAGTATCGATTCGAACATAAAAGAAACAGATACCTATAAGCCTAACTTAAGGCAAGACTCTGTCATGCATAAGCCAGGAGAGGCCACAAACAAAAGTGTCTCGGAGGAGAAAAGCAAAGGCCCAACAATTGTTAAAATTTATTTAGCAAAGGCCTGGAATAAATTTCACACAAAAAATGCAAGGCAGAAGTATATACTCAAACATAGAGGCAAATTGTCCAATACATATCCTTTCTTCATCCATCCAAAAATACAAGTACAAAAAATAAAATAAAATAAAAAATAAAATCAGTTGGCTGGAGCATTGGGGCTAGCAGGTGGAGCAAGGTTCTCGGAGGGGGGACCACCTTCCGCAGCAGCAGCAGCAGCAGGAGGAACAGCCCCGTCAGTCTCGGCAGAGGCATCAGTCGGGGGGACTCGCGACTCTTGGTGTGGGGCATCGTGCTCGGACATGTACGCCGCAACGGCTGCCTCGAGCTTTGATATGTCCACGTCAGGATGCTCCTTGCTCAAGGCAGACACGAGGTAGTTATAGCTGAAAGACACCCCATCATTGTACTCTGTCATGAGTCTATCCTCCAGAGAGTCCATCTTCCTCTGGAAGCGAGAAGTCTCTTCCTCCATGGTCTTCTCAAAGGAGAACCTCTGTGTGTCCAAGTCCTTCTGAGCATTGAGTAGCTCATCCCGAACAAAAGACAACTCCTTCTCGAGTTGAAGGGCCTTGGAATCTGACATGGCCGCTTTCTCCTCGAGGGTGGAGTTCTCCTCGCGAAGCTTCATTGCCTCCTCATCCTTCTACTCAAGACTCCGTTTCAAGTTCTGAATTTCTACACGGAGCTTCCTCTGAGAATCATGAGTCTTGGCCTTGAAGGCGGTGGCCACAGCCGCAGCACGAGAAAAGAGGCGGTGGAACGCGCCAACCAAATCATCAGTATCAGAAGCCTCTATCCCATCCAAGAACTTATCCTCCATCTGTTTGGCGAAGTCCTTGAGATAGGGATCGGTGTGCGCGGGCCGCTCCTGCTCATGCACGCGCCCTAATTGAGGCCGAGCTGTAGTGGCAGTACTCGGACGTCTGTGGGTCGTACCCTCTGCTGCTCGCTCCATCTCTCGAACAGGGGGGGCAGCTCGAACCGGTGAAGTGGGAGTGATGGTTCGAGGCCTTTTTGCTGGAACAGAGGAGTTGCTCAGGCGACCCAATGTCCTTTCAGGCCTCTTTAACAGGTTAAGCACTCCACTCATCTCCTCCTGAGGAACTAGACCAAACTCCACAAAGTTTTGGATTGTAAGTAGCTCTCTGCACGAGCTCGCGTTGTCAAGAGCAGTGTTGACCCGCGCCTGAAGCTCTTTCCCAATCTTGTAATAAGCACCCCAAGATACTGCAACAACAACCAGAACAGAATGGTGAGAACAGACACGAGCAGAGAAACCAAAATAAAAGTTTGTTGAACAAGTAAACAACCTGGAGTGCAGAAATGATGAGGAACCGGAGGGACCCCCTCGGAGACAGATACAGCATGTCCCTAATCTCCCCCAGCAAAGAAAAATTTGTCCTTCCAGTTGCCACCAGAAGTGGGAAATCAGTTATGGGTTTCTTGCCCTTCAGGCTGGAGGTAAGGTAATACCAGCCAGCGTCCTTCGGGCTGCTTTTCCACTGATAGAGGTGCTTTATCTTCTCTACCGAGGGCTCACCCAGATTACACCATCTCCACAACACATAGAGGCCGGGCAGGACCCTCCACCTATTCGGGTTCAATTGCCTCGGGGCCAAATGGAGCCTAGACAGAATGTAAACAAAATAAGGCTGCAGAGGCAACCTAACCCCCCACCTGAAGCACTCCATGTGGAAGGTGACATACCTATGGGGAGGACGGCTGGGCATGTCACTTACCCGGCACTCGCAAATCCACACCAACCGGTATGTGGTAGGTGTCCCTAAGCCTATCCAGATCCTAGTGTGAAGTTTCACACCTCATGGAGTCAATGGGATACCCTCCACTCTTTGAACGTTGACTAACCCTTTCCCCCTGATGCGGCTGGTCCTCCGCCACGACCAAAACCCCCTCTGTACTTGAATCTCTCACTGGAATCATCCTAAGGGCTTCAACGTTACTTGAAGAAGACGATTCCTCAGACGACATCCTACGGGGTTGTTGGGTGTTTGACATATCTCCTATAGGCACAATCTACCCAGTAGGAATTCGATAACCCAAGCAAACGAAGAGCAGGAAAATGTTTATACCTGAGCAAAAGTCGACGACCGGAAATGACAGCGACGGTAGTGAAAAATGTGAGAAGCACTTGCAAGAGATTAATTTCGGTCTAAGCAAAGATGAGCAATATGAGGCACAATAAAGAAATAGAGGGTTTTTAAGGGGAAAAATGCGTCCCTTCAGCAGACGGCACGCATCTCAAAAGACGAAACTGTTCAAGTAACGTCTCTTCAAAATTTAAACGCACGGTCCAGATCCACCCACGTGTCCTGCATTAAATACGAAGTGATGGAAGCGGAAGACAGCTCAGCACGAGAAGGTAAAAAGGCCAAGAAGCCGGCCCAGACAAGAAGTTTCCAGTCTTATCTCGCTTCACTCCAAAGACTAGAAACTGGGGGACTGGTGTTTGGGTAATATCGAGCAGGTCTCCTCGAGGCCAATCCAGCTCGAGCAAAAGACCTCGAGGTCAGCCCGTCTTGAGCAGAAGACCAGACCGCTGGCACGAAGACAGCCTTACTAGGCTTCAAAGCTGGTCAAGGTCGAGGAGTCCAAGACTGGTCGAGCCCCGAGTTCTGTCTCTTGCTCGAGGTCTTCGTAGCCCCGTCAAAGCTGGTCAAGGTTGAGGAGCCTCCAGGCTGGTCGTAACCCGAGCTCATCCTTCTACTCGAGATCTTCAAACCCCCGGCCACGACCCGACCATACCAGTGACGGCACGGAGACAACACAAGATCCAAGTACAGCCAGTTCGAGACGGCTTGACCCTTCTCCCCAGCAACTCAATGCGACGATCGATGTCTGACCCATGCCCCACGCAGTATGGTGCCATGACTGTTACCGATGGCCGGCACACGCCCCTACAGTGTCATCATTTCAGGCGCACACGCCCGATACTATGATCAGGCCTTGTGAACCCATGCCCACCTGAAAGTCACGCATTCTCAGGGAATGTCACAGTAATCCCGACTGTCAGAGGGACCCAGGCACCATAGACGCGGGAACGACTGCTCCCGGTGAAAAAAGGGAGGGAAAGCGAAGTATAAAAGAAAAATGGAAGTAAAGGTCAGGGGTTCCAAAATGTTGGAGAGGTTCTTCTTCTTCTTCTTATTCTCCATTAATCTTTCCTTTCATATGCTATTTTTGACGACAAAAAGGCAAAAAAATATCTTCTTTATTCCTCCGGTCTCTCTAGCAAAGAAGGATACCAAAAGAACAACCCAATCACTGACTTGAACGTCGGAGGGTTTTCACCGGAAAAACACCCGGCGACCCCTGACCTTGTTTTTCATGAGTACAGGCCCGAGGATATTGTCGTTCCGGTGAATATAGGAGGATTGAAACTGGAAAGTAGTCCTACTTGAGCATACCGCGAGTCTTGACACTATTTGAGGGCACGCAGAAAACCGCATCAACAATATTGAGAGAAAAAAAAAAAGAAGATAAAATGCTAATAAATTCGTCCAAGCTTATGTACTTAATTTACAAGGCAGTAACCCAGCAGAGTGTGTTGTATAGATAATGTATCTACACTATTTTTGCAGGAGTTTTGTCTGTTTTGTTTTTATTTTTTGTTTATAATATAAATCCATCGTGTGTACTGGTCAATTAGAAGTGGGATAACACATGTTGACATCTTACTCTTGCAATGCTTTACTACAGCAACAAAAGATATACAAAATGTTTTGTTGATCCTAATGCATTTAAGTAGCTAATAAATCTAAACACCAAGTACTGGTCAGTCCATGCTTTTGATAAGTTTGTCAAATGTAATCATACAATAAATTATATGACTGAAAATTCAAATGCATAGATTGATAACATGAAGAATGCACCCATAATCATTTTGGTAGAGCATATATCGAAAAAAGATGATGAGAGTAATAAATGATAGAAAGGTTAACTGCTCATAATAGAATACTAATGTTCTTACCTTCATTAACAAAACAATGAACTAAACATTGAAGAAGGGGAGTAAACTTAGGCTTACACCAACAAATGAGGAGCTCTTTGAAGATCAATATCTAATAAGCCTTGGGTTGTCAACTTACTAGAGCCTACATGTGACTGTGGGCCATGGCAAATTAATAGCTTACCTTATATGCATGCAATGTCTTCTATAGCTCATATGAAGGGTACTTACGAGAAGTTTATTGCTTTTTATTTCTCTGAGAAGGCATATTTAAGATGTTACTCAAGCGTGATTCATCTTTAGCCTGAAAAATCTAAATGGCCACATAAAAATATAGAACAAAACTTACCTGCAAATATTCAAATACCAGCTAAAAGGCCCAAAATATATAGTAGAAGAAAAGTTCATGACTAGCACACAACAGAAGATTCACTGTATGCTGTAAATTATGTGGAGTTATTGACCTAATAGAATATGTTGCCTTGGTAATCCAGCAAATGCATATAAGAAAACAAGGAACATATTGGTAAGGTAATTATTAAAACATGTAATAATTTTGTATAATTATCTAATATTTGTTTTTGTTTGTGCATAAATAATAATGCAAATATTCTTTGGTTTTTGCTTTATAATTGAACAAACATAAGAAGACATTGGTAGCAGATTCAAGCTTAAGTGCACAATTTACAGGAGATTATGCTACTAGGAACTTACAAAATCTTGGCATTACTGCTAGTGACTATGTGCCTAATGGATCAATCCATAATGGTGCTGGTATAAGTGCAACTCAGTATTGAGGATCTGTATTAATTTTTTTTTTTTTAGTTTAATTAATCTACACTATTGTCAACATTTACTAACTTCAAACATTAAAGTTGACTTTTGGTTGGGGACTAAATTAAAGTATGTCAGTAGAGTTGGGGTAATTGGAAAAACGTCAATCTAGTTCGGTGGTAAATTAAAGTTTATCCTTAGTGTTTTAATATCTTTTTTTTTTCATTAATTATAAAGCCACATAGCTCGGCCATCACTTTTAACATCAACACAGATGACAGATCAAACAACAACGGGTTCAGCAATTAGAATAACTACAATAAATGCAGCAACAATGCAAACAGGAAAAACAAATGATGATGTTGATCAATTACCTAGGAAATCTATAAGTGGAATTCTCATTAGAAAAGGTTCAACATCTGCAAGGGTTACTCTTCAAAGTAGCTGCAAGATTGACAGACTTGAAGCACAAGAGCAAAATAACGCTTGAAAGTAGCTAGTAAACATGTTATCTAACTGAACTAGCTATATATATTTCTCTTAAATGTTGTTAATTATATTCTAAACAGTTTTCCTATTCATTTTTTGCTATGCCATGGGGCTGTGAACTTGTGTTGCGAAGGCTATTAGATTCAATCAAAATCAAGTTGAGGTAGCATCAAACTTTTGCTTGATATTTGACTTATACAATAATGTTATTGATTTATTCTTTTGTGTTTACCTAAGTGTAAAAACGGTAGTTATGTTAAAACTTATTGGGTAAATCTTTAAAAATAAGGTGAAACTTATACAATTATTTTGACTATATTTTTAGGGGTGTTGCAAAGAATTTGGTACGGATATTGAAGTTCTTGTAATTGCAACAGAAAAGATAACGTAGTTAACTGCTGCTGAATATTAATTGCAGCACACCAATTAAATATTTTTACTTGTTTCTTGTATAGTTACCTTAAAATTTTCTAAGCCATATGCCATAAATACAAATATACAGTGATAACATTCTAATGATAATTCGCAGCAGCTTTACCACTGAATTTGATTTTGCAACAAGGTTATTTACAACCTCCAAAGCCCTGTACTTTTCATCTACCAACTCACAATTATTTTCAAAATCGTCATATAACGTTCTTACTCCTCTAACAATTATTTTGTACTCTTGCTTAGTTGGTTCCCACCACCTGAAGGAATTACAAGTTTTCTTCTTGCATTTGTAGTACAACTTTTAAGAAAGTGGAATAGACTCTGAGATTTTCATTGATACTTAGTCACTATAGTCAATGCAAAATTTGTTTCTGAACTTGATAACCTTGCCATTGATTTATAGCTCCCCATTTTCATTTACATCACTTCAGGTATTTTGGGTAATGACATTGTTGTTGTTATTTTACTTTGTTGATATTCTAATAGTGTTTATGGTTTTGTGGCTACTAAAGTATGTTGAAAGCTGGATTTAAAGGCATAAACCTTCTATTAACCTAAACGGCTATATAACTTTTGATTTTGATTATTACAAATAACTGTATAAAAGGGTAATTCAGACATTTCATATATTACTAGCTTACGCATGTTTTGAATGAAAAAGTATATACTAATGGAATCGAGCTAAACCATAGACAAATGATCACTCGAAGAATATTCATAAATGGGTACTAGTATGTGTAAATAATTTAGTGTATGTGTGTTTCGATATCTTAAAAGCTCAAGATATTTCCTCTTTATATCATAAGAAAATAATTATCTTTTATAAACAACAAAGTTTATAGTTTTAAAGTAAATAATTTCATTAAAAAAAAAAGTACTTTTTAAGGGGTTAAGAACTAAAATGTAAATAGTTGAATCTTTAGAGCTCATAAGATTATTTTCAAACTCTAGAAAAAGGATCTCTTTAAAATGAATCTAATTATATTGAGGCATAGGATAAATTCAAGAAGTTAAAATTCAAAATCAGAAAAATTAGAAATCAATTCTATAGAGTTAATAGCAGGCTGAATTCTTGCTAGGGGTTAACTGGATGCACAAAAACTCTAATTTACATATTTCAGAGAGTTAGTGATCAATCGACCCATTTAAATGGCTAACCAATTATTTATAAGATTTAAAATACACATTCTAGAAACAGAGCAGCTAACCGATTTTCAGTAAGTGATTAATCGGATGTGATGCTTTTTAATTTTTTCAATTCTAGATACTAAAAGCCTTACATCTATGGTTCAAAATTATAAACCCTACATTGTCAAAACTGATAAATTCAGAGTTCTATGGTTAACTAACCTTCAATTTTATGTTTTGATATTCGATTTATCTACTCTTGCGAGATACCCATGAATGGTCGAAAAAAAAATAGAGATTGGCAGTGAGGAACTTGATTCTCCTTCTCTTTCACTTCTAAATTGCGCCACATCTCTCTTTCAAGCTTCCTAACTCAAATTTTATTTTAATTTTTTAGCTAAAGATAAGAGTATTTATGTATTTTCACATACTATTATGTCATATTCTTCTTACGTGAACTATTAAGTAATACTTGAGTTTATGTTTTGTTGGAAGAAATAATATAATAAGAAATGAATAAAAAAGAAGAAGAATAAGATAAAATAAGTGAAAAAAAGAGTTTTTTGTTGTGAAACAGTAGATTTATCGTTATGTTCATTTATATGAAATTATAATAATTTCCCTACATCTTTCTATATAAAGAAGAAAATAAATTGATAATACATTGATTGATTGCGGAGGCTTCATTCATCTTCCTCTTCTCTGTTTTTTCCGTTTTTCAATATGAATTGTTATTATATATATAACAGTAAAATCAAAACATGTTATCAGTACGAATATGCTTGGATATATGAATATAATATATCAAAACGAAGCTCTTTATTAACTTAGTATACTGCCAGAAAATTTATCACAATCAGAGCACGAAGTAGCTCAAAAATGCAAACCGAAAAATTTTGTATTTAAGAGAGAGAAACTGAACAGGTCAACTAATTCGACTCGCGATCTGTTAACCCGACCCGGTTTCCATTTTCGTTTCTGATCACATCACAGGCAACGGAAGACATTTCTCAGACGACATCGTCAATCACCCCCATGGCATCTAAAACCACCTTAAGCGATCGAAAAGCCGTAGATCGAAGAACGAACTGTCGCGGCAAAACGGGTGTCCAGCGGCGCGATTTCACTGAATTTTTGACTTCCCGTGTGGATTTACTCCTCATGTTCCTAATTCAAATCCTGACTGACCACAACCACCAACGAGCTACCGTTTTCCTCTGCTTAAAACTGCCGATGTTTTAAGTTTTTGGAGCCCGATCTATAGCTGTTATGGTGCGTTGGAGGTCACTGCCGGTGTGGTTGGCTTCCTCATGACCTGAAGTTTCAATTCCGAGCTTCTCGGTCATCGGATCGTGATTTCAGGCCACCGTAAAACAGTGAGGACAATTTGGTAATTTCATGTTTTAAGGGTATATTTGGTATTCATGAAGTTTTGAGGTAAATATCATTCAGATCCCTAGCTAATCTTTAAATTATGATATAGCCCATATATATTTCAATTTATTCATAATATTTGTATTATGATTAAAATTGTAATAGATATGTATATTATAACGTGAAATTATTTTTGGGATGTGAAGCTGTGAACTTTAAATTGGGGCCTAAAGTTTTTAATTTTTAGATTGGAACCCAAAGTTCTAATTTTGTAATTTTATGTACATGGACCAGAAGATGTAAAATATGTTTTTATATATTTCTGAACTAGAAGTTTTAGATTATGTGTAGTAACCAATATTTTGAAGCTGAAGTTTATAATTATAATATAGAACTTAGAGAGTTTATAATTATAATATAGAACTTAGAGTTCCAGACGAGCACTTAAGTTTTATGCAAGGTATGTAGATTTTATTTTATTATTATTATTATCATATTAATTTGACTTAGTTAATTTATTTTACTAATATGGTCCATTAATTTATTTAATTTTAATATGTTATGGTTAGTTTAACCGTTTATTTAATTATTTTAATTTTAATAAATTAATAATTATTTTTAAATAAATTTAATATTATTATTGTAACCTAAAGCTTAGAATACAAATGAGGTGGGAGAATATGAAATTTTGTTCTTATTAAAATTCAGAACTTAAAATTCTAAATACCAATAAAGGTATAATATGGCAATACTTGAATCTTGAAAGAAGTTTTTTATTTCTTAAAATGAATATAAGCATTGGAAAACTATTCATAATATTGAAAAAATTACTGAAAGTGAACTGTTTAATTCTGTGTTTTTTTTATATTTATTCTTTTATGTTGTTTTATATATAAAGATTTATGGTTGGTTTTGTGGCACAACCTATATTAATATTATTTTGATATAATAATTTGTTTAATATCATTTAATACACGCACGCACACGCGCGCACACACACACACACACATATATATATAATATTATATTTGGTCTTCCGACTAATTGAATGTTTGAGAAGAGTTATGCCTTATTCTCAATTAAATCTATAAGAATTTAATGTATTTTGAAAATATTCAATGAAATGGATATTATATCGAGATTACATATATAAAGGCATTGAATTTGAAATGGATATCATGTTAAGATTACATATATAAAGACATTAAATACGTGAAAAAAAAATTAAAAAACATTATCGACTAAACTTATTATAATAAAAATCTATATAATAATGAATCAGAAATTCATTGTCTAAAATACTTATATTGTTGGTTGATTGCTTTGGACATTTGTTAAAGAAATAGAGATATCTATTGTCCATTGAAATTACTTATATTATTTACTCATGTAAAAAATATGTGATTAGATCATTTTCTCTTATGATTGGTCATGAATGTCTATGTGATTAGACCATTTCCTCTTATGATTGGTCATGAATGTCTATAAATAATTTTGGAGATATATGTAGCCTAATTTATCCACATAGTAGATTATTTCACTAATTTATTATTTTAAATAATGCATTTGCGTGGTAGTCACATATTTATTTGTTATGCACGCAATATTCTATTTGTATGGTTAATTGTATTATTTTATGATGATGATATTTTAAACCTCAGTTGGGTGATTTTCACATGTTTATGGATTGTTATTTGATAAATGATTTTTCCATCATTAAGAAATAGAAAGTCTTATGAAAGAAAGCATGAATTATCTTGGAAAATTTTTTTATTTTGCCTCAGTTAGATCCTCATACTAGTCAATGAGAATGAAGTACAAATGATAATATTTTTGTAATAAATTATAAAACCAATTACCAGATGCAAATATAACAAAGTAACCAAGTCACATTTTACATCTACCAATACACTATCCCGAGTGATTATTCTTGTCGAATAATTAAGTATACGAGTAGCTACTATGTTATCTATTACATGTCATAAATGTTGCAGATCACTTGGTTTCAAAGACAGTGCTCCCCAGAAGAGGAGAATGAAAAATTAGGATCCGTTGGAAATAAAGCTTGAGTTATAAATGTACTCACATTAGCTGCATCATATTTTTAGATGAACTGATTGTCTTTAAAGTGACATAAGTCTCTAAAGTGACAGTAACTTGTGAAATGGTAAATGAATTCGGAAATTGTGATATTTCTATTGATTATTCTAAGGGTAATTTCTATAAAGGTGTCTAGTCCTTGATGAGATCAAATACTCTGAAAGAGCTCCTAAAAACGTACATATCTCCTAAAGACGTACATACTTATGATGAGGCATCAGCTCTTGAAGTGGCTAGTTAATAAATTGTAATCAAAGATGTGTTTGTATTTATAGTAGCTACTAATATTATAATTGATTGTGGTCCGCAAACCATTAATGAATATAAATTGTTGCATGATTGACCCAAAATGGAAAGAAGCAATCCATGAGAATTGACTTCTTCAAAAAAAAGGTAAAATTTTTGGACTTATGGTCCAGATGCCTGATGATTTCTAACTTATTGGATGTAAATGAGAATTTATTAAGAAATGTAATTAACATAAAAAAAAATTACTAAATATAATGTATGCACAACTAATGGTATAAAGTATCTTGTAGAGATCTGATATTAATTATCAAAACAAGTATTCTCTAGTGACAAATACTCTTATATTTTAATTTTTAATCTGTTTAGTGGTCTCAGATAAATTTGATATGTGTCTTATGGTTGTAGTGACTGCATTTTTATATAGGTCAATATACATTAATATTTATGTGAAAATTCCCGAAAGATTCAAAATATCTGAAGCCTTTAAATCAAAATATTGTAATTTGTGTTTAATCAAACTATAACAATCCTCATATGAATTGAAAGAATATGGACGCTTGTGGTACAATCTTTTGCATCAATATTTAATCTTATTTGCCTATGCTTATTTACTAGAAAATCAAAATCTTGATTTATAGTTCTAGCAATTTATGTTGTTGACATGAATGTAATTGAAACTCTTGATGAGCTCCCAAAACCGCAAAAAAGTTAAGAAAGAAGAATTTGTCATGAAAGTTTTTGGAAAAATAAAGATTGCCTAGACCTTTAGATCGAACTTAAACGAAATGGAATGATTATCTATTAATTAGTTTATTTTGAAAAACTCTTGTGAATAATACCCACTTTATTACATCATAAATAAAAAAAAAGAAGAGAGAGAAGGAATTACAAATCTTAAGGATATTTGGAGTTAGCTCACTTGTCCCGACCATTGTAACACTTGTGTCATCCAGGGCATAAGGGGCATAATGACTTGAAGTCATTTAAATATATTATTTTATGCCTCTTGTTACTCTCAGTATCTGATCAATTAAGTTGAGAAACAATTGAACTAGATTTATGATGATACTTTTGCAATTGATTAATTAATTCAGTAACATTTTTGGCATGGACAAATACTCTTCATGAAGAAGGGGAAAGAAAACTATGTCTAATGATATTATCAAGAAATATCATTAAAAGACCATAGCAATGATTTACATCCAATAAACCGATAGTTTTTTTTTTGTGGATATTCAGTTGTGCTTATGATGCAATTGTAAAAATTTTCTCTAAGGTGTCAAGCCCACCTGGCAAAATAATAAAAGCATCAGTATGTTCAATCATTGTAATGATTTGTTTATGCATACCTGATATTAGGGTGGTCATGGGTTGAATTGAATATGGTTTATGAAAATTCAATCCAACCGACTATTGAATAGGTTGAGATAAAATCAACCCAACCCAGCATTAAATCATCAAGTTAGGCTGGGTTGGATTGATAGGATTGAAAATTTAAAAGTTAAATCAAAATTAAAAATTAAATAAAAAAAATATACAAAACTTGAAATGAAATTATTAAAATTAAATATAAATATATTATAACATGAAAATTTCATTCACGATCTAGTTTTTGATAAAGATAGCTAACAAATAAAATATTTTAAAATTAAGAAAATTTTGACAATAAGGTTTTAGATACTTTTTCTAGTTTCCTACATCTCTTTTTTTAATTTTAAATTATGATCTTTTAGATATTTAACTAGCATCATGTCCTATAATAAAAATAAAGTGATTTATAATTATGCATTATTAATTATTTATTAAAAAACAAAAAAAAACTGAAATCAACTTACTTTTAAGATTAAACTTATAAGATAATAAATTTACAAAACAATTATATATTACCATGTCAATTAATAACCTTAAACTCAATTGGAATGTTTACCATTTATAAAATAAATAAATATTATTTTTATGTTGGTTGAGTTAGGTTTGGTTAGATGGGTTCATCTTAATTAACCCAATCCAACCCATCCCAACCTAATTATTAATTGGGTTAAAAAAATTGACCCAATTAACTCACAATAACCTACTCAACTTGTCAAAATAAAATTGGGTTGGGTTGGGTTTGCCCATCCTTACCTAAAACAATGAGTTCTTCCCTATTTATTTTGTCAATGATATTTTCTCTAATTAAAGCTTTTGTAATTATATCAAAAACTTGGTTTCCTCCAGTATTTGTTGCCTACGAGACAACCTTCATTAATCAAATATCTCCTTTCGTATATTAGATGAATTTTTCTTTCAGATAATACATTCCTAAGGTCTTTGGCAACTTCAACAAACTCTAGAGTATGTCTATAAGACAATCCATAATATACACAAATATTTTTAAATTGTCAAATTAGAGATTATGCCATTATTCTTGTGGAAATTTTAGATGCTTAAACTGAAATATTTAAAAGGTTTATACTAATGCATCACACAACATACTTCTTATATACCCAATTACTAGCTATACTATTACATCATCGTTAGATTCGTACGAAGTTTTCAAGAAAAACAAAACTAACCACTTGACTAGTGATGCTTATACGAAATTGAAGTTGTGTGTAAAAGTAAATTTTCTTATCTGAAAATTTTTGAAAAATTG
The DNA here is from genome assembly GCA_025617385.1 of Murraya koenigii. Taxonomy (NCBI): domain Eukaryota; kingdom Viridiplantae; phylum Streptophyta; class Magnoliopsida; order Sapindales; family Rutaceae; genus Murraya; species Murraya koenigii. The sequence goes on from CM046812.1 coordinate 18,160,415, forward strand.
CATAATGGTTATCCCATATCTAGGTAAACTTGATACTATATCTTGATTTAGCTTTAAACTAATAATTTTTTGTTTATTTTTCATGAGATTTTCTTTAAGTAAATAATTTGATAGAATCGCTCGCCATCGTGTATTTCCCGTAATTAAAGGAGCTGAATAAAAAAATTGATATTAAGCAGATACGTTCCCATTGATATAAGATTTTTCTACATCAATATTCGAAAAGATATTTCATAAGAGAAACATATTTTTTTTAAAATAAAATTTTCTACAGTTATATTAGACAAATATACATTATATTCTTTTTCTTTTTGTCCCACTGAATTTTACTCGATAAAGTTTTAATAAGGTAATATTAAGCACATTAAATAATATCTTTTTATGTAAATAAATAAAAATTCAAAGGTGAGTGTTGTGAAACAATAAATTTATTATTATGTTTATTTACATAAAATTACAATAATATGCCTACATCTTTTTATATAAAGAAGAAATTAATGAATAATACAGTGATTGATTTCGGATCCTTCATTCATCTTCTTCTTTTCTGTTTATTCATTTTTTTATATGCATTGTTATCATATAATAATGCAAACATACATATATACACAGTCAAATCACAACAAATTTATGTATATTTTCACATGTTGTTACGTCAATCTAACTTTTACTATTTAGTTAAATATAAAATTCTTCTTTTTTTCTCTCCTCTCGTCTCGTCTCGTCTCGGCTCCTTATATTTAGTTATTTACTAATTATTGAGGCCTATTGGTGCAATTTCCTCTTGCCGACTTAGCGTGGGTGATGGCTAATGACGATCGTCGCGGTAAAACGTGGCACACGCATCTCCATACTTTCTCTTCTCATCGCGCGCAAAGACGAAGAGAGTCTTAAAGTCAAAAGCCAGCTAACGGCCGATAGTGACAATCTGCCCTTTCCTTGCTTACATGTGATATCTCAACCAGAATAATTACATAAAGCCCAATAAAGAAGTCACACGAAACAAAAACAACTCTGTCCCTCTCTCTGACGAAACAGAGACTGAAGAAGAAGAAGAAATGAGTTCTACAAAATTGGAGCTGAGACTGAGGGAGTACGCTGAATGGGAAATCAATGCGTTTCTTTGGATCTCTCTCATCACAGTCACGCTTGTTTTGCTCCAAAAGGTTGTCAAATTGTTCAGACTTCATCACCATGCTTGCAAAATCCCTGGGCCCCCTTGTTCTTCTTTCTATGGCTACTTCCCCCTGCTTTCCACTCAGTCTCTCACCGGTCAGTATGATCATTTATATATTATCATTTTCAGCAATTTGCAATTAGAGATTTCTTATTGGGGATTTTTTTTTTCATGTGTTTATTTTTCTTCATCTGGTTGAGTTGAGTTTGAACCCCAGATGCTTTCGAAACCCTTGTATTGCTTTAGAAGCTTTTATCGGTTAAGCTAGTAAGCAACAACAGTTATGGGGTTTATTTATTTTTCAGAGGTTTTAGCAGAATCGCATGAGAAATATGGATCAGTGGTGAAGCTGTGGTTGGGTCCCACTAAGCTGTTGGTGTCAATAAAAGAGCCTGCACTTGTCAAAGAGATGCTTTCAAAGGCTGAGGATAAACTACCTTTGACTGGAAGGGCTTTCCGGTTAGCCTTTGGACAATGCAGCCTTTTTGTTTCCTCTTTTGACCAGGTATCGTTTGATGATTTTTTCAATAATGAATTAATTAACGGTCAATCTCGGTTATGTCATGTGTGCTGTTGATTGGAATAATCCAAATTTGGGATATGTTTGTAACTGTAATGCTTCTGCTTAATATTGGAAGTACTAGCTGTTGCAACACTTGAGAGACTTGTACTGATTATTAGGGTCAATGCTGTGATTCTTTTAAGCAATTGAATTCATTTTTCAGAATATCTTATGAAAGGAGCATTCTATTACGCGGAATAACTCATGATATGTTCATTACTTTAGAATTTGGTAGAGACAAGCCCTTTTGCAATCTTTGGTTACTGTGATCCTTAAGGAAGCAAGATATTTTATGTTTACCTGAAAGACAGTATAAAATTTGCACAAAAGTTGTAGACAGCTGAAACTGATGTAGAGGAAATGCTGATAATCAAACAAAGACCTTCATTGTTGATAGATTTGTATTTAACATTCTGTTCTTCAAAATATATCTAAAATACAAAAATCCTGCCAATGAAGAACTATTAACGATTTTCTATAGCCCATGTTTTCTTTGATTCTTTAGTGTAGTACTATTAATTCCAATTTTGACCTAAAAAAAATGGTATAAACTAATATTCAGATTATCCTCGATTACTTTTTGTTTCTCACGAGTTATTCATCAATATTTTACTCTTGTTGGTATTGTAATATGTATGAATGGAATTTGCTAGCAGTCAATTTGAAACATAGAGGAGAACTGTCTTTAAATTGATGGTCAGGTTCAAGAAGTTTCATTCTAATGTTGTAGATTCTGCTTATTGTGGTTGTATGATATTTTACCAGACGTGTTTGATATGAACGCTTACTTTAAGCTTCTGTGTGATTTCTTTGTTCTGAAGTCCTTGGATGAATTGATTTCGTATCTTTGGGATTGCGAATGCTAGATTTTTGGGGTAAAGCAATTTCAGGTCTTGAAATCATGAATTCATAAATTTATTGCGTATTTTTCTTTTTAATATAAGTTTTTTTTCCTACATTAAAAAAAAGGAAATAAGTCAATTGTGATTATTTTAAGATATCGTGATGGACTGCTGGCAGTTCGGTTAATGGATAGATTTTTCTTAATCTTCTCGTGTATTCAAATATTTTAATTTTGAATGTGCCATTATTTGTATTGGTCTTTCTAGTGTTAAAGTGATTTATTGTCTTATATTTATAATTTCATGTAGGTGAAAAAGAGACGGGAAACGTTGTCAACAGAATTGAATGGTAGGTTGTTGGAAAGAGGAAAAGTATTTCCTGCAAGGGTTGTGGGCTGTCTCATGGAAAGAATACATGGTATCTTGGGCGAAGGAAGTATCAGTTGTAAGATGGCTTCTCAACATATGGCTTTTGCCCTGTTGGGGTCCACAATTTTTGGAGATGAATTCTTTGCTTGGTCAAAGGCAACTGCTTACGAGGAGCTTTTCATGACGATTGCTAAGGATGCCTGCTTTTGGGCCTCATATAGTGTTACTCCCTTCTGGAAACGTGGGTTTTGGAGGTATCAGCATCTGTGTGAAAAATTAAAATGCTTAACAAAAGATATTATTCGACAATGCCAGAGAAACTGCAAGTTAATTTCTGGCATGGACCATAGCTCCGATAATGAAACTGCATATAAGAGAATGGAAGCTGCATTAGGTGGACCATCTAGTTTTGATGTTTTGGTTTCACAAGAGGCTAGTGGCTATATTCAAGCCAGAGAAGAACCTTGCAGGAATATAATGGGTGTCATGTTTCATGGATACTTAACTACAGCTGGTTTGGTTGGTAATATCCTGGCAAGGCTTGCTACCCACCAGGAGTTACAGGAAAAGGTAGCCATATTCTCTTTCCACTAAAATTTTCTATGTGGTATTGGTTTATTGGTTTAAATTTTAAAAATCGTCTCAGAAATGAATTTGAAAACTTCAATTTTTTCAGATTCTGACTATTATTCTCCCTTTCTAATATGTGTGATGTATTTATTGTTTGTGCTATCTTTCTTGAATGCTGAATTTGGTACAGTTTCTTTTCTGATTTTTATTTCTGCATAGTTCCTGCCTTTTGCCTCTTATTGGCATCTTTAATTTTTGCTAGGAAGCTGGTTACAAGTAATTATGCATTTGAACCATCTTTATTTTTCTTCATAACTTGCTTGTTGGTGCCTGACTACAAACTCAAAAGCCTAGTGAAAAAAAGCCCTTTGCTTAGAGTTTTTCCCGTTTTATTCTATCTTCTTTTAGGTACCTTCAGTTTACATTGTATGATATTTACAATGCACTTTACTGTGCTTTAAAATTAGACTTTGTCATGGCACGAGATAATTCTTTCGATCTTGATTCTCAAGTATAATTTGATGTTAGGAGGATTTGTTTTATACTTGATTCTTATAATTTTTTTTAATGCATAATTATCTAAAAATCAATTTTCAACTTCTTGATGTTCTTGAACAATAGAGCTTTTATCCCTAATTAGGTATATATTTCTTTTATTATAATTTTTTTTGTGCCATTATTGTTTGTTTAAAACTTTTTGGTACCTATATATTAAAAGATGATTATTTTGCCCATGCCTAGAAAAACCTAGAGAGAGGGTGAATTGATGGTTGTCAATAATCCTCTTCATCCTTCAATATTAACCGATTAAAGTTCATATGTTCCTCACATGACTATTTGAAACTACAAGGAACATTACTTTAGTTCATAAATGATGTTTGTTTATTTGAAGGGAAACAAAAGAATTTTATTAAATGAAAGGGAGGATGGTACGAAAGTGAACCCAGAGGTCCGTAATGGCAGCAGAAACACCCTTTAAAAGCTACATAGTATCTATACAATATAAGATTTGTGTATCTGTACCCCAGGCATTGTACCAGTCCAAGATTAATGAAATACTAAAGAAGCCCCAATAAAACCAAATTAACTCAAGGCCTTTTCCAGTTGAGATTGATGAAGAGAAGTGATGTCTTCAAAATCATTAAAGACCAGTGCACAAGAGAAGCAAAAAATTCAAGTTTTATCCCATACCTGTTCACATCCCCCTCTTTCCTGCAAGAGTATGGCTATTTTCTTTTTCAAAATCACCCATAATGAAGTGAGGGTTGTACAATTCCATAAAGTTCATAAAATGTTCATGAATTTGAAGTAAAGAAAAGTTAGAAACTTATGGAAATGAAAAAGAAGCGTGACATTATCTAGTGAATTATAATATTATTTTACTGCAGGTTGTCACAGGCCGCTCAAGTCAGCACCCACCATCCTAGACATCTTCAATTCTCTAAATGTCAACACACACATAACACACAAGTATATGTGTAAAACCTTCTTGTACTTTCTCTTGTGAATAATAAAATTACATTTGGCCATATTGCTCTTTCTTCTCTCTAGAGCTTTCTCGCAAGTTCTTGCTAGCTTGAGAAGTTCTCTAGACTTACTTAGCAACTTTTGTGCTAGAAGCTGCTTAAGTGCCGCACGGGTTGCTGCGCAAACATTCATCCTGTGACAAGGTGCTCTAATGGGTACGCAATTGACATTATATCACAAATAGCAATGAAAACTTCTCAAATCGCAATTGAAATTCTATTGGGATTTTAGATGCTGTTGTTATTTATAATATTAAATTCAATTGCGTACCTGATTAGAGCTCCTGCAGTAAATTGTCATCAATGATCATGCAGTCCATAATATGTGCTCATGGAGCATGAAGAGAGGAATGTCCAAATCTTTTAAATTTCTATAAGTGTATAGCCAGTTCCTATGCACGCAGAGGTTTTTAGTAATATACTGAACTAAATTACACGTGGGTATGATTTTGTTTCGATTGAGATTTAGATGCTGTCACTCGTATTTATAAGATTCAATTCAGATTTCACCACCTTATTCCAGACACTTTCACACTTTGGGGATCCTTTGTTTCTATTTATATAATAAAATTGGAATTTCTGCAGATTTACTCAGAGATTGTTATGGCACGAAAAGGGTCAGGGGAAAAAGATCAACAAAGTGTTGATAATATGCTTTTGTTATTGGCAACCATTTATGAATCTGCCCGGCTTCTGCCTGCAGGACCTTTATTACAGAGATGCTCTCTGAAACATGGTGAGGCATTTCTTAGTTTGGTGAATTCTTAGTTTGACATCATTGGAGATACGCCTGCACATGTCTAAGGCTGAATACATGGGAAGCACTGTAGTCATAGACATATGAATTCAAATGATTTTCGTCCTTATATAATATAGAACATACATGCATTATTTTTCAACACCAATGTTGCGGTAAACTAATCATTATTCAAGACTTTGTAGTACCAAGACCTTTGCACATTCACATTCTATAGGATTCTTTGAAATGTCTTTCATTTGTGTAGTCTGTTTGTTGGTGTGTATGTAGTGATTTACATGTCTGCAGCTTCCTCCTTTGGTTGTGCCACTTTCAAAAATATTAGCACATTGCATGTCTTCATTACCTTGCTAACGGGGATGTTTTTTCACTACTTGAAATGATTACTTGCTGATTGTTTATTATTCGTTTTCCTTTTTGCTTCAAGATTTGACTCTTAAAAAGGGGATAACTATACCTGCTGGAACAGTGCTAGTTGTTCCTATACAGTTGGTACAGATAGACAATTGTAGCTGGGGAACTGATGCTAGTCAATTTAACCCTTACCGTTTTCTGTCAAAGAAGGGAAGGCAATGTGATCAGTCAGGCAATATATCATCCACAGGTTTCATTCTATCCTTTTTTAAGTTATCATTATCTTTTTTGAACTTCCTAGTTACACCTATACTCTGGTTGTGCTCTTTTAAATATGTCAACTGACTCTACTTCGATATTTCCTTCTTTAAACATGCTCCTGTTATAGTAGTGGTGGTTTGCATCCCATTAATGTGCTTTTTTGGTTATCATGAGGCAATGTTGAAATTTAGTTTGCATTGCATTCTATATAAGCAGGACTTGTTCTTGGTTGGCCCTTCAATTACTCTCATCATTCAATGCTTATGATGTTCGGTTAAAGATCTGCAGTGTTAATTGTTTTATAATCACAATTTATAGTAATGATTGTTTCCAGGGAATGCTGAAGATTATGTGGTTCCAAGACAGTCGCTCGTTCGTTTTGAATGATCCGAATGACAATGCAGCATTTCTTCCCTTTGGTTCTGGTAGTCGTGCATGTGTTGGTCAGAAATATGTAACTCAAGGAGTTGCTACTTTATTTGCGTCATTGCTTGAATGCTATGAGGTTTGTACTGATCTTTCTTGTGGCATGTAGACTTGGTGTATCATTATTGTCAATTGTTACAGTTAGACTTGTCTTTGGTTTGTTCTTTCTTTTAACACTAGACTTCTAGACTTGCTAATCCTCCTGATGATTGCTAGGGAAAAAGAAGATAGAGACCAGAGAAATAGGTCTAGGGTCTGTTAGTTAGACTGACGCTTCATAATACATTAGGACAAACTCCAATAGTACCTCAAGGGTTTGGTTATATATCATCAATATGCCTGCAGCCACTTCATTGCTCGGTAAAAACTGTATTTTGCTAGATTGACTATTAAAATGACTTTTTTTTTTCCTGTATTTCACTTAGAAGACTAATGATTAAATTACGATACAAGAAAATTACTCTTACCTTGTATCGTAATTATTAAATTAAAATAACATTCGTCCTAGTAACTAATTCCAGTTTCAAGTTTCCCACTCCCCGTAATTCAAGTAAAGTACAATGGTCCTTTGAAAGTTTTGTGTTTGCAGCATTGGGGAGACTTTTATTTTTCAAGTAATGACAGGACTTTCCCGTCTGTACATTCACTCAATTACTAATTGAAGAATAGTACCAAATTTTAAATCTAGCCTAAAAGTTTAAACCTATAGGTGAAGGCCCCAAATAATATTTTTTAATCTTTACTATTCTCTATGCCCCATCCCATGCAAGGCATGTGAATAAAACAAAACAATAACCATCATCACATCCACTAATACTATATATTCACATTATATTGTATAATGTGAAGATTAAAACAGAAAAGCACTAGAAGTTTTTTATTAGCTGTGCTTTGGGCCTTACCGTCTGAGGAGATCATCATTTCCTCATTTTTCTTAATTGATCTCAGGTGCAAGGGCTTTTTGGGGTAATCATCAGGGGTGGATGGACAGATGTACTGATTTTTCATCTTTAATACGTATTTAACTTTCTCATAAATGTATTAAGAAATCTAGACTATGGGGTCAAATGTCGGAAACTATTCATAGTTGTCACTGTAATAAGAAACAAGTTAAAGCTAGTAGTCTCTATCTCTCTCTCTATTTTCTTCTTTAATTTTCTTTCAAGAAGAATATAAGAAATTTTATTTTAGTGATAAAAAAATAGAAAGTTGAATCTAAATTCTTCTTATCAGCCTGTGGTGTTAGGAATTGTTTTTCAAATTTGTGATTCCTAAGGATTAAAGCTCACCTTAATATCTCTTGACTTCACCAACGATGCGGTATTAATGCTGCCAACAGTTCATTGCAAGTATAGCAATTGAGTTATTTGAGTATTTTTCACTTAGTGGGACAGTGCTTCTTGCCAAGGGGTGGTGTCGATAACGGTGACCGTGCAACATAGAGGAGCCAGCTCTAGAAAGGTTGATGGTTGCATCATTATTGATGGATTGTGCTGAATTCAGGGCTGAAAATTTGAAAATAGGGAGATACATATTATGAAAGTAATTTTTTTAATTAAACTGTGTTAGTAATGTAATTAAATTTGGGATGTTTATTCCAACAAGACAATATCCTGTGCGGAATGAGAAATTTGAATTTGTGTGTGAAATTGAAATTTCAGTTTCTGAAACTTTTTTCACGTCTAAAATCTTCATTTTTCAGATGCATGAATTTTGAAATCTAATTTTGTTTCTTTTGTTTGAATGGAATAACAGATAAGGCTGCAGCCAGGATCTGAGAAGAACCCAAAACCAACAACAAACAATTGTGTTTTTCAGCTTCTTCCTTCGCCTGAGATAGTTTTTGTGGAGAGGGGTAGCTGAAAGGGAGAAGAAACACAGGTTGTGGTGTCAATGCTTATTGTTGTTACTGTCATTTGTTTATGTTATCTCACTTTTTGATGGCAAAAATATTTTTCTTTTCACAATTGATGGGGAAGCTCTTTTCTATTTGGCTCATTAGCTGTCTTAAGCGGGGGATGTCACATGAGTACTGACCGCCACTCATTTTTTACCCTCCCTGATATCAAAATAGCTCAAGTGCTGTCCAAAATGTCATTTGTAGTTTCTGGGTTTGTTTTTGAAGCACTCTTGGTCTAAATTTGCAGCTGAGCCTTGTGCCTTTCTTCCCCATGTTCGAACTATCATATTATTTTCTATTTCAACTTTGTGTTTTTCGCTCCAAATGGGAGTTCATATTGTATTTCTATGGTCTATGAACGATGTACAAATATAGTTTCCCGTTGCTCAATAAAATGAGGGGTACATTTAATGTATCTTATAATCAGGTAAAATTCACTCACTGGCCTATCTGACTACTGTTTTGTGACTCTTAAAACTATAAAAATTGGCTGTTAGTTACATTAAATGTAACTTAGGACTTCTCAGAAAAAAATGTAACCTAGGAAAATTCATAAAATAATTGAGCATCTAGCTTTCTTATGCTCCCTTTTTCTTTTGTATGGTAATTTTGGCTTAAGAATTTGATTTGACTTTATCAATTCTTTTTGTGAAACTGAAAGAAATCAAAGTATCTTTGTTCCCTCGATCCAGAAGTGAATTAATTAGCAAAATTCTGGTAAATCATTGATTCATCTGATGTTCCACTTCGGTATCTTATTGAACAAAAATAGTGATATTCTTATTCCATTGATCAAGAATTTTGATTTTTAGGAAGTATTATGATCATCCAATAAGAAGGGTTTCAATTTTTTCAAATGAACGATTTGAAGACCTATTGATTATAAAGAACTTTCTAGTTCACTCAGAAAAGAATGAGCATTGTCTAGTTCTAAAATTTGATTTTCAATATCAAAATAGATAGAATAACTGTCCGTATTACTATTCTTAACAAAAAAAGTATCATCCGAGATGAAATTATGAATGTCCCTAACACCGGCTATTGCGGAATTTACGCCTTCCCATTTTATATTTGTTCGAGTATGTAAATAAATCCTGAATATCGTCCAAGTAATAAATGCCCAAATTTCTTTTGGATCCCAATTCCAATAAGACCCCCACGCCTCATTAGCCGATACTGCTCCCGAAAGAATCCCTATAAGTGTCTGTATATTTATATATTAGGTTCAGATTTCCAAGCTATGTTAAGTAGACTCCAAAGTCCATTCTATGCTATAATTAGATGAATTTTGACTTCGATTTTAAATTGTAATTGTGGTTAATCTAAAATGTGAAGCAAATTTCAGAATTGCATGATGGACGTTGCTTCCACTTATAAAGATAATTCTTGAGAAGGGTCAGTGCTGTGATTTACTCGGAAGAATGAAAACACTAGTGTGGGTTTGAAAGGTCTCTTGCTAGCGAAAGCAAGAAAAGTACTTTCAATGCTGACAAGAGATCACCGAATTTGTTCCGTGCTAAACACAAATTCAAATTGACCTAAAGAAAAGCAAAGAATCAAATCTTAACCTTTTTTCCCACTTACTCTTGGGTTCAGTGAAAATGAAAGATTCTATTATCAAGTCTACAAGTTAAAAAGAAAATGGAATCAAGGAAGGAAGCAAACCCCAGCACTTTCCAATATTTGCAAAAATGTAGGTGCAGATTGAAAGTGTTGTGTTCAACTATTTAACCCTTTTAATCACTATTCCAGGGACCCATCAAACCATTGTAAAGTGAATTGAAAACAGGACCACAGTGGCCAGCTTCTTCTTAACATTCCTACATTTTGATTGGTCTGGAAGCAAAGAAGTTGATTCAACCAGGAAATATTCCATTTCTGAAGGCTATAAATAGGACACTGAAATTATTGAAGCAAACATACAAGTCATATTCTCCTCGTCTGCTTCTTCATTAACTCTTTTAGTTTCAATATTATTATAGTTCAACATTATGGCTCAATGGCCAGGCCACGACGGAAGCCAGCAACTCATCAGGAGTGACCGTAGCATGGTGTCGATTTCTGATGACAATATGATGATGAAGCAAATTCAAGCAACCCATGCTCCTGATGGAAGAGAAGTTGATGTCAAACCTCTTTTCAACCTCGTTGAGGATATCCTCAATCGCGCCACCTTTCAAACTGATATTGATGAAACGGTATACTTGTACAATGTTATGTTTTGTTATGATCAAATTCCTGAAGCAACGTGTATCTAGAGCCAGCTAGCTAGCTATCATTTGTGTCTTATCGCTGCAGGGTGCCCAAGCTGATGTAGAAATCGAGGACAAGGCTCAGCAAGATGGTTTCCTTGCAATGATTGATGCAATATCATATACAATTGACAGAATTTCATGCGAGGTTTATATAATTTAATGTTTACATATGTACTTTTACATAATGTATAGGTAGATTTAGTAACAAATGTGAATTTTTCAGATTGCATACAAGGCCTTGAGTGGATCAGATGCGCATGCAACAACTCTTTCTCTGTTCGGCATGCTATCAAACTACTCCTGGGATGCTAAGCTGGTTGTGACACTGGCAGCATTTGCTCTCTATTACGGAGAATTCTGGCTGCTTGCCCAGATTTACTCATCAAATCAACTAGCCAAATCAATGGCAATCCTGAAACAATTACCTTCCATAATGGAGCATACTAGTGGTCCATTGAAATCTCGATTTGATACTCTTAACAATCTAATCAAGGCTATGATGAGTGTCACCAGGTGTATTATTGAGTTCAAGGACATGCCATCCAATTACATTACACAGGATGTTCCGGAATTTTCCTCAGCCATGGCTCATATCCCAATCGCCGTGTACTGGACCATCAGGAGCGTCGTTGCTTGTGCTACTCAAATTACTACTCTTACAAGCATGGGCCATGAGTATGTTCCTTTTCCTTTTCCATCTTAACATACATTTTGTTATAGAGCAAGCTACCGAATGATCATGTTATTTGTTGACATACATGTAGGTTTGTAATATCAACCTCTGAGGCATGGGAACTATCCACCTTGGCTCATAAACTCAAAAACATACATGAATCTCTGAAGAAGCTGATGGCTACATGCTACCGTCACATAGGTGATTAATTAACCATTTACGTTTTTTAATGAAAATATGCATTTCGCAAACATCACGTTGTTTAAAAGGTATATTATATAAATTGTGCATGTTAATGACGATGTTAAAATGCAGATGAAAAGAAGAGCCATGAAGCCTATCAGATGCTAGTCAAGCTCTTTGACTCGGTCCACATTGATAACATGAAGATCCTGAAGGCCTTGATTTATGCCAAGGATGATTTGCAACCCCTTGTTGATGGCTCTACTAAGAGAAGGGTTTGCTTCTCCAACATGCCACCGAGTCAATACTAATATTTTTAAAGTTTTTAGCCAAGCTCTACTGACAAAAAACATTTGATTTCTCTTATGGCATGAACAGGTTCATATTGAGGTGCTGCGGAGGAAAAATGTGTTGCTGCTCATTTCCGGCCTAGACATTTCCCAAGAGGAGCTTTCAATTCTGGAACAGATTTATAATGAGTCAAGGCTTCATTTAACAAGGCAAGAGAGCCACTATGAGGTTGTATGGATTCCAATTGTGGACCATTTTATCCATTGGGATGACTCAATGCAAAAACAATTTGAGACCCTACAGTTCTCAATGCCATGGTACACAGTTTACCATCCTACTTTGATTGACAGAGCTGTGATCAGGTATGTCAAGGATGTGTGGCACTTCAAAAACAAGCCAATCCTGGTAGTGCTTGACCCTCAAGGAAGAGTAGTCTCCCCCAATGCACTCCACATGATGTGGATTTGGGGAAGCAACGCCTTCCCTTTCACCAGCTTGAAAGAGGAAACTCTTTGGAAAGAAGAAACCTGGAGGCTTGAGCTTCTGGTTGATGGCATTGACCCTCTGGTTCTTAATTGGGTAATTAAAACTTGCACAGATTCTAATGCACACACTTCTGGTTTTTACTGTCAATAAATTCATGCTAATTTGAAATGGTATTTTTCTGTTTTGGTCAGATCAAAGAAGGAAAATACATTTTCTTGTACGGAGGTGATGATGTCGAATGGGTGAAGAAATTCACAACCGCAGCGCGCTCAGTTGCAAATGCTGCACGCATTCCTTTAGAGATGGTTTATGTGGGGAAAAGCACCAAAAGGGAGCAAGTGCGGCGAGTCATGGCAACCATTGCAGTTGAAAAGCTTGGTCACTTCTGGGAAGACTTGACAATGGTCTGGTTCTTTTGGACTCGTTTAGAGAGCATGTTATTCTCCAAGATTCAACTAGGCCGAGCTGATGATCACCACGATCTGACGATGCAACAAATCAAGAAACTGCTCAGCTATGACAGAGATGGGGGATGGGCTCTGCTGAGCAAGGGGTCTCAGGTTTTAGTGAATGGACATGGCACCACAGTCCTGCCAACATTACTGGAGTACGATATTTGGAAAGAGCAGGTGCTCATTAAAGGCTTTGATGATTCATTCATTGACCATCACCAGAAGATTCATGGAGCTGCACATCCTTGTTGCCGTTTTGAGTTCTCTTCTCATTCCGGAAGGATTCCACCGAGCATGACTTGTCCTGAATGCCACCGCTTTATGGAGAAATTCACAACTTTTTGCTGCTGCCATGATGATCATGTTCCAGGCTCACTGTTTTGAGTCTGTATCATTTTCTCCTTAGTACATGTTGCTCTTGCCATAGTGCTTGAGTATTCCATCTTTCTTATGTTATGTAATAAGGTTCGTGTGTGAGCATTTGTGATGCCAATGGCCAGAGCGTGTGGGCTAATTGGAAATTGATGTCAATAATAAAATTAAGAATGATGTGTGTAAATTATTCTATAATTCAGCTATAATGATACCTTTGTTTCTATTCTATTTTAATTAATATTTTCAACGTAATAAATTTTGAACTCGTTTACTTTGTTGTTGAGAAGTAGAGATGGCTCAAAAAGTAAAAACTATTATTTAATTATGTTGTGAATCAAATTGGGAAGTATCCCTTGCAATTAATATAAATGACACGAAGCTAAGTGGAGTAAAATGATAATAAAGGATTTATAATAAGCTTGCACTGCTGAAATGTTGACAAGATCTTGATTGTTGTTACAACATGAAGTATGAGACACGCCGTTTGAATTACTAGGTGTAAAACACACCACAATAATCTCAACTGGTGGTGGAGAGCTACATTCACAACGTATATACATTTCAAATTATTAACTTTGTACCTTACTGCAGATAACAAGGACTCAAGTCATAAAAACCTACTTAGGGAGTGCTTTCAATATTGTCGAGGGCACTAGTTCAAATTTTTTATGGTACTTCTTTTTTTAAAAAAAAAAAAAATACGGTGTAGTTATTATAGAAGTCCGTGAGCATATAACTCATACTCATCAGTAAGATCAAAAGTTGAGTATTGTCTCAAGTTTATATTATTAGTCCACTGGTTGTTTTCAGCCAATGTAAAATAATATCATCAACAATTATTTTCTCCAAATAGTTTTAGTAAGAGTAAATTTTGAGCTAGCCTCCCTAATTTTTGGCGTTACTACAAATGTATGAATTTAGAATGCTATACTCCAGTAGACTACAAATCGTATGCTATTAAAAAGTCACAAAAATTGGAAAATAATATTCTACCACGTGAATTTTAAACAGTAAAATTTCTATAAAATAATATTGTTATGACTAAGAAAATAATATTATTTTAATAATGTAATCTAATATTGATAAATAAATAACTTATTAACTTACAGGTAAATAAATACTTGTTAATTAATTCAAGAAGAGTGTTATATATGTTAATTACTTGTGTCATCTTGGTACAGTAAAGCCTCTATGAAATAATATTGTTAGATTAAGAATAAATTTATTTATCAATAACTGAATAATTTATTAATTTATCGATAACTGAATATTTATTAATTTAATAAGAGTTTTATAATGTAATTACTTGTGTTATCTTAGTAAGTATACTATTTCTTTGACCAAAATTCATGTATGAATTTCAAAGTTATCATCATGTTCGTAGAGAAAACTAATTTAAAAAATTATATGAACATGTGCATAGAAGCAAAAAAATTAATATAAGTACTTTATATAGAAATTAATATAAAATTCACATACAAACTTTTCAAATTTAATACCCTAAAAGGTAAAGTGTTTCATATGCTTATATGGAACATAAATTCTATAAATATATCTGTTTATTACTTTTGATTTTAGTCTCAAATCATTCAATGCATATTTTGAAAAAGAATTGAATTTAAAAAATTGAAGTTGTCAAGAAAAAAATTTCTTAAAATTATGAATTTTAAAATGTTATTTATTAGAAGTATTTTTTGCATTTGACTATTAATTTATAATTTTATTGGTCCATAACTTATTTAAAAAATTATTATCATATGCAATTAGAAAGATTATTAATTTAGTACATTGGTCTCAGGAAGAGAAGAATTAATTATTTAATCAAGATTATTAATTTATCAAATATTTATTTATTGGGGTTTTAATGTACATATACTATTTTGCTCACTAAGATTCTAGTATGTATATATATATATATATATATATATATATATATATATATATATATATATATATATATATATATATATATAAGACGTAGTCAAAATAAATTTTTTTACATATAGAATTTCAAAAGTTATTATGTACAAAGAAAATATTAATAAATATTATGTATATAGTCATTCTATGATGTCGTAGTTTAAATCACGGCATTAATATTATTTTTTAACATAAATTATATAAATGAAACATAAAATATGTAAATCAATATTAAGTGTAAAATAAAATATTAATTATATAAATGGAATATAAGATTTGTAAATGAAATATAAAATATGTAAATTAGTATAAGTGTGGTAAATTGATGTACCAATAGTAAATAAAATAAAAACTCATAAAAATAACATAAGACTTATAATGAAAGATAAAACAATTAAATTAACATAAGAATTGTAAATTTGTGTATTATTAGTAAATAAAATAAAAACTTATAAATATAATATAAAATTTTTAAATAAACATGAAGTAAAAAATAAAACATAAAAATTAATATAATTAAGTACATTATAACCATGGAAAATTTAGTTTATGAAGTTGTTAGCTCGAATAGTTGAGACATGAAATTAAATCTTATAAAGGATTTGGTAAAAATAGTTATGACAACCATATGGACAATGTTGAAGCTACTTTATCAAGAGCTAAACTAAACCAATTTTGGAAGGATATATACAATATAGGTTAAACGGGTTTATTTTATTATTTAGAAGCAGATCATTCACATGCTAAAAAACAATTGGAAGGACAAAGAAGGACATTCAAAGAATTAGTACTAAATTAAAATTGTTAAGAAAAACTCTTAAATATTATGAATATTATACACTATTTAATATTATTTTTTATTTTATCATTATTAATTTAATTTTCTATAGTCCTAAAGAATTTAAAAAAATATTTTTTTATGCATTTAGTGAGATTATTAATTTAGATCATGTTTGGAGTAGTTGCACGGTATTATATTTGATTCACATAAAAAAATAAGAATTCCATCGTAATCTGAGTTTTTTAAAATTTTTAAATATCTTATATTATGTATTTTTTAGTATTAGTATATAAATAAAATTTAAACTCTTTATTTTTAACTTACCAACTCCTAATAATTTTTACACGAGAGAAGTTCAAATTACAACCGGAAGATTTTAAACATTCATTTATTTAGATTTTAGGTAGCAAGGCTCCTATCCAAAAAATAAAAAGAAAAAATGAAAATAAAAGAGTAGACAGGCTGTCGTTTTGCAGTATTAATATCAGATCCTGAGCAACAAAAACAAAAAGGTGTCGTTTTGCCAACTTCTCCAAAGCAATAAAATCAACCACGTTTTTTTCATTTGAGACCACAGAGATGAGGATGATGTGGGCAGACTATCGCCGCTCATTTAACAAACTTTGCCGACATCAATTCAGTGCTGACAAGCATCCACATCTAAACAACTAAATTTTCGCAATTTGTTACAGTAAAGAATTATTAACTCATAAAAAAATATATAAATTTTAATATATTAGTAAATTTTATAAATAGAAAGTAAAATAAATAAATTAATATTAAATTAATAAATTGATATATTATTAATTTATAAAAAAAACTTACAAATATAATATGAAACTCATAAATTAATATTAAGTATAAAATTAAACATAAATTTTAGAAATTAAATAAAAGAATTCTAAATAGAAGTAAAATAAGTAAATTATTATAAAATTGATAAATTAATGTATTATTAGTAAATAAAATAAAAACTTATAAATATAATATAAAATTAGTAAATTAACATTAAATCTAAAATAAAACATAAATTTTAAAAATAAAATATAAGATTTATAAATGAAAGATAAAATAAGTCAATTAATATAAAATTAATAAATTAATGTATTACTGGTAAATAAAATAAAACTTATAAATATAACATAAAACTGGTATGTTAACACTAATTGTAAAATAAAATATAAATTCTGAACATGAAACATAAGACTTGTAAAATGAAGGTAAAACAAATAAATTACTATAAAACTAATAAATTAATATATTACTGATAAATAAAATAAAAACTTAAAAAAATAATACAAAATAAATAAATAATATTAAGCACAAAATAAAACATAAATTTTGTAGATTATGCCTAAAACTTATGAATAAAATGTAAAATAGAGTTGCTGAAAAAAAAAAAAGTCACAATTGTAAAATAAAAAATCATTATAATGTTTATTATTTAATATATTCATTAATTTTTTATTTAAATTGAATAATACTAGTTTTACATTTATGTAATATATATGATATTTTATTAAAGATAAATTTTTTTTCAAAATTAAATTTTTAAAAAATATTATTTTAATATCTTTTATAATTATTATAAGATGATGTTATTTTACATATTTCTACACTTTCTCACCAACAACTTTAAATAGTCTATAAGTATAAGTAAAAATTTTGAAACTATATGAAATATGCATAAGACTCAAAATAAAATATAATTTATTGATATTAGTAATATAAGAATATTTTTTATTTTTTTTGTTTGATTTACTTTGAGATAATTAATTGCACTTAACTTATGCAATAAATATATATATTATTATAAAAAATGAGAAAACAAAGTATTTAAATGTCCTAGAATAAATATAAAATTTATAGTTAAACTAATTCAATAAAATTTATTTTATTTTTTAGTATAATTTTTGTTTAATTAATGAATAATTAGTTTCTTTGTTTAATTAAAAAAAATATTTTTTGCTAAAATTATATATAAACAATATTATTTTTTTAAATAATTAATAATTTTATATGAATTTATTTTATATATAATTTATAATATTTATATCTATCACAATATTAATATCATAACTTTTATTACTACATCATAAAATTTTTCATGTTAATAGATAAAAACTATAGTTAACAAGTTCGTTCTCAAGTGATTCATTATAAAAGTTGTTAATCATTCATTTTAAACTAGACAAATTAATTAAAGCAGTGATGTTACTAATATAGAAAAAAAATATAAATAAAATATATAATTTTATATTTTAATTATATCCTCACTCCTATAAAATTTTTCTCCGGTAAAAATAATTTTATTTCGCATTGAATTTATATTTTTTATATTTTACTGTAAAATAAAGATATTATCACCGGACATTGATTATATATAGTAAGCATTTACTCGCCTTGTAACGACCATTATGGCTCTTCATCTTCTCCTCCTCACATTATTCTTTATCTACCTATCTTACAAGTTTTACCAAAAGCTCACACTGAAGCTGCCACCAGGACCACGGCCATGGCCCGTCGTTGGAAACCTCTACCACTTAAAACCGGTCCGATTTCAATTATTTGCCGAGTGGGCCCAAACTTACGGACCTATAATGTCTGTTTGGTTCGGTTCGACTCTAAATATAATTATTTCTAGCTCGGAAATGGCTAAGCAAGTTCTTAAAGAAAACGATCAACAATTATCAGACAGGCATAGAGATAGACCGGCTGCTAGATTTAGTAGAAATGGGAAAGACCTTATTTGGGCTGATTATGGCCCTCATTACGTTAAGGTTAGAAAAGTTTCTACTCTTGAGCTTTTGTCTTCCAAAAAGCTTGAGGCTCTCAGGCCAATCAGGGAAGATGAAGTAACTGCCATGGTTGAATCTATCTTCAGAGACTGCACTGCCCCTGGTACGTAAGTAAGAATATAAGTAAGAATAAATTAAAAAATTATAAATTTTAATGTATTATTTTTTTTAATTTATTCTTAATTTTATTAAAATTAAAAAAATTTTAATTAAAAAAAATTATCTATATATATAATTATTAATTTACTCCTGAATTTATTTATTATATTATTAAATTATATAATTTAATATTTTTTTCGAACAAATTCAGAATTCGAATTGAAATATTTTTATATTTTTTCTTTCATATATATTTCTCTTACTTCCCAATGTAGTGAATATATAGTCGATTACTTTTTCATAACTTGGATTCAGTGTGGTAAAAAATTTTAAAATATCAGCACAGTTCAAATTAGTAATTAATCCAAATTCATTTTTTAAATATTAATTTTAAAGTATTTTTTAAACCAACTAATTAGCCAAATGAATATTTGATTTAGAGAAAAAGGGGCAAAATATGAAAGTGAGGGATTACTTGTCAGCGGTATCATTCAACAATATAACAAGACTTGTTCTTGGAAAGCGATTTATGAACCCAGAGGGTGTACTGAACGAGCAAGGTCTTGAGTTCAAGACCTTTCTTGGAAATGGAGTCAAGATCGGGGGTCCAGTAACCTTACCAGAATACATTCCATGGCTGAGATGGATTTTTCCATCTGATGACGAGAAAGCTCTGAAGCACAATGAACGTAGAGAAAAGTTTACAAAAGCCATAATGGCAGAACATACCCATGCTCGTCAAAAGATTGGCGGGGCTGCTAAGGAACACTTCGTGGATGCTTTGCTCAATTTGCAAGACAAATACGACCTTAGTGATGATACAGTTATTGGACTCCTATGGGTACGTAATTAATTGTTCAGGTTTAATTTAGAAATTTGAATTTAGTGATGATACAGTTATTGGACTCCTATGACCTTAGTGATGATAATTCATAGATTTGCTGTATATTACGTATAATGTAACATACTCTAACCTGATACGAAAATATATTTAGCTTATTGTTTAATAAATATGTCCGCAAGCAGAACATGATAGTAGCAGGCATGGATACGACCACAATAACAGTGGAATGGGCAATGGCAGAGCTTGTCAAAAACCCCAGAGTGCAGCAAAAAGCTCAAGAAGAACTAGACAGGGTCATTGGCCCCAATCGTATAATGAATGAGACAGACTTCCAAAACCTGCCTTATCTCCAATGCGTGGTCAAAGAATCAATGAGGCTGCACCCTCCAACACCTCTAATGCTGCCTCATAAAGCCAGCTCCGACGTTAAGATCGGCGGCTACGACGTCCCCAAAGGATCAATTGTCCATGTAAACGTTTGGGCAATAGCCAGAGACCATACTGACTGGAAAAATCCGTTGGAGTTTAGGCCTGAGAGATTCTTAGAAGAGGACGTTGACATGAAAGGACACGATTATCGATTGTTACCGTTTGGTGCAGGGAGGAGAGTTTGTCCCGGGGCACAACTTGGTATCAATTTGGTAACCTCGATGTTGGGTCATCTTTTGCACCATTTTGTGTGGGCGCCGGCGAACGGAGTGAAGCCCGAGGAGATTAATATGGCTGCGAATCCAGGGAGGGTCACGTACATGACCACACCCCTTGAGGCTGTGGCTACCCCGAGATTGGTTGATCACAACTTGTACAAACGTGTCCCGGTGGACATGTGATTGTACTAAGCTCCAGTAAAACAAATTTTTCGTATAAGTTGATGTGGTTAAGTATGCAAACATTAATTTATATAAATAATTTTGTATAAGATTAGATTACCTTTGTGTTTTGCAATAAAATTTTAGTCTTTTTCTCTATGAAGTGTCTTGTTCTTAATAATTGCACTGCACTGCTCCACAAAACTAATCGGCGAGTGGTATATAAATTCTCTATTTTTATTATTTTATGCTCGAAGACTAGTAACTCAAAGTCCATGGACAAGGATTGATTTTTTTTAAGAAAATAATAATTCAAATACATTCTTGATTTATTTGTACATTTTTTACTTTTATTTTTTCTCACATTCTTTGTCCTTAACTTTAAAATATCTTAGTTATAAGAAGAATGATATGAGTGATGAGGATTGAATTTGACAAGGTATCCAATATACACTTGGCAAATCAACTTGAAAGCATTCATAGATGATAATGATACTGATTTACAAGAGAAAGCAGAGCACCTTGATATCTTGTAAATACTTACAACAGATCAGCTCACTAAGCTGACTTGGCCGAGTTAGTTACATAGCCAATGCAGCAGGAAACAAATTCAGTGTTAATAACGAACTGACATGAATCATTTTTCTGAGCTACCTATAAATATGTAATGCAAGCTCACATTTTCAGTTAAGTCAATAATATAGAAACTTCTACTTTCTTCCACACAGAAGTCTCTTTTATTTTCTTGCTTTTTCTTGCACTTTCTCGAGTGCCAAACATCCTTATTTAGAATTCTTTCATGGTATCAGAGCCACTAATGGCAAAAATAACTCAAAACACCACTTCTTATAACTTTGTTACTCCTGTTAAGCTTGATCAGAATAATTTCATTATGTGGCGCAATAAAGAGAAACAGTTTGGAATGTTTCATTAATGTGATTACGAGTGTCCTCAGCAATTTCTTCTTTTTGAAATTAACGGAGCTGAAA
Source organism: Murraya koenigii (assembly GCA_025617385.1). Classification (NCBI taxonomy): domain Eukaryota; kingdom Viridiplantae; phylum Streptophyta; class Magnoliopsida; order Sapindales; family Rutaceae; genus Murraya; species Murraya koenigii. The sequence continues at coordinate 18,182,114 of CM046812.1, forward strand.
AAGCTATATTAACATTTGGTTGTACCTGTTATCCTACATTCAGACTATATAACAGGCATAAATTTGATTTTAAAATAGGAAAATATATTTTTATAGGTTACAACTCTCATCATAAGGGTTATCAATGCTTTCACTCTTTTAGCAGGGTTGATATATTTCAAATATGTGAGTTTTGATAAAAATTCTTTTCCTTATGTCCTTTTCTTGTTTTTGGTCTCATATCATATACCATATAATAATAATAAATTATTATTTTTCTTGGGAATTCGCAGGTGTAAAGTGACCCATTTTCTGTTTTAAGAAAAAAAAAATCAAATCTTATATACCGAACACATAGAGTTGATTACACTAAAACCTTTAGTCCAATGATTAAAGCCTCCATAGTTAGAGTTATTTTTAGCTTATTAGTCTTAAATAAATAGGTGATTAGGCAGGTAAATGTAAACAATGCTTTTCTTAATGGCATATTGGTTAAAGATATTTACATGCAACAACCTGGGGGCTTTGTAAACCCTAGTAAACCTCAGCACATTTACAAATTAAAGAAAGCCTTATATGGTTTAAAATAAGCTCCAAGAGCTTGGTTTAATAGATTCAAGGTTGTAATAATTTCAAAGTGGAATTTTCAGAATTCAAAGTCTGATAACTCTCTTTTCTACAAGTGGATCAATGGCCATTTAATTTTGATTTTAGTTTATGTTGATGATATTATCTTTACTGGCACAAATTCTTCTCCGGTTCAACAACTAATGCAAGAAATGCATTACACTTTTGCTTTAAAAGATTTGGGAGAAATTCATGACTTCTTGGGAATCGAAGTGATCAAGTCAGCAAATGGAATGCACCTGTCACAAGCAAAAGATATTGATGATATATTGGCTAAAAAAGACATGATCAACGTGTGATGCTAACACTTATGTCTACAAGTTGAGGTTGGTAAAAGTTCGGGTCGGATTTATACTGGGTTAAGTTTTTTCCCAGACTTTTTAAATCAGAATTATATATATATAATTTAAATTTTATATTTATGAATATATTTTTATTTATTTTATAAATAGGAGAATGAGATATCACTTATCAAAATAAAGAGATGGGTGTGCTTTATAATAAAGAAGAATTCTTTAACATGAAACATTCATCAGCAAAAAATGTAATTGAGCGGTGTTTTGAATTGCTAAAAATGTGATGGGCCATTCTTCCAAGTTCTCATTTTATCCAATTAAAACCCAATGTCGCATTATTACTGCATGTTTTTATTGTATAATCTGATTAGGAGAGAATGTCTATATATTCAATGGAGCATGAATTAATTGACATATATAATAATAAAGCAAAAGATATTGAAAACATAAGTAGTATTGAAGCTTCAGACCAGTGGACGAGCTTGTGAAATAATTTAACTACTGCTATGTATAATAATTAGCTTGGAAATTAAGACTCATCTAAAGCTATACTTTTGTTAATATATAGATATCATTAGGAAAGCATTTAATACTGTACTTTTGTTAATATATAGATATCATTAGGAAAGCATCTAACGATGCATTTTTGTTAATATATAGTTGTCATTAAGAAAACATCTAAGGCTGTACTTTTGTCAAATATAGATGTCATTAGGAAAGTATCTAAAGCTGTAACCTTTTTTATATTTAATTTTATTAGAAATTTATCAAGGGTTGTTGATGTAAATTTGATGTGGTGTTATATTTTAGTTACTTGTTTCAAAACTTATTATAATATATTTTTTGCAGGAATGGAGAGTGGAGGATCAAGTCAAACTGCTGGAAATAAGACAGGCTCAAAATGAGCATGGACAAAAGATGAAGAAGAAGCAATGTTAAACATTTTAGATGCTGTAGTTGCAAATGATGGTCGAGCTAATAATGGTACCTTCCAATCTAGAAGTTACAAATATATTGAAAATGAATTAGAAAAATTATTACCAAAAAGTGGTTTGAAGGCGTACCCACATATTAACTCTAAGATAAGGATATGGAAGAAAGGTTATGGGATGATATTTGATATATTGAACACTAGCGGTTTTGGTTGGAATGATATGAGAAAATGTGTAGAGGTTGATAGTAAAGAAGTATGGAAATCATATGTAGAGATTAATATGTTGAATTTAAAATAAAGAAAGTGATTTATTTTTATGTCATGAATTATAAACATAATCCTTATTTTTCTTATTATGAATATAATAGAATTTATTTATTTAACTATAAGAAGATGATTTACTTTTTATGTTATGATTTTCAAACAGTCTTTAATTTTCTTATTATGAATATAATAAAATTTATTTAACTATCTTTTTTTATTATTGTAGTCCTATAAAAACGCTAGCAATTGGAGGGATAAGCCATTTCTATATTATGAGAGGCTAACAAATATATTTGGAAAAGATCATGCAATTGGAAATTTGGCAGAAACTCTAAATGATATGGCTAACGTAGCACTTTAAGAAGAAATTCATGATGATGACAGTGAGATTGATGATGAAGGTTCTCTGATGTCTGCTACCGTGCCTTCAAATTCTCAATACATTAATCGATCACGTTCACAATCATCACATAGGAAGAAGTCTAAATTAGATGAACATATTACTGTTCGTATTGACAAATTGGTTTTAGCATTTCACCAAGCTAATGTTGACATGTCTCAAAATATGTTTGGAAGTAGTGAAGATCATGATTACATTGATAGAGAGCTTGCTTCGATGAGATTTTCTGTAGATGATAAACTTATTACCTTAAATTTAATGGTTGAGAAGTCTTTACATATAAGGGTTTTCAAAGTATTACGAAATGATCATGACCATAAGTTATCATACGTTAGGATGTTTTTGCGTGAGTATGAGAGGAGAGATGGAGTTTGATTAGAGAGTATGCATTTTTAATTAAATAATGATATTTTGCATTAGTATTTTGGCTTGTGGATGTGTGCTTGAATCATTTAACGCAAACAACTATTGTATCACTTTATTTCATAGGTTATATATTTAGGAATTGCTGAAAAATAAATGTTATGCCATTGAAAATTTAGAATTTGTTAGTTTTACATATGATTTATGAAGAATTATGATTTTTTTTAATTTTAAAAAATTGATATAAAAAGTCTAAAATTTAAGGCTTCTATATTTAATATTTTTCTAAGCATTAATAAATATTATTTTATAAATATATAATTACATAACCAAAGAAATTAATACAGTATAATATAGCACCAAACATAGTATAACTTAAAATTAATGTAGTTCAATGTAGCACCAAACGTTGTATAGTATTTTTATAATACAGTACTAACGCAATACAATATAATATAATACACGGACATTAAAATAATACAATATAGTGTGCCAAACACACCCTTTGATAATTAGGTCGCAAATTTCTGAATGGTTTATAGGGAAAATGTTCTCATTGCTTTTTTTTGTGTCTTAATTGTTATTTTAATTCAAATAAGTTAATGATATATATACATACATACATATATATATATATATATATTATAATTAATAATTTAACATGAAGAACATACAATAACATCATAAATTCACAATTGAAATTATTACAACATAAATTTAAAATAAAAATAATATAAATTCAACAATTTATCTAATAATACCAAATAAAATCTAATCATAAATTCATAACTCAATAATTAACAATTCAACATGAATAACATACAATAACATCTTACATCATAATCTATAATTAAAGATACCACAATATGAATTAAACATAAAAAATAATATAAATTCATAATTTACTTAATAACATCAAATAAAATTTAATTATAAATTTATAATTCAATAATTAATAATTCAAAAATTAACAATTCAACATGCATAACATACAATAATATCATAAGTTCACACTTTTAGACTTTTTAGCTTATATATATATATATATTTTATATTGAAATTTAATTAAATTAATAATTATATAAAAATACGGATCCAAATATCCGCATTTCCGGATGCAAGTGCATCCGAATCATCCGGATCCGTATTTTTTAATATGCGGATCCGGATTTTTCCGGATCAAGATTTTTTCGGATCCGGATCTTTTTGCCATCCATGTTCTTGCTATAAGGGTGAAAGAAAAGGTTATACTGCAAGATTTTGCAAAATGAATACAAAACTTCATGAGCTTGGTCTTGATAATGAAACACTTTCAAAATTAGCTTTACTTTTAGTTGAATCTTCTGATTCTGAGTCTTCCATGATAGGAGACAGTGAGCCTTTACAGGTTAATGAGTTAATTGACTCTGATACCTTTGATTCAAGTAATAGTGGTTCTGAATCTCTCTTTTTAAAGAAAATCAATGTTTTGACCAAAGAACAAGAGACTTTTCTTAAAGTAGTCAAACATATTTTCTGATCCGGTTTTACAAAAAGAATATCTTGATAAACTTTTAAAAACTTTTGATCAGAACAACAAAGCTGAATCTTCTAAAACTCTTGTTTTAAAAAAAAATGCCTACGACCTCACTGAAATCTTGAATAAAAAGAAAGAGAAAAAAATAACTCCTAATATCCAAGATCTCCAAAAGGAGATTAAGGAAATTAAATCTGAAATAAAAGAATTAAAAGAGAAACAGAAAATCGATTCTGAAATTATCCAATTTTTATTAAAACAATTAGAAGATAACTCAGATAGTGATTCTGATAAAGAAATAAAATTTGATGGTGATAATCAAAACCTTGAAAAAATAAAAACATTACCCAATAATTTTTTGTTTGTTTTAAAACAAATCAATACAAGGAAATATTTGATTAAAATTACTTTGATACTTTCCAAAGAATTTAAAATCGACACTATTGCCCTTTTTAACATAGGTGCTGATTTAAATTGTATAAAAAAAGATATTGTTCCCAAAAGATTTCAGAAAAAAATAAATGAAAGACTTTCTGCTACTAATAATTCAAAGTTGAAAATTACCTCTAAAGTTGATGCTTCTATACTAAATGATGATTTTGAATTTCGAACTTCCTTTCTATTGACAAATGACATACATCATGCTGTCATACTTGGAACTCCATTCATAAACATCATTACCCCTTATATTGATGATTATGATGGTATAACTTTTAAAATTGACGATAAAAAATTAAAATTTCCCTTTATTGAAAAGACTAAAACAAGAAATCTAAATATTGTAAAAGCTTGTTCTATTTATCAAAGCCAAATCAATGTTTTGCTCAAATCAAAACAAAGTGATTTATTTCATTTACAAAAAGATCTAAGTTTACAAAGAATTGAAAGCCAGATACAAACCAATTTTATAAAAAGGAAGATTTCTGATTTTAAAGACTTAATTGAAAAGGAAATATGTGCTGATTTACCAACTACTTTCTGGAACAGAAAACAACACATGGTAGACTTGCCATATGAAAATTCTTTTGATAAAAAATAAATTCCTACAAAAGCTCTCCCAATTCAAATGAATATGGAATTAGAACAATACTGTAGGAATAAAATTAAAAATTTGGAAACCAAATGACTAATTGTAAAGTCAAGATCTCCCTGCTCTTATGCTGCTTTTTATGTAAACAAGAATTCTGAAATTGAACGTGACACTCCAAGACTTGTAATAAATTACAAACCGTTAAATAAAGCCTTAAAATGGATTAGGTATCTAATACCTAATAAAAAAGACTTACTACAAAAACTCCACTCTGCTTTCATATTCTCAAAATTTGATATGAAATTAGGTTTTTGGCGAATCCAAATTCATCCTAAAGATCGGTATAAAACTCCTTTTACTATTCCATTCGGACAGTATGAGTGGACTGTTATGCCATTTGATTTAAAAAATACACCTTCTGAATTTCAAAGAGTCATGAATGATATTTATAACCCTTATTCAGAATTTTGCATTGTTTATATTGATGATGTTTTGATCTTTTCTAATACAATTTATTAACATTTTAAACATTTAAAGACTTTTTATTTTACTACTAAAAAAGATGGACTCGCTGTTTCTAGTTCAAAGATTTCTTTGTTTCAAACTAAAATCATATTCTTGGACATTATATTTCTAAAGGAACAATTACTCCTATTAAGAGGTCTCTTGCTTTTACAAACAAGTTTCCTGATAAGATTCTTAACAAAACACAATTGCAAAGATTTCTTGGAAGTTTAAATTATGTTCTTCATTTTTGTCCCAATATCAATAGGATTTCAAAACCCCTGCATGACAGATTAAAGAAAAATCATGTTGCATGGACAGATGAGCATACTAAAGCTGTTAAATTAATAAAACAAACAGTTAAAGAAATTCCTTACTTGTTCCTTGCTAATCCTGCATTACCTAAGATAGTTGAAACTGATGCATCTGACTTAAGATATGGTGGTATTTTAAAGCAAGTTAATAATAATAAAGAACAAATAGTACAATATGTTTCTGCACATTGGAATGATTGCCAACGAAATTATTCTACTATTAAAAATGAAATTTTATCTATTCTTTTATGCATTTCTAAATTTCAAAGTAACTTATTAAATCAAAAATTTTTGCTTAGAATTGATTGTAAAGCTGCAAAACATGTTTTGGAAAAAGATGTTCAAAACATTGCATCTAAACAAATTTTTGCACGATAGCAAGCTATTTTAAGTATTTTTTATTTTGAAATTGAATTTATTAAAGGTGATAGAAATTCTATTCCAAACTTTCTAACCAGAGAATTCCTTCAAAACAAATAATGCCCCCAAAAAAAAGGACAAAGGCAAAGATGTCCAGAATGACCCTGTGCCCCAAAACCTCCAAAAGACTCTCCTACTAAAGAAAAATTGATGTCCTCAGCAATGCCCATAAGGTCTTGGATCGACATGGTCCAAGAAGAAGAAGCCCAATCTAAAGTCATCTCCTCCCAAGAACAGGTAAATGAATGAATTGAATCCATTTCTAAATTCCCTGAACTCTTACTAGCTTTACAAAGTTTTTCTCAAAACCCAAAACTTGTTAAAGAAGTTGAAAAGATTTCCTCTAAAGAAATTTCTAAAAACTCTTCTAAAAAAATTGTTTTGTCTAGTGAAAGTTCATGCTCACAGATTGTTCCTTCCCAGTCAAAATTCTTAAAAAAAGACTTCAGATTGGTATGTTAAAGCCCATTCTTAAAATATTTTATCTATGGAAGATGGGTTTTATCACTCTGATCCTTTTAAAGCAGTTTAAAAGATTTTTCCTCCAGACTAGTTTTTTAAACCATGGGATTTAACAAAACCCCAGTCTTATTACCAAAGCATTCTGGAATTCATTGAGTCAGTAAAATTTAAACATTTTTACCTTAGTGAAACCCATTCTGAACCTGCCTACTCCACGACAACTATTATGAAAGTTTTGAGCCCAAAACAATGGGGTGATCCACTCCATAAAACAAAAGCCTTCCCTTTAAATTTCTAAAACCAAATGAACCATTGCTTGTCTTTTTCCTATTAGAATTACCAACAAGCCTGGTTCAATACTTTCTTCATACAAAACCCTAAACATTCTCATTCTTGGTTATTCTTCTTCAATTCGAAAATAACTGTTCAAAGCTTACCAAACTGGTTCCAACAGTGGTGGAATTATTTTGGCCCAAGCCCCGAAATTTTAACTCCAAATGCCACCGAATGCCTAAATCTGTTTAGAGCCCATTATACTCCCTCTGATTCAGAGAAACGATTCTCTCCTTTTCTTTGCTTCTGTACAAACTTTTTCCTACCTTGCGTCTAGATGTGGAATTTTAAATACTACACTCAAGGAACCCAAACTACTTTACAAAGAGATTTCAAAATAAAATGGTGGTCTAAGTTCGATGAACAGTCAAAGCTCACCCAGCACATGGTCCAACAATGGTTTTGGGCAAAAGGCCACATAAAGCCCACTATTGAAGAATCAAAAGCCCAAAGTACTTTCTTAACCTAGAATTCCAAAGCCCAATCTCTTTTTGCTAATGCCAAGACTGAAGAAGAGCATTTTAAAGTCATGCAACAACTCCTTGCCACGCGCTCAACATCCTCTGTTGCCAGTTCATCAAGTGACAACGAAGAGCCGTTCATATCACTAGGAAATGAAAATAAAGATGATTGTTTTGGCATTTTATCTCCTATAAAGCATTGTAAATAATTTTGTATTTGTACGTTTGTTTATACATATGTAATTTTAAAAAAAAGGAAGATGGTAATTTTACTTTTTTATTTCCCTGTAATTATTATATTCCCTTGTAATTTTCTTTGTCCTTGTGGTTTTGGGAATCTTTTCCCTTCACTCTGGGACAAGCTTCCATTATTTTTATTTTTTGGGTCCTACAAAGACTTTTACACCAAAAAGTGAAGATGCTCTATCAAGTTTGTCTCTAGTGATTTCCGACTTTCCATAAAGTACACGTGAAGACCAACTATAGTGAAGCTGTAGCATTTTAAACTGTAGCGAAGCTGTAGCATCTTACTATTCCAAAATCATGGATGTTGGGTATATAATTCTCATTTACCTTCAAATAAATGCATCAAGAACATTTTAGATTATTCTCTCATTCTCTCTCTCTCTCTCGGTTGGAAAGAAATGACCTGAGAACATTAAAAAGAAACTATTCTTGTTCTCTTATCTTTCCTCCTTCTACTTCTCTCTCTCTCTTCTTCTTTCTTTTTCAAGAAGTACAAAGTATTAATTGTAAGCATTTAATTTGCAAAGTGTAATTCAAAGCATATTTATGTAATTTAAAGTTTTATTGCATGTTTGCAGACTGATAATTCATATCAGATCTGCCATACAAATTGATACTGAGCCTCTGAGGCATAGAGACCTGATCTCTCCTCTTAGTTGTAACTTTTCTTCTCCCTCCTCACTCAGAGTACTATTTCTGGGATCTAGATCTGGTACTGTGTATGTTAGAAAGCCAATCGTAATATATGTTTAATTTCTGTCCAACCCTGTGTTGCATTGGTTTGATTTAAAGAATAAAATTAGTTTAAAGATAAAAGATAAAATTTAATTTTAAAAGATGTACAAAGGTATATAGGTTGGAAACCCGAACGTGCGGGCTGATAATTGTTCAGTTCTAAGCTTTGAACTTGGGCCCTAAGGCAGATTTATCTGTATCGATCTGGTAGAACAATGCCAAGTACCTATAGATCTATAAAGAATTTAATTTAAAAGAATATTAATTTTGGTAATACATAATTAATTGCTTAATTAAAATCTAATTTTATAAATTCAAAAGAACTCACTTACATCCCACGATCCTAGGTCTTATTGGTATATATATATATATATATATATATATATATATATATATATATATATATATATATATATATATATATATATTTAAAACGTAAGCTGTTAATGATTATGCTGTAGGGTGCGTTTGGTATACTGTATTGCATTTTTTTAATGCTAGTATATTATATTATACTGTATTACATTAACACTTTATTATAATAATATTGTACAATATTTGGTGTTACACTGTATTATATTAATTTTTTTATTAATTTAAATTACATATTATATTATATGATATAAATATTTTATTTTATATTAATATAATTAAATTGTATTAATATTTTATATTATTATTAATTTTATTCAAATTATTCATATTTAAATATTTATTCTTAGTTATATTAAATTATAAATTTATTAATAAATTATAATGTAAAAAATAAAAAAATAGAATATTATATAATATTATATTACATTAAAAAGTTATATTTATTATTATTGTTATTATAAAGCAAAAGCAAAAGAGAAAAGAAAAATAACTTATGCGGCAGCATATGCATAATATTTTTATCCAAATCTCATGTTCTTCCAAACACAATATTAGCATTAATTTAGTGTGAATAATATTTTTATACATCATTATACCATAGACCAAACACACCCCAGGGGTATAGAAGCAAGCACCACGTTGGGCTTTAGCCAAATTTCAAAAATTTTTATTTTTTAGCATTTCAATTAAATTAGAAACTTAAAACAATTTGGTACAACTAGGAGTTCATCGCATTCCCAAGTTTTAATAACAATAAAATTAAGTCTCAAATCCCTATATATTTTTAATCATTTTTCTAATCATATACCAAATCACTTACAATTTGGTATGTGATTTGGGATATACTGAATTGCCTAGAAATACTAAAGCTCCTAGTATATAGATTATTTGGGTGTATAGGCTAGTTGAATTAATTAATATCAAAATAATTTAATTAGAATCAAAGTATCTTAGTTAATTATGATTTATTCTTTTGCTAATGTTCATATGTTAAACATATTCTTACTATTTCGAATATTAAATGTTGACATACCAATTTACCATTACAGAAACAAGTAGTAAATTGGAAATTTTATACAATTTATGTTGAAACTTAAATTAATAATTTGGAATTACGTTTTTGTATTATTTTCCGTTGAAGTTCCATTCCACTTCAGGAACTGAACCAAACAAATGGCCTGTGCTTGTAAAAGAGTAATTGTTTAATACTTTACTAATTCAACTAACAATATATATTATTTGAATCTATGATTTTTTTAAAATTACTTTCAATTCCAGTTCATGGCACATGAGATGGATGATATGAAGAAATTGGGAAGAAATTTTCACATTAATTTTTCATTTTTTAAAATTTAAAATTTTAATTTAGTTCAAAAAATTAAATTTACTTATTTTCTTTATTTTCAATAAAGAAAATTTTAATGAAATTTCTCCTAATTTTTAATTTTCTAATTATTAATAAATTTGTAACAATTTGGACCTTTACTTTTTTGAATTTTCAAAAAATGAAGAACTGTAATGTTAATTACCAAATAAACATATCCTTACCATTGAGATTGCTTTTCCATTAAATCGGACGGTGATGAGCTGAAGTAACAAAAAGACAAAAGTTATGGTAATTGCAACTGTTTTTAAAGTAGTTGGATCCAACATGAGATAGAATTAATTTTATATGAATTATGTAATTCATAGAAATTTTATTATGCTCTCACCAACCGCATCCCAGGTTTACAATTCACCGTTCATAAGCGGTGTGGTGGCAGCAGCCAGTCCAAGCTTTTCAACTACCATTTACCACGACATCAATCACTTCGACGTGGACTTGCACGTTCAGAACCCACCTGTCGGCGAATATCACTGACTCGCTGTTTTTTATTAGACACTTTTTAATTTTTTTGAAATTTTTATTTGAAAAAACACGTTGTTTTTTTACAGAGAAAAGAACACGTTGTTGTGATGTGCGACGTCGAAATCTTTCAAATTTTTATTCATTTTGCCTCCGATGCTTCCTACGACATATCAAAAAAATAATAATTAAAAGATAAATTTATGAGAAACGTAGTCCGTAAACGGTGATTGGCAAAGAGACAATAAATGTAATGGCATCGTGATGGGGAATCAATGGGAACATAAGGAGGGGATTCAATATTATGATTCACATGCTTAAAAGTGGAAAGAGCTAAATGATGGAAAATTCAACGATTAAGGGCCAGCCGAGAAGACTTTTGCTTAAAAAGTTTTCTTTTGGGGATTAAGATACTGTTTAAAAGAAAGGAAATGATACTGTCTTACAAAAAATAATTTTTAGGTATTTTTTTTTAGTTGCATGATAATATTTTGGACAAACTTATCTTGTCCCGCTATAGCATACACCTAATTTTAATATTTGTTCAGCAATTCTTATTATTTCTACAAATAACATGAAGGATAAAAACTAAATTTATTCATGGAAATTTATGTATTAATTAATGATTAATAAATACATAAATTCTATCCATACACTAATTAAATGAGACATGATATAACATTATTAAAAATTCAGGAGAGCTCAACTTAAAAAAAAATCATAACCCATGATCATCATACCACTTCACATCATCCAAATAAAACATTAAATTTCATGGAAATTAACTAATAATTAATAAAACACCAAAATTCACATAAATAATAAGAGGTAAAAAAAAAAAAAACTAGTAAAGTTTTTGTATAGAGTGTAAAAAGCAGAGAAAATGAATATTGCAAAATGCAAATTAGCAAAGAACCAGAAGCAAAGCGTTTCGGGAAAACTATAGGATAATTAGTGAAAAAGACTAATGCTGTAATGCATCCCAAATGTTTAAGAAAAAGAATATAAAACTTCCAAATAATTTTTTAAAATTATTTAAATCTTAATTTATTAATGAATTCTGATAATTTTAATAAAAAATTATTTCTAATTTATAATTACTATTATCTCCCTCTTATATACAAGGCAAGACAATATATTGACTTATTTATTTTACAAATAAATTGTTAATAAAATTAAAACATATCCTTATTTATGAGAAATAAAATTCTGCTGTAAAAATCCAATTTAATTTTTTTTCTAATTTAACCATTAATTATTAATTAAATTTTAAAGAGTACAGGTGAGTAAGGTATTGAGCTGGGAAATGGAGCTGCTGCTCGCATTTCCACTGTTCTTTGTTCCTGTGCTTGCAGTTGTGGGTTTGTTGTTGTTGGTTTGGTTTTGGGATGTGAATACTGTGAAGGGATGAAAGGGTATTGAGTGGTGGATACGGATGGTAATGGAGCGGGGAGAGGAGGGATGGGTATTTCCGTACTTATCTTTTATATTTTATATACATTTTTATCCTTTTCTCATTCTCGTAAAAAGTATTTAAGAGATTTTTTGTCTCTACTCTAAATAATAACAGAAATTTTAAATTTATTATTTATTTATTTATAATTTTTAAAAATAAAATAAAATTTATAAATTAAAATTGAGAAATAAGAAAATAAAAGGAGATAGAGGCTCTAACTTATTTTTAGTTTAAAAAAATATTTTTATCTCTTTTTAAATAAAAAAATTAAGAATAAGATCGTGAAAGTTCTTGTCCAAATGAAAATTTCTGACATCGTACAGGTGGTGGTAGTTGTAGTGATAAGAGGGTAGTAATGATGATGATGGTGGCAACTCAGAGGGAAGGAGGAGGAAGACATATGATGATTGCTGTTTGGTTATGGCGATGAACCAAGACTTTGGGTGTTGTCACGGATATGAATTGGAACTGATCAAAATAGAAAAAGTAATAAACGAGTTTTTTTTTTTTTCGAAAACTCAAATTTCTAAGAGTATATTTTTTATACTTCATGAGATGAGATCAAGTACCTTTTAATATAATTATTAAGTTACCAAATAATAATATTTCAGACCTCTTATTATTAGTGATAATGGTATTATATTTTTTTTCTGAATGATGTGATAATGTTAGTTTAAATACTAACTTACTGAATTTCTACCTAAAAATTAAGAGCATAATAAATACCACATTCCCCATAATTACATAAACACAACCATTAATTTCTATAAATACAAAAATACTAGGGACCAGCTAGCTTGCAACCGTGATTTCATGATTTCATATCCCATTTTTTGTCTTTTTGTGATTCAACCGTGTGATTCAAGAAAGAGTTGCGAAAGCTATTCCAACGGCAATGATGCCATTGCTTGTTTATTAACGTTGGAGCCCTAGCTGTTTCCTGAAAAATAAGAAAAGGTTAGGTTTCAAAAATTTGACACATAAGTCTGTTAAAATATTTTTATTATCTTTATATGAGTCAAGGGTAATTTAGTAAATAAATATATTTAAATATTAAAAATATTCAGTAATTATTTTAATTTATTAAAATACTCTCCACATCTATTTACTTAAAATACCAATTACAAAAATACTTTTTTTAGTATAATTTTTATAAATAAAATATTAATTTAATGTTTTACTACTAAGACAATATTACTTATAGGGATAAATAATTATTTTAATTAAATAAATCAAACTTAACTTTTATTTTTATACACTTGCTTAACATCAAATAACTTTATAACTCTCATCTCTTTCTTACGTTTTACTTAAGATTTTTCTTTTTTAAATTACATAAATTTTTTGAGACCTTAATCCACTTAATCCTCCACAAAATTAAGGTAGTATGATGCCAACTATAATTTCAGATAATATATAAAAGATTTTTTTTTTTATACATGAGATAATTATTTAAGATTATAATTCATATTATATAAAATTATAATTGATATTTATAAATTAAATTATAATTGAAGTTAATTTATATAAAATATTATTTAAATTTAAATTCTTACTAAGATTTATAAAATATTTATTTTTATAAAAATAAATTATTTTTATTTAAATAATTAAAAAATAAATATTTTTATAATATATTTATGGAATCAAACTAATATCTGTCAATTTAAAAGACAGCAGTCCTACTCCCAACACCTTTGGCCTGATAGCTTTTGCCAAAAGGAAGCTTATTTCAATGCAATGTTGGCGCCAGACATAAAATAGAATAAATTTTCTTTGAATTATGTAATTCGCAGTAATTCAAAGAAAATTTGTTAGGCTCTCACCAACCCCAGCCTACGTTTACAGATCATCATTCATCAAGCGGTGCCGTGGCAGCAGGCAGTCCAAGCATCCCACCTACCAAGTTACTTCGCCAACGACTTCCACGTTGAAAGCCCACTTGTCGGTGTACATCACTGACTCACTGTTTCACTTTTTAACGTTTTTGGAGTTGTCATTTTTTAAATGAAACACATTGTTCTTTTAAAAAAAGAAAAACACACTTGTATTGTGGTGTCGCGTCAGAATCTTATCATTTAAAAATAATAATAATAATAATAATAGTAATAATAATACTAGACATTAACTAAAATTTCACTCGAATGTCGTTAAGTAAATAATAAGATACACAGTGCAATAAATTCATTTGTAACTCGTATCGTAATAGATGCTCGATGTGAATAAAAATTAATAATAAATATTTTTTAAAATTTTTTATTTTTTTAAAATATCTTTTTATAATAAATTTATGTTTTATATTTTTAAAATAAATAAATAATTTATTTTTAAATTTTTATTATAAGATAATTTTTTAATATTATAAAAAATAAATAAATAATATAATATATATTAATTTTAACGTTCAAAACAAACTAAAAAATAGAGATGACAAAATTCAGATTCGGATCTGCATTTAGGTGCATTCGGATCTGTATCTGAATTAATAATTTTTCATTCAGATTTGTATTTAGATCTGAAAAAATATATGCAGATTCAGATGCAGGTAATATTCGCACAGATTGCAGGCGGATATCCCAAATATCCGGATCCGTAAATATTAAATTTTAATAATTTAAAACTTTATATAATGATATCAAATAAAATACAATCATAAATTTATAATTAATAATTTAACATGAAAAACATATAATAACATCATAAATTCACAATTAAAAATATCACAATATAAATTAAACATAAAAATAACATAAATTCAACAATTTATCTAATAATACCAAATAAAATCTAATCATAAATTCATAACTCAATAATTAATAATTTAACATGAATAATATACAATATCATCTTACATTATAATCCATAATTAAAGATACCACAACATAAATTAAACATAAAAAATAATATACATTTCTTTAATTATAAATTTATAATTCAATAATTAATAATTCAATAATAGACAATTTAACATGTATAACATATAATAATATCATAAATTTATACTTTTAAACTTATTAATTTATATATATTTTATATTAAAATTTATTTAAATTAATAATTAAATTAAAAATATATAGATCTTTGTTTCAAATTTTATGTCATCCCTACTCACAAAGAAATAAAAACACAGTAAAGAGAAAAGAGAAGCATGGTGGGGCCCATAATTAAAAATAATTGAAAATAATAATAACAATTGAGGCCCCACGATTAAAAGCGATCACATGTAACGCACACTTCAATCAAAATAAATGAGAGGAGATGGATCCAAGTAGACTAATCCTTCATTTTTGGGTGAGGCGTACTTTACAGCCTCTGTAAAATAGCAACCTTCCCTTAAGCTAATACATGCGTCAATCATTATCAACTTTACTATAAAATTTATTACTTTTATTTTATATTTCCAAGATTATTAAATTTTTATTAATTGATTATTATTTATCTATATTTATATTAAATTTTTATTAATTGATTATTATTTATCTATATTTATTACTTTATTATATAAAATAATAAAACTCCTTTAATAAACTAAAATTTTAATAAATTTTATTAAGTTATATTTTCATATAACTTATAATATTTTTAAAATATATAAAAATAAATAATATTTAAATATAGATCTCATTATTTTTATAAGATTATAAATTACATAAAATATAACTTAACATGACTGAAATTTAAGAATATTTATTTTTTATAATCTATAGTTAAAAATATTATATATACATATTTTTATATGTATAAGTAAATTTTATTTTATATTATATCTATTTTAATTATTTATTTTTTTATAGTAATTTAATAGTAAAATTTACCAAACACCTATAATTTCTTTCAAAACTCATAATATTTTTTAAAACAAAACTTAACTGATTCTTTTGTTAATTATTTATATAATATAACTAATAATAATTATTTTAAAAATTATAACATTATTAAACTGAGTTGTAATATCTTTATTTTAGTGAAATAAATTTTATGGCGTTGTTTCAAAAGAAAAAAACAACCTTACGTTGTTAACTTTTTAATGGTCAAATTTGATCCAAAACTTTAATAAAATAGGATTAAGATTCCTTTTAATTTTTCAAAAATGTTAAACAGTGATAATATGAATAGAAAGATGCAAGCATCAGAAGAGAGAGAGAGAGTGGACAAAGAAACGATATAATGTATTGTCATTTTTTTTAATCATTCTCACTATTTAAAGTATTTTAATTTTTTTTCTCTTAATCATCGTTAAATTTTTAAAATTTAGTAAAAGATTTAACTTAATTATAAGTAAAATAAAAAATTAACTTAATTGTCCACATCAAAATATAGAGCTCAATTTTGGCCACTCGTGAAACTATAAGAAATTATGAAAAAAAATATTAAGAGACAATTATTTTTTAATAAAATTAAATTGATACATTTTTAAAAGAATACTATTAAAAATTTTAATATTTAAATTTAACTATATATATTAATTATTTATTTAATAATAAAATTACTGCTATGTCATCTACTAAGTAAATACCTTATAAATTTGATATAAATAAAGACCCAAATAGAAAATAAATTTGATATAAATAAAGACCCAAATAGGAAAATCCCTACATTATTGCTTGCAATCAACATGGACCCCCTGTCACAAAAGTCTTAATTAACAATTTTTGTCAAATAATAAAATTACTGCTATGCCATCTACTAAGTAAATACCTTATAAATTTGATATAAATAAAGACCCAAATAGGAAAATAAATTTGATATAAATAAAGACCCAAATAAGAAAATCCCTACATTATTGCTTGCAATCAACATGGACCCCCTGTCACAAAAGTATTAATTAACAATTTTTGTCCGCACCCGGTAGCGAATTCACCTCAAAGCACCCGTCTATCCTCTAGTCTTTTTACCCTTCAATGTCTTCCTCAGGTTTCAATATATAGAGCCAGTTTGCATACGGCATGTCCTTCCCCATATGAGAAAACAATTATGGCTCTTTATCTTCTCTTGCTCACAATATTCTTCATCTTCCTATCCTACAGCCTTTACCAAAAGCTCACACTCAAGGTACCCCCAGGGCCACGGCCATGGCCCGTCGTTGGAAACCTCTACCACTTAAAACCGGTCCGGTACCGGTTATTTGCCGAGTGGACTAAGACTTACGGGCCTATAATGTCCGTTTGGCTCGGTTCCACTTTAAATGTCGTTATTTCGAGCTCGGAGTTGGCCAAGCAAGTTCTTAAAGAAAATGATCAACAATTATCAAATAGGCACAGGAGTAGAGCAGCTCTTAGGTTTTCTAGAAACGGAAAAGACCTTATTTGGGCTGATTATGGCCCTCACTATGTTAAAGTTAGAAAAGTTTCTACACTTGAGCTTTTGTCTTCCAAAAAGCTTGAGGCTCTCAGGCCAATTAGGGAAGATGAAGTCACTGCTATGGTTGAATCCATCTTTAGAGACTGCGCTAACCCAGGTAGATACATATACTCTTAATAACATACTCTATTGCATATATATTTTCTCTTAATTTTTTGTCGAAGCACTGATATTTGAATATGAAGATAAAAAATGATTTACCGTTTATATTGCAGTACTAACACACAAATTGATAATACTATTTCTGTCCTAACAATATTTTATTAGTGGTCAAATATCATTTTTCTTTCTTATTAATTTAGTTATTAATTATATAGCTAGTCAACTATTTTTTCATTATTTAGATATAGTGTCACAAAATCTTTGAAAGATTTAATGATCAGTATGCCCAGCTTATCCAAATTCATTTTGCTTTTGTATCAATTTTAAAGTATTAATTCGTAGACCAATTAATTAACCGAATGCTTATAAATGCATATGATTCAGAGAAAAAGGGGCAGAATATGAAACTGAGGGATTACTTGTCAGCAGTATCATTCAACAACATAACAAGACTTGTGCTTGGAAAGCGATTTATGAGTCCAGAGGGTGAAACGAATGAGCAAGGTCTTGAGTTCAAGGCCATTCTTGGAAACGGAGTCAAGCTCGGGGCTCCGGTAACATTAGCAGAATATATTCCATGGCTAAGGTGGATGTTTCCACTTGAGGAAGAGAAATATGTGAAGCACAATGAACGTAGAAATAAGCTTACGAAAACCATAATGGCAGAACATACCCGAGCTCGTCAAGAGGCTGGAGGAGCTGCTAAGCCACACTTCGTTGATGCGTTGCTCAATTTGAAAGAGGAATATGACCTTAGCGATGATACAATAATTGGACTACTTTGGGTGGGTTACTAATTATATTGTTCATTTTAATTTGCAATTTAAATTTAGTTCTCATCTGAATTTATTTTGATATTTTATTTTACATTTTTGTTATCATTATGTCAAATTTTCTGTCACATAAATATGTGTGCAGAACATGATAGTGGCAGGCATGGACACCACCACAATAACTGTAGAATGGGCAATGGCAGAGCTCATCAAAAACCCTAGGGTGCAACAAAAAGCTCAAGAAGAACTAGACAGGGTCATTGGCCGCAATCGTATAATGACAGAGACGGACTTCCAAAACCTGCCTTATCTCCAATGCGTGGTCAAAGAATCAATGAGGCTACACCCTCCAACACCTCTAATGCTGCCCCACAAAGCCAGTGCCAACATTAAGATCGGCGGCTACGACATCCCCAAAGGATCAATCGTGCACGTAAACGTTTGGGCTATAGCCAGAGATCCTGCTGATTGGAAAAACCCGTTGGAATTTTGGCCTGAGCGGTTCTTAGAGGAGGACATTGACATGAAGGGACACGATTATCGGTTGTTACCATTTGGTTCGGGGAGGAGAATTTGTCCCGGGACACAACTCGGTATAAATTTAGTAACCTCGATGTTGGGTCATCTTTTGCACCATTTTTCGTGGGCATCGGCTAAAGGAGTGAAGCCTGAGGAAATTGATATGGCCGGGAACCCTGGGCAGGTCACATACATGGCCACACCCCTTGAGGTTGTGGCTACCCCGAGGTTGGCTGATCATAGCTTGTACAAACGTGTCCCAGCTGACGTGTGATTTTTAATTACTATGTCCCCGTTGATGTGTGATTTTTAATTTTGTGGTTCTTTTCTTTTGGCATTTAATAGTTTTGCCTTCTGAGTACCTTTTTTTTTTTAATTTAATTTATAAATTATGTGCATGCTTTAATAATCATAATAATTGGAAGTCTTGATATTGATTTATGGGAAAGGACACCTTCACTTTTAAAATTTTGAAAAATAATTGTGTAAAACTATATAGTGTTGAGTTTTTTTTTTCAATTAATATTTATTTTAAAAAAATTCTATTTTTGATGTGATTTTTTTATAAATAAAAATGAGTTTAGTAACTTATTTTAAAAATAATATACAAAAATAAAAATAATGAAAATATGTTTAATTATTTGTCTTAAAAAATTAGAACAGTAAAATAAAGAAAATAATTACTTATTATTTAATAATTTTATTATAGTTGCATTTTCTTTTTCTGTTGAGTTATTGTCATAAAGTGTCATTTTTTTTTAAATGGTCTTCCTGCTGCAGAATTTACTTTAGTGTATGTATATATATATTCGAATTGAATGAACAAAAATTAACAAAACAATATAAAGAGAATATTAATTAGTGGGGAGAGGGGATGATATAATAAGGCCAAATAGAAATTTGAGGAAAGATATATATATATATATGGCAACGCCTATATTACATTTTTTATAAAAAAAAATTTATCATTACAGATCATTTGATATGTAATTTTCAAATGAAGGGAACAAAGTTATGCTAAAATAGAGTGCAAATGAATATATTAATCAAAAAGTGGCAATCTGATGGAAGGGTTATGAAAAAAATAATTGTTAATGGTTAATGTGTAAATTTTATAGAGGGAAAATGGGAAAATCACAGGGTGTATAAGGGTTTAAAAATTAGAAGAAGCTACCGGAGAGTCGAATTCACCAAATATTTTATCATACATTATAAATCGAATTTCTCTCGTTCTATTTATAGATTCACTTAAATTTATTTGGGAATCTTAAAAGGAGATGGTAGATAGTAATGGGTACCATCTATCTTAAAAAAAAAAAAAAATTAATAACTTGCTCACAACCTACAGCGAGTTCTTTTTTTTTAAAAAATAAATTGTCAAAAAAATAAATTGTCCGACATATTTTAACAAGGGTAAAATATTATTTAGTTCTTATTTTTTAAATTTCTTATCCGTTTAATCTTTATATTTTTAAAAATATCTCAAAATATGTCTACTATTAAACTAATGACACATGTCGTTATTTCTTTAAGTTTGGTTTTACAATATTACTATTTTACAATAATATTTTTTCATATTAATATAAATAAAACTTAAATTACCAATTTAACTCCAAAAATAAAATAAAAATAAAAATAATATATACCAATTTTTGAGGAAGTTCATGTATGTCTAAAAACATTGGTAATAATTTTGTTATATTAATTTTTCTTAACTAAGTGTTCTATGAAAATTAATATATATTCTTTTTTATTTTTAATTTATTCTTTGGATTAACGTAATCATGTAATTTTTTTGGAGCACTCTACTAATGAGTTAATATATTATTTTTGATTAATTTTCTAAAAAATTGGTAATTTATTGTTTTTACAATATTAATATTTTTTGACATATGTCATCTTCCATAAAAATTAATATATATTCATTTTGTTTTTATTTTACTTTTTTGGGGTTATATTGATAATTTAATTTAATTTCTTTTTTATTAATTGAAAAAAGAAACATTATTATAATACGGTAACATTGTAAAAGCAAGTTAAAAAAAATAAAAAGTGATAATAGGGTGTCAACAATTTAACGGCGGGGATGTTTTGAAGCATGTTTAAAAATACAAAGACTAAATAAATAGACTTTTACTGTTAATAATATTTTAGTTCCTATTTTTTTTAAATTAAACTCATAAGTATTAAAAAAATACTTTTAATAGTACAAAAAAATTAAATTATATAATTCAAACTATAAACTTATATCAATAGTTTAAAAATACACATAAAATACTCAGTGTTAGATTTTATCAATGTAAATGAGAAATTAAAGTTTCACATTAAAACAAATACACAAAATATATCAATCTAACACCAAATATTTTTTATGCAGGTAATTTATCATCACTAAGAAGAATGTGTTAATCTGTCTTTTAATCAATATATACAAATATTGTCAACAATATTAATAAGTAAATTTTGGACAACTACTATTAACAATTAATTAAACAAATAAAAACACAAGTTTAGTAAACAATCATTAGGTTCAAATTATTAAAGTAAAATTAATCAAACAAAAATAAAATATTAGTAATATAAAACTTGAAAAATATAAAATTTTGACTTATTAAAAGCTTCACTACAAGAAAACAAGTAATAGATGATGGAAAATAATTGAGATAAAAGAAGGTATATGACAGACAATCATTCGTCATCTATGTTATTGTCATTAATTTATGACAGAATATTTTTCATCATAAATTCATAATAGTATTTCATAGTTATATATCCGTCACAATATTTTAATGTAAAAAAATAATTAAAAGCCTATTTATTTAGTCTTTGTATTTTTAAACATGCTTCAAAACATTAGTGCATTTCATGAACACTGCAGCTATTTGTGATTACTTATTACAGTTGGGAGTTATTTTACATAAATTTAGAATTCAATAATCTGATTTATAACATGACTTATTTATTCAGCTCGTTTAATAGCTAAAACTATATATGAATGCGCTATAAATTATATATCTTCCCATAAAGAGAAAAGTATAAACTCTAACATGTCCTAATAGTATAGAGCAAACGAAACTTCACCTTGATGCTTCCAACAGGTCTTGGGATTTTCCTAGTAAGCACCAATGCTAAGTGGAGAAAGGGATTGTACCTGAACAAGATATGAATGGAAACAAAGATGACAAACTCCAAACAAGAAAACCCAATACAAAGTAGGAAGAACATAAGAAACAACGACATAACCATATATAGACTCTTCGTACTTCACCAACGTAGCTTCAATATCTTGAGAAGCTTAAGCTTATATGTACAGCAAACAGCTACATAGCACTGGAGTATAGAACAAAATTTCCCTGATATTTGAGGTTGCAAATTAAGACTACTAATCAATGTCTTGCTCGTTGGTTTAGATATAAACGAGTATGAAAATAGATATGCGAATGTCAGCTTTTTTACCAATGCTCAATTGCCAAAAGCAACAGCATGTACATGGCAAAAATCCTGCATGGTTTGACATTTGAACATTAGGACTTTCGATACAGTAATCTACGCTAGAATGGATGGACCAGCTACAAAGTTGCACTGATAAAATTGCTGTATCAATTCTTATAACATAAATTTCTGTAGAGATGATTTTAATATTTATCATTATATTATTCGTTGTGTTAATTTGCACACCGACGCTAATGCACTGAGCACACACCACAAATAAAGTGTAATATTTTGGTAAAGAATTTTGACCCATGTGACATGTCTGTAAAATTAATACAAAATTTTATTTCCATAAAATTTATATGGTAATATTATATTATTGCTTATATTCTAATACTCTAAACTCTTATTTAAATTTATTTTGTATAAATTGATGTAGTATTAGTAAAATTAATTATTAGACTCTCTAATTAACATAGTGAAAATTTTGAGTTTGCAAAGAATTTAAATCATTCACAAAAGCATCTTCTTCATAAGTACCTCATAGTACTCACAAATTTCCTCGATAAAATATAATGAGATGTATCTTATGAAATTAATCTAAAATCTCTTCTTGAGATTAAAATAAATTGGAAGTACCTTATTAGTTTTAACATCTGTAAAAAAAAATAACATCAATATGCTTAATGAAGTTAAGAGTTCGTTTGAGATTGAGGTGTTGTAACTTTTAAATTATAACCGCGGTGGAAAAAAAAATTATAACTATGAAATAAAAGTTAATAGTATACAGTAAATATAATTTTTAAATAATAATTTTGTCAAAAAAATATTAAAGATGTAATAATTTTTTATCTTACAAGTAAAAAATCGTATCATTATATCAACATAACTTTCAAATTATACTAATTAGTATTTACTAAATAGTTTAATACTGTAGTTTTTAAGTTACAGCTGCCTAATTTTAATCCCAAATGGATCCTAAACTAAAGAGATGAAGTCAAGGCTTTCGATCTCTCAAATATGCTCACTCAACTCCACTGCTAAAAAATTAAATAAAAATAAATTGTAGAAAAAATTTTATAGTTAAAAACAACTCATTAATCCTTAAGGGATATTATCAGTTTACCACTTAATATTTTATGCAGACCACTTTATTACCAAAGTTTTCTAACAACTATTTTTTCCCACTTAATATATATATATATTTTTATATTTTAACACCAAACCATTAACTCCATTAATAAATTGCCGATAACATAGGAGTATTTTAAGAATTTCAGGATATTCAGTATTTTAGAAATTTCACAAAGTCTAATATTTATAATTTTATTAATCAATTGATAAAATATTATTTCTTTGTATATAATTATTTTTATTTTTATTTTTAATTTAGACATTTAAACCACACTTACATAGATTATGGGTAAAATAGACTTTTATTATAATTTTTATTAAAAATTCTGTTAATTTTAACGTTTAGTAGTAAAATGAAAAAAACTGAAACATTAAGTGGAAAAAAGTAATTATAATTTTTTTTTATAATAAAGTGATATGTTAAAAATAACATAAGTGGTAAAATAATAATATCTCAATTCTTGATTAACAATTTTTTCAGTTCAAAACAGCATCAGCTTTCTTCAATTTTGTAGCTCAATTCTCAGCCAATTGGCCTGCCCCTTTCTTGAATTTTGACAAAATGATTTGGCAGCTTAGGGTTTAGGATTTACATGATTTAAATAGTTCAGTGAAATCTGGGACCTTAAATGAAGCAAAGAGAGCATCTCAGGCGTTCCAAATTAAACCATCTCGTATGTTAAATAATAATAATAATAATAATAATAACAATCCCTCAAACTTGATTTTGTTCATACTGTTTTGTTCCAGACCCATACAAATAGACATACTGAATTGTGTATATTTATTTATTTAAATTCAAATAGCATTTTTTTTTTAAATAGAACCAAAATTTCCTTGGAGTTTTTCCCATAAATCAATATATATAGCTTATCTTTTACTATTTTTATAATACCTAATTCTAAAAAAGTATTATCGAGCATATATTTAATATTTTTAATTATATATATCAAACTTATATTATTATTTTAAAAAAATATAGGATACATAAAATCATACAAAATACATGCTGCCATTACTTTTATTTTAATTAGTCTTCGTGTTCCTTAATTAGATCTCTTAATTGTCGAGAAAATTGCCCAAAAGTAGTATATCAAGCGTATCTAAAAAAGCTTATAAGTAAACCAGATATAGAGATGGCGACACTCAAATGTTACGATATGTATTTTGAGATATCACCATTAAAATAACTGAAAAAAATACAAAAATGACTTTTTGAATTTTGTCCAAAATTTTGAAATTAAATTTGTCAAGCTAATGAGTAATGACATTTTTGAGCTATACCCGGCCCATTTAAAATATCCAACAGTGTTCCGATCCCAAACATCTTTTCCACATTCTTTCCAATCTTGTTATTTGTTAAAGCAAAAGGATGGCCCACTTTTAAGCTTACTTATTAAGCAAAACATAGAGTCAAACACAACCTAAGACTGTTGATCGACACGTCAGTCCACGTGTCAAACTCAGAAGCGCTCTTCGCCGCAAGCGAAAGAACGGAAAAGAAACGGGAAAAAGGAAACGCCAAAGTGCAGCAAATCTATATAAACGCCATGGCCAAATTCATTTCATCAAGTTCTCTCCCTCTGCTCCTGCTCCTGTTTATGATCATATCTGTGACGGCAAATTTCGAATTTTGCGACGATAAAATGGCCTTGCTTGGAGGAGTACAGGAATCTCGAGGTGCCGAAAACAGCAATGAAATTGAAAGCCTCGCTCGATTCGCCGTCGAAGAACACAACAAAAAAGAGGTGGGTTTTTTTTATTAAAAAAAAAATTGGGTTTCGTTTGCTTCTTCATAAAATGTGGGTTTTTTTAGAATGCTTTGCTGGAGTTTGTGAGAGTGGTGAAGGCGCAAGAGCAGGTGGTTGCTGGTACTATGCATCATCTAACAGTGGAGGCTATTGATGCTGGTAAGAAGAAGTTATACGAAGCGAAAGTGTGGGTCAAGCCATGGTTGAATTTTAAGGATTTGCAGGAATTTAAGCACGTTAGTGATTCCCCCGCCTCTTTCACCTCTGCAGATCTTGGTGTTAAGAAAGGTGATCTCTATTCTTTTAAAAAAATTATGTTATTTATTTGCTTGTGTATTTATTAATTTTATTTATGTATGGCATGACTGCGCGTGGGTTTCGAATCCCTTGAGATTGTGCCAACTGAACTAGCTAGTACCCACGAAATCATCTGTTATGTTTATATAGTATGCGGCATTTTTGTTTTACTAATGAGAGTTTATTCTTGGGAAGAAATGTCCTCTGTACAGAAACATTTTTTATTTAACCTCAATTTTCTAGATTAGTAGGTGACGATGTTACTAGAAATTGAATTGTGGTTGTATCTGTGATGTCTTCTTGTTGATAAGATGATAATTGGTGACATGCTTTGATAGGGTTTGGTTCATTGTTCATTTTTTTGCTGCTGTTTCTTGCTTTTTGTGATGCAACTGCTTTCATTTTGGCCACATTGGAGAATGAGTAGGATGGTTCACTACAAAGAACACTCTGAGGTTTATTGTTGTTATTTCCATGGGTTCAATTTAATTTCTTGGGTTAACAAGCCTCGGGTAATGTTTGCGGGCACGGTACTGGCATATCAGATGTGCTGTGTGATAGTGTTTTTATATATTTTTTAACTGTAGGATATAGTCATTTTATGAAGATATGGGGTTTCTTGTAGAAAATTTTTTATTATTGGGTCCAAGCCGGGGCAACTGATGTGGCTGATTAATATATAATCTGTACTTCCTAATGTATTGCCTGCTGTTCTAGTTAATTGCAAGTGAATGTCATCTAGCAAGTTTGTATATTTCTCTTGCTGACCTGGGTTTTTATCAGATGGCCATTGCCCCGGATGGCAAGCAGTGCCAGTGCATGATCCTCAAGTCCAGGATGCAGCCAATCACGCTATCCAAACCATTCAGCAAAGGTCCAACTCCCTCTTCCCTTACGTACTTCAGGAGATTGTTCATGCAAAAGCTGAGGTCAGTTCTTCCCTTCTGATGTTTTTATTTCTCTGCGTTTTCCTCCATTTTCGCTTGGTTGATTGTTGCATGATATATATGGTAATTTGAATGGTTCTGTTTTATTCAAGTGCTTTGGTGTTTGGTATCACTTTCATATTTATCACCAGAAAGCTATTTTAGACCACCTATGAAAATATGGAGGTTGTTGGATGGTTTTCAATTTGGTGTCAAGTTCTCAACTTCTTTCGAAACAAATTCATTTCATATATGAAAATGAAGAATCTAGAATTGTTTGTATAATATGCTGCATTTGAGATGAAACCATCTTCTCCTTTTCCTTATTTTCTTACTGTAGTTTACCCCTTGATTTACTTCCTTCCCCTAGGTGAACGACCGGGAAAGTTTTGTTCTAGACTCATATAGTATTTGCATTTTGGAAAACTTGAATCGAAGCAATAAGATTTCATGAAGTGTGGTCTTTGAATATGACATAAGTTGTGGTTGCATTTACTAATGGTGTTTTAGTGGCGTGCAGGTGATTGAAGATTTTGCGAAATTTGCTCTGCTTCTGAAAGTGAAGAGGGGAGACAAAGAGGAGAAGCTCAATGTTGAAGTACACAAGAAGCAGGGCACCTTCCATCTCAATCAAATGCAACAAGATCAAGAGTGATTTTGGAGATTATTGTTTGTGTTTTGTAGGGGAATATTTGCCCATATCTTGTTCCTGTTGGTAGTATTTCTGTTTATATATATTTGTAGCTGTATTGCTCTGTTGCTATTGCTGTTCCATGTATTAACTTCCCTAAACTAGACCGTTGTTTTGATAAAAGATGAACTTTGATCTTCTGTTTAAAAATATTTCAATAATTGATTTTTCAATTGATAAAAGATGAACTTTGATCTTCTGTTTAAAAATATTTCAATAATTGATTTTACTATTGAAAACTTCAAAAAGTATCTTGGTGCTGTATTTTCCGAACTTAATTAGCGTTTCCGAAAGATTTGATCAATTTTCTATACAAAATCATACACCAGTCCTTAGGTACCGAAAGTTGAAATAAATTTTCAAAGGAGAATTGGATTTGTTCGCTGCATCTATTATGGTAAGCCACACTTCAGAAAGTGAAAAAG
Organism: Murraya koenigii; assembly: GCA_025617385.1. Taxonomy (NCBI): domain Eukaryota; kingdom Viridiplantae; phylum Streptophyta; class Magnoliopsida; order Sapindales; family Rutaceae; genus Murraya; species Murraya koenigii. Next base: position 18,210,086 of record CM046812.1, read on the forward strand.
GGCAACTAAGTTCCAGATGATATGGTTTTGAGGATAATCTGAAGAATGTTGTGCTCAATTGGAGACGTAAAACAGTCAATCGGGACACGAGCCAAACCCCAGTACCAAGCTGGTAACTTGAGAAAATTAAAAATTTTATCCACCGTGTTGGTGATTAAAGTGGTGTTGCTTTTAATCGCCGACCACTGTCAAATACTCGTTTAATTTTAAATATTCAGGAAAACAAATGCTACAAAAATGGAGTACATGGTAGGGAAGGGCATAAGAAATCTTACGGCATTCACACATTCTGCATTCTGCAGCGTAAATAAAATGCACAGAACAGGACGACAACTCCATCTTTCAACAGCTGAGTAAAGCCTAATAGACAAATTTAAGCCTAATAGACAAATTTGAACAAGTAAAAGATTTACTACTAGCAAGGCTGCCATTTTCCCGCTACATTACAAAGTTGAAGTGCATAAATCTAGTGCAAGTCCAGTTTCGGAAAAGAACCAAAAGGTAGTTAGAAAATGGTATCACATAAAAATTCACATGGTGGCAAAGAACCAAAAGGGAAAGAGAGATAAAACACAAGCAGCCAATTCTAAGGAGAACTACAGAGAGCATATATTCATTGTCTTGTAGGCCATCGTTATGATTGCAACTATGTTCTGTCTTTCTTTTGTCTGTCTACTACCCATTAATCTGATCTGAATGACTAACCATCTTGTGAAGCCTTGACTTCACAATTACCCTTCTTCATCGTAATCTTCCTCCTCCTCATCTATCCTTCTGCTGAGGTTTGCAATCTGAAGGGGGTCGATGGCCATCGTATCCATTTCCGAAAGAGACCAACCAGGATATTCTTCATGTTTGGTCTCCTCAGATGGCCCTGCTGATGAGGATTGGGTTGGTGCTGCAGGAGCAGCCGTCTTTGTGTCCACATTCTCGTCTAAATCAGCATTCAGATCAAAATTTCTAGTAGCAGGATTAGCACCATCACTGCCTATGACATTTTCCTTTGGCAGGTCCTTTGGCTCAGAGGCATTATCCACCAACATTATGGAGTTTGCATTATCACTAGCACCATGCTGCGGAGCTGTACGGGGTTCAGGCTCAACCTCACGATGAGAAGACTCTCTTTCTAAATGTCGAGCACCTCGTCCACGGCCTCTTCCTCTACCCCGGCCCCTCCCTCTGCCACTGCCAGTAACATGGCCCATCTCATGCTGTAAGGAATAAAGGCAAAAAAAGCTTATACCCATTTTCCAGCCACTTGAGAAACTAAAAGCCTACTTTTAATGTCCAATCTTTATGTGGAAATAAAACATAATAAGTAAACCTTAATTAAAAGTTCATCCTGGAAATTAAATAGATTGATGATAGAAAACATGATATCATCTAAACTTGAGTTTCCACTTTGTTTGACAACACTTCCTGCATTGTATAATTTTGAAAATATTACAGAGGAAATTACGACTGAAAGAAACCTAGAGACAGAAGTGTAAGTTACTATCAGGAAATCTTCTCTTTCCCTCAACTCTTTCTTTTTATGTTAAAAAAAAAATGATGATCATTCAAAAATTAAGATGATCTCAAAGACAAACAAGCACAGATAACCATGCGATTAAAAAAAGAAAAAAAAGATATTTCCACTTTTTCTTTTTAAATATTTAAAGGACTATCTCACCATTCTGCTCCTCTTTGACTCTTCATCACTGTCATTGCATTCATCACCAGCAGCTTTCCTGGAGGAATACATGCCGATAAGTAGATATACAAACAGGAACAGGGGAAAGCTGAAAGAACCACATTATCCTAACCTTCTCTTAGAAATGGATCGATCCTCAGAAGCAGCATCAGAATGACCATGACTATAGTCTGGAACTCGGCTGACAATATCCCTCAGAAAGTCAAACACATTATAGCTCTGAACACAATGTTTTCTGCAGTGTAGCAGGATAGTTAAGTTGGATCAAAAAGTAAGAGATCATTATCATTAAGTGTATTTTCCTTGACAAATGCACTTGTCCAAGAACAGTATGAATGGGGAAAAAAACTTTTTGCTATGTTTTAGAAAAGAAAAAAGGTAAATGTAGTAAAAGAACAAAGGGTTTGATCACGGTAAATAGAGTTGCAGAAACCATTTATCAGCTGTTACCTAAACACATGTCCTCTACTTTTAAACAGCTATCAACCCAACCACTAATAACAGGTTTCTCTTCACACATATAGCTCCCAAATACTCCTCAATTCTTACAGCTTTGAGGCTGGCAGTCTGACACAATTTCTCCACCACTTTCTTTAAGTGGCTGGCACAATTTTACAATCTCCCAATTTAATAAATTAATTAATTTAACAAGGGGCCTTGAACACAAGACTAAATCAACTTAGCTCTGATACTGTGTTAAGTTGCCTAACAAAGATAAAGCATGCTAAGAAAAGTCAACTACTGCCTGCCATTTAATATTAGACAGATTCTTCATACAGTACAACTATAATGAACTATGCCTTGTTTAAATGAATCTCATCATACAGACTTCCATATTGTCATACTCTGAAACAATGAAGCACAATGAAGGAGTTGTTGATCACATTTAAACATAAATCACAGAACAGATAAGTCCAGCATTAAAAGTCTTGGAAGATAACTTAAGAAAAAATATTAGTTAATTCATTATCCAAGGCGTCTGACTTCAAACTTTTAGCTTTGCACAAATTAACTTCATGAATATTCTTGATTCCATCAAACAACATTAACATGCTGCACTATCAATCTCAAATGTATTAGCAGCTCGATATGTACATTTCTGAAATAAAGAACCACTTCTTGTGGTTCATTATCACATGCGCTCAGTTATCTTATCATACTTTTGGCTGGCAGGTGCTATTATCAAACATAATGATAATTCTTATAAAGGAAAAATTCATAAATGTTTGACAGAGAAAGCTAAGATCAAATCTGGTTGCGTCTTTTCCGCTTACCAATTTTCTAATTTCTGGGTAAGTTACATTGTATGACACCAAAAGAAGTCAATTATGTGAAAGAAAGACCTAAAACAATTCATGACCAACAACATAACATCCAGTGAAACACAAAACACCAACTACAGTATCTACTCGGTCAATCATATGCAAGAATCAGAATACTTCTCATGCAGTCAATTTTGGTACATGTGACCAAGCCAACAAGTATAGTGGAACCATACCCACCAGAAACTGACCTTTAATATAATTCTGAGAAACAATCACAGTCACTATGCCATTATTTTAACCATATTTTCACGAATTTCAATGGTCTAGCAGGTATGCAATTCTTCAGGATTTTTAAAAGTAGAAGAAAAAAGGATAAAAGAGTACTTTTAAATGCATTTTATCTACTGAAGATTCTTTTACATGTGGACTATTGTATAAATATTTCCTTTTACCTGCGACTCAAGAATTAAACAAAAGCATTAATCTGTAATTTGTCTTACACAACTTATTATTCCGCTACACCTAATATGCACGGCAAAAGCTTAAATCATAGATCTCAATTGATGATTTATTCAGCAATTACATTTTTCATTTTTTATTCAGCAATTACATAACAATTGAAGTCTATATTTAATTAGTCCTCTCTAAATCTAAAGTTGCTCATACGAAACAAAGGGAATGTAACAATCCCCAAAAACCAAACAATTGATAATGGTGAACATTTTGAAATACAGTCTAATCTAATTCAAGTTAATGTATTAATTACAATTCTAGCTAAAGAAGAAAAGAATTGAGCAAGAAAGGTAATTGACGCTTACAAATGCAATGAACTCATTGTCTTTGCTCCCCTCTTAAGGGTTATCTCATACGTACGATCACAAAGGTCTTGCAAAAATAATTCCAATGCTTTTGCTACAAGAATGCCCAAAAAGAGAATAAGTAACACAAAAACATTGATGTCACGAGAAAATAAGACCAAGCAGTAGCTACTTACAAACTAGAACAGGCACTGCCAATGCTATCTTCCCGACATCCTCATCAGCTTGCATTATCTTTTTAATTCGAGCCTGCACATTTTTTCCCCACCTATATGTTAGATTAAAAGACTAAGTCACATAATGCGAGTAACAGCAGAAAAAAAAAATAAGCATAGACAGGTAGAGATCGATTTTCAATTCCAATGCCCTCTAAAAATCACAAATGTGGAGCGAAAAGGAAAGGACAAATCAATAAAAGAGAAATTCTAAGAAAATAAAAAATACAAGTGGCCAACGGAAGAGGGACATCTTCCAAAGAGCCAAATGGTGAAGCCTTCCAAAGAGCCAAATAAACTTCTAAGAAGTCAAATTCAAGACATGACAATGACTGAACATCCTTCAAAGGTCAGCTATTCCTTTCATTCCAAAGACACTAATTCAATCAAACAGGAGTCCTCCATGCTACTTTCTGTCTTGACACCACTGATAGCAGTGCCAACAACCTTCGCAAAGGATTCCAAAAACTCCATCCCAAGCCTAATAAAGAAAAGATCGTGTCCAAATCTTTCAAACAATCTCACACTAAAACAACAATTGATCAACAAACTTCCACCCATTACAGTAAAACATATAGCACCAGCGCAAACCAATCCTCCCTCCTCCTGGTCAGTTTCTCGACAGTTAAAATCTTTTAGAGAGCAGCAGGGCAAACAAAAAGGCTGGCTTTCCTGGAGGCAAGATTGTCATACCTCCCTCTAAGCAAACAAAAGTTATAATCCAGAAAGGCTACTAGCAAACAATTGATTTTAATTAAAATTCAAAGGCTACTAGCAAACAATTGTTTTTAATTAAAATTCTCTCCAGCTCAACTTATAATTGACATCAACTAATTGGGTAACAGAAACCCCAAGGCACGACACCGGGGACCGAGTTCAAAGCTTGCTACATACTGATCAATGTCATCTAGTCAATACTATATGCTTTGCAAATATCCTCAAGATGACTATGTTATCACCATCCATCATCAGATATTTAACTCTTCAGTACAGACCTGATTCGATCATTTTTTGATAACTCTCAGATTTGGTATGAAGTCAGTACTAACTCAATCTCAACAGCCTGACTAATTTAATGAGACTAGACCCAACGAAAGAAATAAATATGTATCCCTTACAACAAAATCCCTGAAATAAAATGGGATAAAAATATGCGAAAAAAATATTGACACAAGACCCAGGCATGGCCATATCTATCTCTACACAAATGCAGACTCTTAGAATGATTTCTATTACAAAGCAGCATCCCAACTCAGCCAACATGGCTGGAGTCATATAACAAGAAACTTCCAACCCACTTCAAGCCTCGTAAAATGATCAACATATTTCAAGCATAAAATGGAGATTAAAAGCAGTGATAAAAATCCATTCTTTTGGCTACATAAACTTTTTCAATTTAATCAGGCTACAGGCTACTCAAGCAGGTGGAAGGTTTGACATAAACATTGACCTATCTATACAAAGATAAGGCAAAAGGTTTCACAAGAACATTGAGATATAAATAGAAAACTAAAGCAGCAATGCACCATGCAAAATATAAAGTAGAAAGGAGGGGAACCATACATGCACATCAGGCTAAAGTCCTCAAATCACATTTTACCAATTGTGTGAAACCCAAACTTAATATGAGTAATTGGCAGATGGAAAATTGATCTATTCTATGTCCAAAAAAGCCAAGTTAAGGTACATGTTGATTACATAAAATAAAACTCTAATAACATAATTCTGTCATTCTATCCTTAAACAAGAGTGGCAACAGAGATGCACTAACAGAGAAATACAGATATTCTCATCTCCAAAAACAAGTATGCAAAAGGCTCTAAAACAACAAGGAAATCATGTGTCCAATAAAATTTATATGTCAATCATAGTTGTGGAATAAAACCAATATCTTCCATGAAACAAAAGAAAATTAAAACCAAGACATCCCTAAGAATGTGACACCTACCGGCTTCAGAACCAAACCACTAAATAGACCCCACACAAGCAACATAAAAATTCCCCATACATCTCCCACAAAATTATATAACCCTCAGTTGACATATAAACTACACAATCATCGACAGGTGAAGAACAAGCAAAGTGAAAATGTGAATCATAGATCCCCATTAATGCCCTAGATGTAAACTAAATAGCAACTTTATTTCATTAGAAGCCACAATCCTACCACGCAAGTATCTAAAACAAAAAACAAGACAAAACCCAGATCATATTGTAACATAAATGACCCAAAACTAAGCCTCCCATCAAAATTAGGTCAAAACATCACCCAGATCACCCATGCCCCGTAAATCCCTAAAACTGAGAACCCACAACTAAGTTTTAGTAAATATCTATTCAAGCAAAGAAACCAATCTCAAATTAGAGAAAAGACGACCCAGATCAAGTATTCCACAAATATAAAAAATAAAATAAAAAAATCTATCAACAAACTTTTAGTAAAAAAAATCCTAATTATCAACCAATCAATCAGTAAATTAAGCTACTACGGTAAAACAATTACATAAAAGAGAGAGAAAGAGAAGACTTACAGCTGGAAAACGGGTATCGAGCTTCTTCCTCATAGTGTAAAAATTTCGAGCATTAAAGTTAAAAAAAAAAACACTATATTCTTAGTCGATTAAATTTTTTTTGTCGACAGAATATTGGTAATATGCAAATAATGATCACATAAAATCTAGTAAACAAAACCCATCTCAGATCCGATGGTATTTTCTTTTTTGTTGCCCAGAAAAAAATACAGAGTCTTGTTACAACGGAATATCCGTCCGTACAACTTTGACGAACTAATAGAAGGGAAAAACAAAGGAATCAAATAAAATTATAATGGGAAGATAAAGTCACTAAACAGTGACTAAAAACTTACAACTGCCAATTCAAGAAACGTACACGTGTGGAAGTGGCTTGTGACCTTCATAATCTTTTATAGCTCATTTACGGCATGTATAAATCGAGAAACACTTCCCCCCCTTAAAAAAAAAAAAAAAAATTCAAGAATCCATGTCAGATAATGTTTCTGTATAACATATTTTGGCAACAATAACAAATCTTCAACGGCAATAAATTACTAATAGAAACAATCATAATTATTCAAAATATAATTAAAATTACTATAAAACCAACTATGAGTAACTTTAAATATTATAGTGTGTTACTATCAATAAAAAATAACAACATACGTCCAGTTATAAGGAACTTAAAATTTACAATTTATTCCCATCAATCTAAAATGACAACACACTCCAAAAATATCCAAAATAATGACCAAGAAATATTCTTTTTACATTCATGGTAAATAATCATTAACTTTATTCTATTAAATCCTCTAACAATACTAATTAAAAAATAAAAAAAAGTGATTCATTTTGTAAATTTTATGTAGAAAGTTACAAAAGAAAAAAAATTTTAGTATATTTTTGATAAAATGTGAAATATTAGGTGATCGATAGATATTTGACCAACAATTATTGGTAAAAGAACTTATTAATTTTTCCACTAATGTTTAATGAAAGTTTGAAGATATCCAAATATTTTTTGAATTATCAACAATCCACCTAAAGTCTGCAAAATGTATAAAATTTTCACAATGACATTAACTATTGTTAATTTGATGATGTAATAAGGATAATTTAGTCATTTAATAAGATGATGTCACACACAACACTTACACATAAAAGATTCTGGGATATTTTTAAACTTGCAAAAAATATTGGGGTAATTTCTCTATGAGCAAATTTGAAATTTAAAATATATAAACCAGAATGATATTTATATATGCATATTTCAATTCAAAACATAAGAAAATAATTGTAGAATTACTCTATTGAAAATAATGGATAATTTTAGAATTTACAATTAAATAGATCTATTTGGGTGTGGCCATGAAGTAGTTCAAATATACATTATATTGTATCATAGGTTAACTCAACAGTACTGTCTAACAACTTAAAAATTGAATCAACAAAATTATATTTGAGTTTAAAAATGACTTTGAATTTGACGTATTATATATTATAATGTATCTTAACAATAAGAAAGAACACCCCCATATATTTAAATATTAATTCATAAAATCAACACCACCTTGGTGGGAACGAAGTGGTGAAGTGGTTGTGGTTCCACAACGAACCATGGTGGTAACGAAGGCAGTTTAATTATGGCGATGAGGTGACCTCGAAAAAATATCAAACTCGTTTTTTAACCTTATGGGATCAATCAATTACTACTACTTCTTTCTATAAAACAAAAAAAGAAAAGAAAAGAATTACGAGTATTCAAATTTCGTATCTAAGGCATTGTTATATACTAACAAATTATATTTGAATTTCGTACATAAGGCATTGTTATATATTTACAACTTATTATGGTTTATTTATGCATAAAAAATAACTAAATAAGACAATGTGGTATAACTTAGAACTAAAATTGAAAAATAATTTATGCTTGATATGAAATATCTAAGTCTTAATGCATCTTCTTCGCTGAAAGGAATGATCATAACTTGATTAATTTTCTTAAGTATTTATCATTTGAAAATATTTAGAATCTTGAATAGAAGAGTAATAATAAAAGTTTGAGGGACAAATTAAGTTCTATTGGATCTTCTTGATGATCATTTTTTGAAGGGTCATCTCGTTGGACTAAATCAACAGTAGTTGGGTTATTTTTGTGAATAATATATATTCGTTACAGTAAGTTCCTCACCTTCCTCAAATCTCGAAGATGGCTCTAAAATTCCAAAACCGTTCATTTTAATTCTTGTTTGTTGTGGATTCTTTATATTCATGCCTTGCCTAGCTAGCCAACCGCTGCGACCAAAATGATGATTAGTAGATGATTGCCATGGATATGAACTGTAAGGCGACGGGTGATGAATTACATCAACGATAAAGTGTGCAATGTGATGATTGATAGTGAAAGTAGCGAGAATATGTTTTCGAAGGCACTTGTTGATAAAAAAAACATCCAACATCATATAGAATAAAGTGGATAAATAAAAGAATATAAAAATGAGTAATAAAGGTATGCCTTGTTCCTTTCTCCATTTGGAAGATCTATACCTTTCTCCATTTGGAAGATCTATAAGAGTGACGTTGTGTGTGATGTGGTGGATATGGATGCATGCCATCTATTATTGGGCAGACCTTGGCAGGATGTAGTTCACAAAGGATGGGATAACGTATATAATTTGTGATGGAATAACAAGAAGGTTCATTTGGTGCATTTAATGAATAAAAATAAGAATTCTAAAGCTGAAGGGAAGAACTTTCTAGTTATTGTCAAGAGCATTTAGAGAATGATTGCGGTGGTTGGTGAAGACTGGTCCTAAAGAAATGCAACCATTGTTAGCTGAGTTCACTAATATTATACCATCAGGTCAGATGGGCTGCCACCTTTACAATATATATAACATCATATGAACATGGTTCGTGGTGAGTTTACTTAACTTGCCTTACTATCATATGAGCCCTCTTAAGCACACAATCTTATAAGGATATGTTAGTGAGTTATTATGGAATGAGTTCATTCATAAGAACATGAGTCAATGTGTTGTACCAACTTTGTTAGTGCCAAAGAAGGATGGGAGTTGGAGTATGTGTGTGGATAATAGGCAGATTAACCAGATTATAATGAAGTATCGATTCTCCAGTCCTACACATTGAGATTTATTAGATCAATTGGATGGTGCTCGGGTTTTCTTAAAGATAAACTTATGTAGGTGATATTATCAAGTCAGAATTTGGCCTTAAGATTATTATAAACCACGTTCAAGATGAAGGAAGAGTTGTATGAGTGGTTTGTTATTCCATTCATATTGTAAATGAGCCCAATTATTTTCTGCATTTAATGAACCATATTCTTAAATCATTTTCCTATATATTTATTATGGTGTATTTTTGCAATATTTTGGTGAATTCTATTGATTTGGTTACACACTTAGAGCATTTTAGACTGGTTATAGAGATGTTACAGAAGAATAAACTTTATATTAATATGAAGAAGTGTAGCTTTTGTAGAGTAATGTGAAGTGTTTTAGTTTTATAGTTGAGTAAATGAGATTCCAATTATTAGGTAAAAAATACAAGGCATTAGAGAATGGCCTATGCCCAAGACTATAGTTGAAGTCAATAGTTTTCATAAGTTGGTAACGTTTTATAAGAGATTCATTAGCAGTTTTAACACTATATGGTAGTGTTGTTAGAGTACAATAAATTTAAAACCTTACTATTTATATAAATAACTAGTATAGAACAAATAAGGATCGATCCCACGAAAATTAAATTAGTTTTATTTATTATCAATTATAAAATAAGGATTTAAAATAATAATAATAATATAAATTAGTCTAACTAAAAAAAATATTAACTATAAATAAAGAAACTAGGATTGTGAAATTAATAATTTAATAGAAACTCTAATTAAATGAGAAAGAAATGATAATAATGAAAACTTTGGTCAAATAATCATTCACCACCACCCAATTTGCACACAATATATATTAATTCTACCATCAATTTTCATTAAAACTATCAATTGTAGACAACAATAAGCTTTATTAATCCCCATCTTTTCTTAATGTGACGTTAGGCAAAATAAATTCTTCATATAATCTCTAACTATTAAATAATTTAAAACAAACTCTTTAAATTTAAGATAATGGAAGCATTAAGTAGAGAAAGATATTATGTTGATTTAGGCAATAAACACACAAGCTCAGATTATTTAACCTAGGTTATGTTCTCCAATTGAAATCACTCATTCCAATTTGCCACTAATGATTAAAATGTCAAGATAATTATGGATAAAATATTTTAATCTAGCAATAGAATTTATTCAAGTCCTATCTAATTGGCCAATCAAATAGGTCAAGAATAAAATCATAGACGTTAATTATAAAAGAACATAAACAATTTCAATTAAATAAATTGATCGATAGAAATTAAATATTAATTATATATGAGTTTTGAATTTACTCTCAATCAAATAGAAAATTTAGCCTGACATAATTAAATTGTGAATAAAAGAGTTGATAAAACTAGTCATGAAGATTAATCAAAGTGACTAACTGTTGAATTCCTTCTAGCTTCTCTTTTTTTTTTTTTTTTTTATTCCTCTCAATTTCTTTTTCTTGCGGCTGTCTCGACTGTGTTCTTTCTTGCTCTTGGCTGCCTCTGGATGTTCTCCTCATCAAAAGCAAAATATTGTCCTTTTATAGTGTGCATGGCCGAATCCTTAAAGGATTGGAAAACCAATTAACTTGCTTCTAATTTAAGACCATGCACGTGAACATTAATTGCCATGCCATGCACATCCAAGTATACATGCTTAATTAAATTTGGCCATTTCTTTTGTTTTTTTTCCAATTTACTTTCCATGATATATAATGTCATGCATGTGCAATTTTCAATTTAATGCTATGCCAAAATATTTGTTTTCTTAATTAATCACAATATACTCTTTATACCATGCTCTGCATGTATGATAATTAATTAAATGAAATCTTCATTGATTTGTTTCAATTAAATTTCTTTATTTATTTCTCTTTCTGATTATTCTGAGTAGATTTTTTTGAATATTTTGATCTAACTCTTTAATTTCAAAGTATGCCTAAAATAACAAAATATAAAAATTAACATAATAAAATATAATTTACTAAAATAACAAAATAAAAAATTATCTAAAATAATTAGAATATTTAAGACTAAAATAAGAAAAATATGGAGATTAATAGTAAAATATAGAGAAAATATGCACTTATTACTTATTACTAAGTGCTTGAAAAAGGGGAAGTTCAAATTGGGAGAAAAGCAAGAGGCAAGTTTTGTTTTATTGAAGGACGAAGTTGTCTACCACTCTTATGCTAGCCTTGCCAAACTTCAACAAATTGTTTAATTGAAGTCGAGTGTGATGCTATTGATAAGAGTATTGTGGCTGTTCTTTTTCAATAAGGACGACCGATTGACTATATGAGTGAAAAGTTGAATGAAGAATAGTAAAAACGGTCAACTTATGACTAAAATTTGCATGCAATCATTAGGAAATTGAAGTCGTGGAAGTTGGAAGCATTATATTGATAAAATATTGCTATAAGTTGTCAATATACAAATGTATACAATAAGTAATATAATGATAAGTATTCAATATCATCTCCATAGGGATTAATGTTGTAGGAGCTGGTACAACAATCCTGACAATGCAATTTTAGTTTAAATTAAAATAAAGTAATTAATGAAATTAATAAACTAACTAAATTAAAAATTCAATAATCAAAATACAATAAAAAAGATCTTAAATCAAATACGAAGATGCAATCAATGAGAAAAGAATAATTAAGTGATTAAACTTATTTAATGGCTTTGACTATCTTTTCAATTAAGATTATGTTGCTATAGCATCTACTACAACATTGGGCAAAATCCTTCATGCATTCTCAATTGTTGCCTGTTGAATATCTTATATCTATATGCAATATAACAATGATTAGTTGTTATGCTAACATTAGATATAACATTATGCATTTTAGGTTCTAATTACCCTATAAGGTGTGTCTCTATATCTAGTTTTTCATTAATTTTAGATTAAACATGACCATATATAAATCGAGATTAACTTAATTTGGGAAACCCAATTTAAAACTTTTTAGGCTCATTTTGAACTAGTATCCACTAAATGGGTGATCAATTGAAATAAGAAATTGCAATAAATAAAATTAAGGCGAAAATGCTACAGTAAATCTAAAGCAACACATATATAATAGTAAAATAAGCATTAAACTTTTTTATCACTGAATCAAAATAAAGTTTAGCTCAGGATTTGTGAAAAAAACAATAACAAAAGTAGTTTTAGCCATCAAATACATTTCTATAAAGAAATAAAAACAAGAGAACAAGATGTGGAAATAAGTTATGCTTAGTTTATGTGGTTTCTCCTTCTTTTTCTCATTGAATCCTTTATTACAGCCCACAAATCTCTCTTTTATTCTCTGTTTTCTTGTTATATTTTTATGTTATCTTTTTTTTTTTTCCTAATGATGGCTCTCCATTTTTCTTGTCATGTGAGCTCTTTTATAACTTAAAATTAGAGTAACCTAAAGCATGTGGCTGCTTATCTTCTATTTTTGGAAACTTCATATCGTAATCATTCAGTTAAAACGCACAAAATCCAATCTATCGTTGCTACATAACTTCTTCAAGCAGTGTCTACAGCATTTTTTCTACAAGTCTTTTGCAACAGCATTCTAGTCATTAAGCTCGAGCTTTTTGATCACCTAAAATCACACATAATTGGAGCACCAAATGATCTAAAACAAGATTAATTTATTAAAAATAAACTTAAACAACTAATTATCCAAAATATATCTAAAAATTGAATAAAATACATAATTTACCCTCTAAGTAATATTGATTTCAGTTTAAAAATGTCATGATAACTTTTATTTTATAGAGTTATCGTATTACTTGACTCAGAAAGAGGTGCTTTATAGTAACCATTAAGCATTGAAGTACTTTAACATCCAGTAAAATGCATACAAGATAGGTAAGTTATATGCAGAAGTTTACTTTTGATGTAAAGCATAAATTTAGGCGAGTGACTTACTAGTAATTCTAATTAATGAAGTTACTGGTTTTAAATGCTTAAAGAAGTTGTACTCTCAAAATGAAGACTTTGTAAATTTTTGGGATCAACGTTAATCTTATGATGCGGTGGATTTCCTTATTCAAGATGGGTACTTTTTTTAAGGCTAATTAGTTATGTTCTTTAAAGGAGTTGATTAAATGTGAGTTATATGGAGGAGGATTGGGCGGTCATATTGGTCGATACAAGACCAAAGTGCTTGTTCACTAGCAATATTATTGGCTAGAGTTGGAATATAGATGTGTGCAAGATTGTGTAGAGGTATTAGATTTTCAAGAGGGTAAGGGACATGCACTGAGCACTAGATTATACATGTCATTACCTGTTCTAGAGAATATTTGGTTGGATCTATCCAAGGATTTTATGTTAGGGTTACCTCATACAAGGAGTAGACGAGATTTTATAATGGTTGTGGTGGATAGGTTTTCGAACATAGTGCATTTTATTGCTTGTGAGAAGACTGAGGATGCTATTTCCGTTATGCATTTGTTCTTTCAAGAGTTTATGCATTTGCATGGTGTAACAAATAATGTAACTTTTGATAGGGATCTAAAGTTTATTAGCAAGCTTTCGTGTCATCTCTAGGATATGTTTGGTACACAGTTGCAGTTCACCAGTCTTTTAATTTACAAACAGATGGTCAAACAGAGGTGGTCGATCAAACTTTGGACAAAATATTGTGCTATATTCGTCGTTACAAGCAGCAGAACTTGGAAGCCACTTTAGTACATATCGAGTTTGCATTTTAAGATTGTCTACACATCTTCCCAACGCCATGTTTGTGATTTGACAGTTATGCCAACAGTAGCTAGAACTAAAGGAAGTAAAGTAGAAGATAATATAGCAGAAAAGGTTATGTAGATTCATGTTGAGATGCGAGCTCATTTGGAGGCTGCTATAAATAGGATGTCAAATCAAGACTAATTCATTGGATTTTATTACTCCAAGAGTTTGACCTCACCATCAAAGATAAAAAGGGTACCAAAAATATCATTGCCAATCTTTTATGAAGATTCACATATAGATTTTGCACTGACAAAACACCCATCAATGATACTTTTCTAAATGAAATTTATTTTATGTTAATTCAAAACTAAAATATGCTGACATTGTTAACTCTTTTGTTATAGGTAAAATGACTTTGTATCCATTATTATCCTTAAACAAGTGTTCAAGTTAAATAAGTAAATAGAAAAAATTTTAGAAAAGATAGTTAGCCCAAACTGAAAATATTAGTCTTTTCGCTAAATGATGCACTTTGGGCTTATTCTGCTGCTTTTAAAACATCACTAGGATTGTCTCCTTATCATCTATTTTCTGGGAAAATCTTGTCACTTACTTGTAGAACTTGAGTACAAAGCATTTTGGGATATTAAAAATTATAATGCAAACTTTGATGATGTTGGTGAATTATGTATGTTACAATTGAATGAAATTAAAGAGTTAATAAATGGCGCACATGAAAATTCAAGAATTATTAATGCAAGAACTAAAGCTTTTCAAGATGTTAAAGTCAAAGTGGAATAACCATTTATTATAAAATATGTATATCCATATATGGTCATAGAAATTGAGAATCCAAATAACGATATCACATTTAAAATTAGTGGTTAAAGATTAAAACTATATTTGGGATACCAACCACTTAAAAAAGACATTAAAATAAATTTGAGTAACGCACCAAATCTTAATTAATTTTTTTCTGCATTTAATGGGTGACATTATTGTTTGTCATTTTGTTTTACTATTACTTTGCTAATTGAAATGATTTGATTGTTTCTTTTTATGTCTCGAATGATATGCACTGGATATCTTTTGAGTATCATGATATTTCTTGCTTGAGTGTGTTTGTTTAACAATTATATTTTCTTTTATTATATATAATGCGAACCTCAATGAGAAATATCATTTTCAACCACCTTAGAAAACTTTTACTCATGAAATTTCATCTAAGAGGCCCGATACAAATTTTTAAATCACATTATATTTAGGATTTACGACTACCAATACTAGCGTCCCATGTTGAGGATCTAGAAAGACAACTTAGAGAAATAGATGGCGGTATATATGACATCCAATTGGAACTTGATGTTAATGTAATAAAAACGCAAAAGTAAGTTAAATGTTTGATTATACCCTTCTTTTTTTAAGATTGTATGTTTTTTCGTTTTCACATTTGACTTGATTTTGCAGAATTAATTCTTTTCATTTTGTTCTTTTAATTCATTTTTTTGTATAAATGTCCTAATAATGGTACTCCATAACTTCATAAATCGGTATTATCAATTTCTCACAATAACTAAAACATCAAAACTGAACATGGAAGAAATACAACGTAAAATGCATAAGTGTTTTCATTCTCTTCTTCAAAATGCCTTCAGAAAAATTTACAATAAAATTTCTTTATGAACATAGTGTTGCTATTTCTAAGCTTATTCCTTCTGAGATTAAACCATCTATTAATGCTACTAGTTTAGAAAATATCATTAAAAATATCTTTTCATATGCACTTAGTTAGAGAATTCTATGTCAATTTGAATGAGAATAAGAAGGATAAGACTAAGCCTAGTTTTCTCCGTAAAATTTATGTGAGAAGACATATCTTGGGGTTTTCCCTTTCTTTTTTAATCTTCAGTTTGGGTGAAAAGATTTTGATGATACCAACATCTGAAAACACATGGACACTTTAGACATGTCTATTGCTACTCAACTTTTAGGCAGGTATTCACCTTACCCTAAAGACCTTTTGGTTTCGAAACTTCATTCTAAATATCAAGCTTTACATCAAATTGGGGCATTGAATTGATATCCTAATGAACATTTAATATGGTGGACCTTTTATTTAGTAAATATTTTTCTCTACTTAGAAGTTGAATTTCTTTCAACTTTGGCAAGTTGGCTTTTGATTTGAATGTAAAGAATACATATGTCTTTGGAGAGACATGCATTACCATTCCCTTCCTTGACTCATCAAGTATTACCATCTTAGGAATATAATTTAGTTGAAAAAGATGAGGTCTTTACTTTTTTTCCGGTTTCAAAATGAAGACACTCAAAATAAGAATGCTCTCCTAAATTCAGTGGCTATCAATTTTGAGCTTCAAGTCATTCGCTCCACTTTACTGCACTTTGATGATCAAAGAGAGACAATTTTGGATTTATTGGATCAAGTTAAACACATTGAACACACTCTTGATGACATTAGGCGTGTTCATTACCCTTGATTTCTTTACTTTATACCCCCTTGTTAATTAGTTTTGATTTTCCTCTCATTCAGGATGCTATTTCAATATTTCATTTATGTTCTCTATCGTGCTTTGACACCTTTTGTCAAAGAGGGAGTTTATTTATAAGTTCATTAAGTTTATTTATTCTTTAAAAGTGTTTCAAGAAGAATATATGTCTTCTTGAATTTCAGAGATTAACCACCCCATTTTACACATGCTTGCAATTTTATTACTAATAAGTAAATCCATATCCAATATATCGACTGCAGATTTTCAAATTTTTAATCCAATCCATCCATGGATCCGATTGGATTTTGAACACTCCTAAAAATATTTTGTAGGGCATGATATGACACGCACATTTGCTAGGTTGAACTAAAATTTTAGGCACGTAGGCTTTAAAAGCACGGCATGCTTAAAGATGCGCTGAAGCATTACATGTGAAAAATTTACAATAAGTATATTTTATTAGTGGTCTAACACGCGGTCCGTGGTTGAATTAAATATTAGTTTTTGAGGCTTGAGAATAAGATTTTTTTTTTCTCAAACCACCAAGACGGTTGGGAGGGGATGGGGGGTTTAAGCCACTACTTGTAAGATAATTCAAATAATAAATAGAGTATAAGGAGGCTAAATCCTTCCAAAGAAAGTAGAGCTTCAAAATAAGGTGAAATCACTAATTTTAGTTTTGAGAATTACACTTTATCAATAGTATAAAAAGTATTTGATTTGAAAGTATTAATTTTAATGAGATTAAAAGTATGTTTAAAATAAGTGTAAGGAGAAATATAAAATTGATCTAATTATATAGTTTTTCCCATCATAGCAATTTAAGATACCGAGTATTTAATTAAGTAATGAACATAGTTTTAAAAATGAGTGTGGAGAGTATATTGATCTTTTGACAGATTAAAATATTTCTACTCTTTGTGAAATTATTGAATTATCGTATTCTAAACATATATGCACGAAAGCCTCTTTTCTAAGTTCATATATATAATTATTCAACAACAGGAAGGAGTAAAGATAGAAAGATGAGAAAAAAATACTCACCCATTTTATCTTCTTTATTATCATACATCTGTTGTTTGAAAACCCTCAAATGTACAGTTCCTCGACATTCCTGCCATTTATACTAAATTTTATTTTTACCTCCTTAATTTATTTGTTGTTTGAGAAAAATATAATATATATTGTAGCAACATTTTTTTTTGTTTCTTCATTTTTTTTTAAATGTTAATA
The DNA here is from genome assembly GCA_025617385.1 of Murraya koenigii. Lineage (NCBI taxonomy): Eukaryota > Viridiplantae > Streptophyta > Magnoliopsida > Sapindales > Rutaceae > Murraya > Murraya koenigii. Next base: position 18,228,182 of record CM046812.1, read on the forward strand.
AAACAGACAAAGGTTAAGCTCTTTATATACCAAATCCTCCAAACAATTATTTCATATTAAGCAGTCTTGTTGTTGCTTCTAATTGAACAACTGACTTTGTTTTAATAATACATGGCATGTATAATTACAATATTAAAATCCAGAATGCTCAAGTGGTAGGTTATCAAGGCATAATTATGTACGATGATAGAGTAAAAGATTAAATGAATTCAAATATTACAAAAAAAATATTTAAAAAGTTTAGATTATTAATTCTTTTTGTGTAAGTCCTTATTTTTTGTGTATAATTAGTGTACATAAATACAAACAGTGTAAACATACATGCTACGATTGTTTTATTTGAAGCCAGTCAATATTTAAAGAAGCATTAGTAAGGACAAGTTAGGGAATGTTGTTTATTTTTCCTATTGAATTTAACTAAGGGGAAAACTTCATACTAGTTTCGTCAACTCCAAAACTCTCACAGATCTTTAAAGTTTCACAATCAACTTGTCATTACAAAATTGATTTGTAAAAAAAGGTCATATAAGCATTTGAACCCAACTGATATCTTTTTTAAAGATGAATTTCAGCCGCAATGCTTTAAAAACCCTCTGATTACTAGGTGTATCAATACTTGTAGTGCCCAATCCCATATGGAAAAGCCTCTCCCTTTAATCCCTTATTCATAATTTTCATCAACAAGCTACTTCTCTAATTTTTTTTTAATTTCATTCCTCCCAATTCCCATGATAGCCCAAATAAACGGTTTTCAAGATGCTGCAAGATAGAAAGATGGGAAAAATATTCATTAGTTTTATCATATTTATTATCTATAACTATCTCATTTCACTAACGTATGCATATGTTGTTTGAAAACTCTCGTCTGTGCACTTTCCAGACATACCTACCACTTATGTTTAAATTTCGCTTTTATCTCCTCCATAATTTATTTGTTTCATGAAAAAATATAATATAGATTATAGCATATTTTTTTTTGTTCTATACTTTTCTTTTATATGTTAATAAGACAGGTATATGTGCAACTCTCCATATATCGGATCCTCCAAACGGTTGTTTTATTTTAAGCAACCCTATTATTACTTTATAAAAAAAAAGCACAGATTATAGAAATAGGAAGTAGCAAAAGATGGATTCACATGTACAGCTGCTAGCTCATACCTTAATTTTATTGAATAAAAGAATGAAACATAATCAAACTTTAGAGATTGATTATGCTGGCAATTACTTTTGTTCTGCTCACTTTTGTTACCTTTTAAGTTAAAATATGGTAAATATAAAGTTAAACATTATCAGTACTAAATTTAATTTTAAACTTTTAATGAGGATAGGCGATAATTTTGAATTAGCGAAAGCAGATGATGATATTGGAATGCTTGAAATGTTTGTAGAATGGAATTAATCATGATAAATTACTAGAGTGAAAAAAAAAAGTTAATTGTTTGATAAAGTTAAAATATTAGCTAGCAGTTGTATATATGAATTCTGACATTTCCGTGTAATCCGTGCTTTTTTCATGTGAATCAGTAAGAGGATTGCTTAATATGGAATAACCATTGAAGAATCCTCTACATGAAGAGCTCCACATATACCTATCTTATTAACATCTAAAAGAAATAAAAAGTAAAGAATAAAAAAATTGTGCTACAATCTATATTATATTTTTCTTATTAAAAAAAATACTATGGAGGAGATAAAAATAAAATTTTAACATAAGCAGCATGTATGTTGGGGAAGTGCACAGACGAGAGTTTTCAAATAATAGGTACATACGTTAGTGAAATAAGATAGTGGACATAGATAATAAATATGACAAAGTAAATGAATATTTTTCCCAACTTTCTCTCTTAAAGTATCTAAAAAATTGTACATTTGGGTAATTAGGGGAGGAAGTAAATTAGAAGAATTAGAAACGTAGCTTGTAAAAAAAATTTTGAAGAAAAGATTAAAGAGAGGAGCCTTTCGATTCGATGTTGGGAACCATAAGTATTTTATATTATCGCACCCTGCAATTAGATGATTCTTACAAAATTGCGGCTGAAATTCATCACTAAAAAGGGTATCAGCTGCGCTTCAAATATTTACATGGCCCCTTTTTGTGGACTAATTTTGTAATGAGAAGCTGATTATGAAAGTTCTAAGAATTTATGTGAGTGTTGGAGTGGAATAAGCCAATACGAAGGTATCCCTTTAGTTGAATTCAATAAGGAAAATAAACAACATTCCTCAATTTGTCCTTGCGCATGCTTATTTAAATAATGACTGACATCAAACAAAACAATTATGAAATATATGTTTACACTCTTTATATTTATGTACACTAATTATACATAAAAAAAAATTACAAAAAAAGAATTAATAATCTAAATTTTTAAAAATAATTTTAAAAGTTTTTTTTCCTAATACTTGAATTTATTTAGTCTTTTACTCTATCATCGTACATAATTATACCTTGATAACCTACTGCTTGAGTATTTTTGATTTTAATATTGTAATTACACATGTCATGTATTATTAAAATAAAATCAATTGTTCAATTAAAAGCAACAACAAGACTGCTTAATATGAAACAATCGTTTGGAGGATCTGGTATATGGAGAACTTCACATTTGCCCGTCTTATTAACATCTAAAAGAAAAGAAAACTGAAAAAACATAAAAATATTGTTACAATTTATATTATATTTTTCTTAAGCAATAAACAAATTAAGGAGGAGGTAAAAATAAAATTTAGTATAAGAGGCATAAATGTCGGAGAAATGCACATATAAGAATTTCCAAACAACAGATGTACGATAATAAAAATGATAAAATAGATGAGTATTTTTTCTCATCTTTCTTTCTTCATTCCTTTCTGTTGTTGAACAACTATATATGCGAACTTAGAAGAGAGGCTTTCGTACATATATGTTTAAGATACGATAATTTAATAATTTCACAAATAGTGAAGATATTTTAATACGTCAAACGATCAATATACTCTCGACACTCATTTTTTAAAAATATTTTTGTTACTTAATTAAATACTTGTATCTTAAATTGCTATGATGAGGAAAATTATATAATTAAATTAATTTTATATTGCTTCTTACACCCGTTTAAATACACTTTTAATCTCATTAAAACTAATACTTTCAACTTTGATACTTTTTATACTATTAATAAAGTGAAATTTCCAAAACTAAAATTAGTGATTTTACCTATTCTGAAGCTCTTCTTTTTTTTTCAAAGGCTTTAGTTTATATCCCCTCCTTATGTTCTATTTATTATTTGATTTATATTATGAGATACATAATTAAATCTCATTTTAAGTCCTATACAAACTTTATGTAATTTCAAACTTTTTAATTGTACCTAAAAACCATTTAAGGTGGGAGGTTAGGCCACTAATGTAATATAAATCAAATAATAAGTAGAACATAAAGAGGCTAAAACCTTCCAAAAAACGTAATACTTTGTATAAGGTAAAGTCACTAATTTTAGTTTTAGGAGTTCCACTTTATAAATAGTATAAAAAGTATTTGACTTGAAAGTTTGAAAGCGTTTAAACGGATGTAAGGTCCAATATAAAATTAATTTATTTTATAATTTTTTCCATGACAATAATTTAAGATATAGGTATTTAATTAACATAAATATTTTTTAAAAAAATGAGTGTGAAGAGTATATTGATCTTTTAACGGATTAAAATATCTTCATTCCTTGTGAAATTATTGAATTATCGTACCTTAAATATATATGCACGAAAGCCTTTCTTCTAAGTTCATATATATAGTTGTTCAACAACAAGAAGGAGTGAAGATAGAAAGATGAGAAAAAAATACTCATCCATTTTATCTTCTTTATTATCATACATCTGCTGTTTGAAACCCCTTAAATGTGTAGTTCCCTGATATTCTTGCCATTTATACTAAATTTTATTTTTACCTCCTCCTTAATTTGTTTGTTGCTTGAGAAAAATATAATGTATGGGATAGCCTTTCACCTACCTGTTGAACTCGAGCATCGTGCATATTGGGCCATCAACAAATTTAACTTTAACATGCAGCAAGCTAGCTCAGAAAGAAGAATACAGCTGACAGAACTTGAGGAAATTCGCAATGAAGCACATGAAAATGCTAAGATTTACAAACAGCGAATGAAAGTCTTTCATGACAACCAAATTATGAGAAAATCTTTGACCCCAGGTCAGAAAGTGCTTTTATTTAATTCTCGATTGCATCTATTCCCAGGTAAGTTACGCTCTTGATGGTCTAGACCCTTTATTGTTCATGCTGTTTTTCTACATGGAGCAATTGAAATTAAGGATCTAAAGAACGGTGTCATTTTCAAAGTTAATGGTCAAAGATTAAAGCCATATCTAGAGTACTAACCACATGACGAAGACATTGAAATCAATTTGAGTGACCCATTATATTTGAATTAAGACCTTTTCATTTCTTTTCAGTGATTTAATTTCTTTCTCTTATTTTATTTTACTATTGTTTTGTTCGAAATTATTTATTTTTTGTTAAAGTGTTTTTGATTACCAGTCATATTTTCTTTCGTTACTTATCATGAATACCTCAATCAGACAGATCCTCTTTGTCCAACTTAAGGGACTCTTACATGTGAAGCGTCATCTAAACGGCTTGCTCCAAGTTTTTCAATCACATCCTATTTGGGACCTCCGACCACCAGCATTAGTATCCCACTTTGAAGACTTAGAAAGACAACTCAAGGAAATCGAAGGTGATATATATGGAATCCAATTGGAACTTGAGATAAATTCAATAAGAGGATGATTGTAAGTAGTTGTTTACTTAAACGTATTTTTTTTTATATTGTGCCTTTTTTTTTGTTTGCTTTCACGTGTTATTTGATTTCGCATGGTTTATTTAAGTGTGTTTTAATTTGTTACCCCAGTTAAGTGGCGGATAACGGTACTCTATGACAATCAAAGTCGGTTACTTCAGCTTCCCATAATAACTGATATTCCGAGGAACGAAATGGATAAAAACATAATTTTGGCAAAGCTTTACAAATGATTTTCTTCACTTCCTCATAATGCTCTCCTTAAAATCTATAAAGCTCGGTCCAAACGCATACGATTGCTTATGAGAAATAACGTTCCTTCTGACATCCGATAGTTAATTGAAGCTAAAGTACGATTGGCAGGTAAGTTACCTCCTAAATTTATTGCATATATGCCTGGTTGTGGTAAAAGAAACTACTCAAGAAAACGAAGAGCTCGACGACTTCCGATTGCTTGTCATAACTGTGCTAAAATGGAATGCAAGAAAAAGATATGTACTTTAGGAATGGTGTTTGATAATAGGGATGACCAGATTCAATTCATTAGGGATGGCTTGAATAAAGAGTCATTGGATAATATCCTTTTGTTTCTTGAAACACATCCCAGTGGATACGTACAAAGAGCAATTATCCAGTTATGGCCATTATTCCAGAAAGAACATGCAAGATATAGTCTCGGGAATTTGACTATAAACGACCTTGTTTGCCAGTTTATAAGAAAACTGGATGGGAAGCCTATCCTCGACCTATAGAGGGCATTCAAGCTGTTTCTGGACGTAAAACCAAAGGAAGATGTGAGCCACAATCACAACTACCATTACATATGCTTTTTCTTTACTGTTATTTTATCATTTGTATTATTGTTTTATCTTTTCCTATTGTTTAATTTTTGCTTTTGACTTTAAAGCCACAAATTTCACACGCCATTTGAAAAATGCACCACTTCCTTTACAGCTATGTATCATTATGGTTGTTACTAATATATTTAAATATGAGCTTATTTTGTTAAATATTCACAAGTTGTGTGTTTTTATGATTGTCTCAATGGCAGCACTTTCAAGTAGACAATTTAAAAACATTTGTGGTTTCTGGGTTTCACTATCGAAAGTATAAAGAATTTGTTGAGGTAGGCATAGATCTTGGTCGAGTTATAGCAAAGAGAAAAATACACTTAGCATATGGAGGAGGTGATTGAGGGTTATCAAAGTTTATTGCAGAAGCTGCCTACAATAAAGGAAGCCAGTACTAGGCATCATTCCGAAAGCTTTAAGACCTCTTGTAAGCATGCCCGGCCCACCAATTGGAGAAGAGTTAGTTGTCTCCACCATGCAAGAAAGACTATCTGAAATGCTACAACATACTGAAGCTTTCATTTTCTTGTCAGGAGATCTTGCAACTTTAGAGGCATTATTTACTTTTGCTTCTTGGGTCAATCTAAACATTCATAAAAAACCCATCGGTTTACTTAATGTTAATAACTTTTTTGATGGCTTACTTGCATTTCTTAACCATGCAATAAAAAATCATTTCATTCCTTTCACAATAAAAAAAACTTTTTATTTGTGCCCCTACTGCTAACGAGTTACTTGATCTTTTACAAGCTTATACACCATAGCTAGATCCTAAGACATCTTCATTGGATTGGTCGACTGATGATGGTAGCAGCAGTAGTAAGAAACATAAATTAGATTTAACTCTCCATCTATAAATGTTTTCTTTCATTTTGTGTTGCAGCACTCAGGTGATGTCTTCTAAACCATACTTCTTTTCTTTAAAACATTGAGGACAATGTCTCATTCTGGTTGGGGGGAGGGAATAATTGATGATTGTAGAATGTTTTAATCTTGGAGAAGTTATTTTTTATTAATTTTTATTATAGGAACTAACTTTGGCTAAAATTTTGAGTCGAATATGGCTGAATATGGAGTGTAGTGACTCTAGAAACACATCTTTTTAGTCTTGGAGTTAAAAAAATGAAAAAATGAAAAAAAAAATTAGGCATTTTATGTAATCTTTTGACATTGAATGACATGATGACTTTCAAATTTTTTTATTTATATTATCTTTGGCCTTGAGTTATGTTACAGCATATGTGCTACTCTGCATGCTAATGTTGATGACAAATGTGAATTGAGCGAGTTGACGAATGAAATTAGTTAAGTTACTTGAAGGAATGCACATGTCCTAATAAATTCCAAATAAGTTTTTTAGCCTATCATTTTTCTTATATTGTAACTTTTTTGCCCATTTTTCATACAATTTACTATACATGATCTCTATATTTTCCTTTAAATCAAACATTTAAAAAAATTATGTTGCCATATTTAAAAGTCTATTGAGCTAGTAAAAATAGAAGACTATTTAGAGCCCTAAAAGATGATGGAAAGGCCAATTTGATCCATTTGAGTCTTTTTCAGCCATCCTTTTTGTAAAATATTCATATTTAGCCTTTTTGAGCCTAGATAAAATAAAAAAAAAATTGTGTATTCTTTGTTTACTCATCATCCTGTTCTACTTCAATTTAGAATAGTACTTTACATTTTATGTGTTCTATCACCTACTCATGTTTGAGAAAATTTTAGATGATTATTTTAAAAAAAATTTGGTGCAATATATATATATATATAATGTGCAATCGAATAAAAAACAAAAAAAGAAAAAAAGAAAAAAGAAAAAAATAATAATAATAAATGAATTGCACCTTATAATTTCTAAAGGATCTCTATTTTTTTCTTAAACAAAACTTTGTTTTTGTTATTGTCACTTCTTTGCTAACCATATCTTTAACCTGCATTACATCCTAATAGAAGTTCTTCTTGATTTTAGGGATCTATAATATGAAATAGAAGTTAGTAATATGGACTAAAATGATGTAGTGATACATATATATGAAAAAAGTTTGTTTGACTATCATGTCATTTGATGTCATATTATATGCTAAGCTGTGGGCATTATTCTTGGTGAGAGTGTGTGATATTGCCATTCCTTAATTTCTCTCAAGTTATTATTTTTAGAGTGACTGTTTTTCTTAAATTAATTTTCTTCTGAGAGTGTCACTCTAACCTGTGAGATTTTGGGGTTGACATATCACACTTGAAAGTTGCTTAATTAATGTAGCTTTGATAATGGATCAGTTTACATGTGTTTGCTTGACTGACTCATGTGGATGATTGATGTGGGAGTGATATATCTTTAGGCTGGAGATAATGCTTATACTTTTATTTGATTATTTTCATTAATCTAATTGAAGAAATAAACATAATTGCCTTTTAAAAAAAAATTAGTTGAATTTTGTTATCGCTTAATTTGCTAGGGACTAGCAATAAGCTGGATGAGGAGTATGTTGAGTCCTAGAGAGTATATATCTATAAAGGATAAAATCATTATTTTACACTCTAAGTCTCACTAACATTTCCACCTTTATGTATTTTAAGTTCTTTGATATTTAATTATCTATATTTATGTGTATTTTTAATACTTTATGTATTTTAGGGGTATTTTAGTTATTTTTCAATAAAAAAAAACTAAGAATGTGGCGTTGACTGCTGACGTGTCTTTGACCGATGATATAGCTTTGACAGATGATGTGGCAGAGTTTATTGGACCGAAAAATGAGCTTACAATACATGCCATGCACTGAATCATATTTGTTAACTTTTGCATTGACCGATGACGTGGCAGAATATTAGTGGACTGAAAAACGCGCATACTGTACATGCATATACACGGAATGACAGCCCTGGTGACGTGTTCCAACCAATCAGAGAGTGCCATGTGGTGAAATCTTGGGCGTCCGAATTGTTTTCATCCGATGGCCATGATTTACTTGTTGTATCTATAAATAAAGGGCTCCCCCCTAATTTGACACCCCTGAATCTATTTTTGGGCTCTATTTTGTGCATCGAATTGTTATCATTTGATGGACATGATTTACTCGTTGTATCTATAAATAAGGGGCTCCTCCCTAATTTGACACCCTGAATCTATTTTAAAACTAAATGGAGCTAAAAAAGTAATATTAATCCTATTGTGAAATATTGAGTGTGAATCCTAAGATCCAAGCACTTTATTGCATTGATTAAGTACCAATTTATTCTCTTCATTTTAATTTCAATTTTAGGATATAATAAACTAGGAATTTCACAAAAAAGATAAATAATAAAGAATAATAATAACTCTACATAATTAAAAATATACCTCCTCGTGGGATCGACACTTGTCATCATTAATCTGTACCTCAATAGATTCGTGCGTTTGCGAGTTCAATAAAATTTGCACAACAATATATATAGTTGTTCAACAATACGAAGGAGTGAAGATAGAAAGATGAGAAAACAATACTCATCCATTTTATCTTCTTTATTATCATACATCATTTGTTTGGAAACCCTCAAATGTGAACTTCCCCGACATTCTTGCTATTTATACTAAATTTTATTTTTACCTCCTCCTTAATTTGTTTGTTGCTTGAGAAAAATATAATATAGATTGTAGCATAATTTTTTTGTTCTTCACATTTCTTTCTTTTCTTTTAAATATTAATAAAATGGGTAAATGTTGAGCTCTCCATGTAGCAGAACCTCCAAATGGTTGTTCCATATTAAGCAGCCTTATTGTTACTTCTAATCAAACAACTGACTTTATTTTATTAATACATGGTATGTGTAATTATAACATTAAAATTCAAAATGCTCAAGCGGTAGGTTATGAAGCCGCAATTGTGTACTATAATAAAGTAAAAGACTTAATAAATTTAAGTATTAAGAAAAAGACTTTTAAAATTATTTTAAAAAATTTAGATTATTAATTGTTTTTGTGCAAGTCCTTATTTTTTTGTGTATAATTAGTGTACATAAATAAGAAGAGTGTAAACATACATGCAACAGTTGTTTTATTTGATGCCAGTTAATATTTAAAGAAATATGCATAAGAACAAGCTAGGGAATGTTGTTTATTTTCCCTATTGAATTCAACTAAGGGAATAACTTCGTATTAGTTTCTTGCACTCCAAAACTCTCACATATCTTTAGAAGTTTTACAATCAACTTCTCATTACAAAACTGATCTGTAAAAAGAGGTCATGTAAGCAATTGAATCAAGCTGATATCCTTTCTAAAGATGAATTCTAGCCACAATTCTTTAAAAACCCTCTGATTGGTAGGTGTAATAATATCAATACTTGTAGTGCCCAACCCCATATGGAAAGGCCTCTTCCTTTAATCCCTTTTTCAAAATTTTATTCTACAAGCCACTTTTCTAATTCTTTTAATTTAATTCCTTCTCTGATTACCCAAATGAACAGTTTTTCAGGTGCTGTAAGAGAGAAGGATGAGAGAAATATTCGGTCGCTTTATCATATTTATTATCTATAACTATCTCATTTTACTAATGTATGCATCTATTGTATGAAAACTCTCGTCCGTTTACTTCTCCAACATACCTGACACTTACGTTAAAATTTCGTTTTTACCTCCTCCATAATTTATTTGTTTCATGAAAAAAATGTAATATAGATTGTAGTATAATTTTTTTCTTCTTTACTTTTCTTTTCTTTTAGATGTTAATAAGACAGACATATGTGTAAATTTTCACGTAGCGGATCCTCCAAACGGTTGTTTTATTTTAAACAACTCTATTATTACTATATATATATATATATATATATATATATATATGTATGTATATATGTATAAGCACAGATTATAGAAATAGGAAATGAAAAAAGATGAATTCACATGTATAGCTGGTAGCTCATACCTTAATTTTATTGAATAATAAAATGAAGCATAATCAAGCTTTAGAGATTGATTATGCTGGCAATTACTTTTGTTCTGCTCACTTTTATTACCTTTTAAGTTAAAATTTTAATAAGGGCATGTGCTGATTTTGAATTAGCTAAAGCAAATGATAATATTGTAATGCTTAAAATATTTGTGCGATGGAATTAATCTTGAGAAATTGCTAGAGTATAAAAGAAAAAAAAAAGTTAATTATTTGAAAAAAAATAAAATATGAGCTAGTAGTTGTACATGTGAATTCTGTCATCTCCTTGTAATCCGTGTTTTTTTTCATATGAAGCAATAAGAAGGTTGCTTAATATAAAATAACCATTTGGATAATCTTCTACATAGAGAGTGTATATTTATAAAGGGTAAAATCATCATTTTACACCTCAAAGTCTCACTAACATCTTCACCTTTATTTATTTTAAGTTCCTTAATATTTAATTGTCTATGTTTATGTGTATTTTTAATACTTTATGTATTTTAGGGGTATTTTATTTATTTCTCAATAAAAGAAAAGTCGAATAGCATTTTTGAACTTAGAACAGCTGAAAACCTTAGAAAAGACATAAAGGGCAAAATTGTAATTTAAAGATTTTAGTAGGCCCCACTTACGTGTTGTTGACTGCTGACGTGGCTTTGATTGCTGATGTGTTGTTGACCGATGATGTGGCATTGACGGATGATGTGGCAGAAGTCTATTGGACCGAACAATGAGCTTATAATACATGTAGTGTACTGGATCATATTTGTTGACTTTTACATTAACTGATGACGTGGCAGAATATTAGTGGATCGAAAATCGTGCATACCGTACATGTATATACACGGAATGACAGCCCTGGTGAAGTGTTCCAACCAATCAGAGAGTGCCATGTGGTGCAATCCTAGGCGTCCGAATTGTTTTCATCCGATGGCCATGATTTACTTGTTGTATCTATAAATAGAGGGCTCCCCCCTAATTTGACACCCTTGAATCCATTTTTGGGCTTTATTTTCTGTAATTTCTTATCCATCTTGTATTTTCTATGTATTTTAATAAAATTCTTATTTTACCCCTAGTTATAAAATGAGTAGCTAATTTATTTTCAAGCTTGGGTTAAAGGTGAAGCCTTAACATAATTTATGAGCTTAATTTGGTAAGTTTATTTTTACTTTCTCTAATTTATTTAAATTATTTTGACTTATCTTAGATAGATAATAATAATCTTATCTAGATATTACACTGGTATACCGGCTCTCTAGTGCAAGATTATTACTATTTGGTACGGTGAGCGCTTTACACTAGATTTATTAGAGAAAAATCTCCCTTTAATTTATGTGATAGATCGTGACTCATTGTTGACATAAAAATTATCTAAGTTAATTAGTGGAAAATATTGCCACCTTGTCAATGGTTACATTATTATTACCTGATACAACGTATTCTTGACACCGCATTTAACATAAGATTATTATTCCTAGTACAATGAGCCTTTGATGTCTAATTTATTAGAGTTAGGTTGATGAGGAGTGGAAATGCCCCTCTCATAAATTAATTGGACCTAAAAAAAGAATATTAAGCTGTGGTGAAATGTTGAATGTGAATCCTAAAATCCAAGCACTTTATTCCATTGATCAAAACCTAATTTATTCCCAGCATTTTAATTTCAATCTTAGTATAAAATTATTTAAGAAATTTCACAACAAGCACATTAAATAACAAAGAATAATAATAACTCTACATAATAAAAAATCCACTTCCTTGTAGAATCGACACTCATCACCATTAATCTATACTTTAATAGATTCCTGCACTTGCGAGTTCAATAAAATTTGCACAACAAGTTTTTGCCTCTGTTGCCGAGGAGGTAAGTCATTTCAATTTGTAGAATTAATTTTCTTATATAAATATCTTTTTGTATTTTTATTTCCTTTTAATTTTCTTTTTATATGGCTGGTTTAACTGCCTATAAATTATTTTAATTTCAGTTGATTTATTTTAAGTTAATTTATTTTCTTTTAATTTTATAATTTAATTTTTATTTTATTTTTCTTTGTAACATTATATTGATCATGTTAATCTATATGACCGGTTTGACCACCTAGTAATTTATTTTAATTTCATTTTATTTCAATTTTAGTTATTTATTTTTTTTTTCTTATTACACATTTATAGCACTTGAGTGTATTTTCATAACAAAGTTGTAACAAGGGTGATAAGGTTAGTACCATAATTTCTCTTCTATTTATTTTCAATTTTACTTTTGTACGTGTTTTTTTCATGCATGGTCGAAGGTCAATATCACATAATTTAGAACCCATAAACCTCGAGCTAGAAAAAGCACGTCGCACACGTATACATATTACATCACAAGTGGAAATTGTGGATAAAATTGAAATGGATTTACAACAACAACCACAAGTACCGCAGGAGAGGCCATTTAAGGATTACTTTAGTCCCTTAGCTAATTTGAGCACATCATGCATAAGATACCCAAATATAGCTGCTAGGAGTTTTAAGCTAAACCTAGTGTGCTAAATTGTCTCCCATCATTCAATGGCCTAGAAAATGATGATCCATACAATCATTTCAATGATTTTCATGCTATTTGTCAAACTTTTAAATATGAGAATTTTTAGATGATGATGTTTAGCTTATGTTGTTTCCATTTTCTTTAAAAGATAGAGCTTGTTCTTGGTTCAATACATTGCCTGCTAATAATATTACATCATGGGAACAAACGGTTACTAAATTTTTAAATAAATACTTCCCAATGCATAAAATCAATGCTATTCGCAAGGAAATCTCAGAGTTTACCCAAAAATAAGACGGGAAATCTTTTAAGCATGGGAGCAATTCTATGGGCTACTCTTGAAGTGTCCACATCATGGGTACGAGAAATGGCATCAATGCCAATACATTTTAGAGGGACTAATGCCACATGTGCAAGAATGGTTAATGGTGACAAGTGGAGGAGAGTTGATGTCGAAAAGTGCATCACAGATTTGGGATTTCTTTTAGCGACAAGCAGATAATTCCCAACAGCGAAGCAAATCATTGAGAAAAATCAAAGGAGTGAATGAAGTTCATGTTGGTGAGTCAAGATTAGAAATCAAGGAAGTCAAAGAAATAGTTGAAGGTCTTTCTCGCCAAATTGCATCTTTGACAGCTGCAAAATCAATAGAGCCATATGCCTATAATTAACTTTTTTCATGACTCATACCCAGATCAAGCCAATGCAATTGGTGCGATGGGAAAGTAGCCAAATTACAATCCTCACTCCAATACTTATAATCTTGGGTGGAGAGACCATCCTAAATTTTCATGGTCTCAAGGATTCCAACAGAACAGAGCAGCAGCTCCAACTCCATTAATGCAATCAGCTCCCCAGGCTCCTCAAGTCTCTCAACAATCATTCAGACCATACAATCAGAACCAGAACTACTCGCAACCCAGACAATGGGAGGAAGCATTCCAAAATTTCAAGAATTTTACTCACTCCACAATAGATCAACAAAATCACACTATTGATGAACTGCGAAATGAGATGAGAGAAGGCTTCAATTCACAAGCCCCGTCGATTTCAAACTTAGAAAGGATGGTGGGTCAGCTAGATTCTTCAGTTCAAAACTTAACAATGACCTTTGAGAAAGGTAAGTTCCCAAGTCAGCCAGTGCCTAATCCTAAAGGAGTACATGAAGTAAGTACCAGTTCACCCCATCATCATGAAGAGGTCAAAGTTGTCATTACCTTACGAAAAGGTAAAATAGTCGACAATAAAGTGAAGATGCCAGAGACAACTCAAGTTGTACCTTTAGACTCTAAGGATTCATCAACAAAGGAGAAAGAAAAAAGCAACTCATGAGAATATGTCCTCAAAGCTCCATTCCCTTAGAGGTTAGCTAAAACAAAAAAGGAAAATTCCACAGGTCAGATTATGGAGATATTTAAATAGTTAAGTGTTAACATTCCGTTGCTTAATGCTATAAAGTAAGTGCCCTCTTATATTAAGTTTCTTAAAGACCTCTGCATTAAAAAGAGAAGCATTCATGTTCAAAAGAAGGCATTTTTAATTAAAAACATTAGTTTTATACTCCAACAAAAAATTCCTCTAAAATTTAAAGACCCAGGATCTCCTACTATCTCATGTAGTATTGAGAACCACATATTTGAGAATACTTTATTGGATTTAGGAGCTAGTGTAAATCTTTTGTCATACTCAGTATTTATAAAACTTGGATTGAGAGAATTACACCCAATCCCAGTTGTGTTATAACTTGCAGATTGGTCTATGAAAATACCTTGTGGTATTGTGGAGGATGTACTTATCAAGGTACACAAATTTTATTTTCCTGTTGATTTCATTGTGATTGACACTCAACTAGTGCAAGATTTAAAGAATCATATCCCTATTATCCTAGGAAGACCTTTCTTAACAACTGCTAATGCTCATATTCAATGCAGAACTGGAAATATGAAGTTGTCCTTTGACAACATGATTATGCAGTTGAATATCTTTAACATTGCCAAACAACCTCAAAATACAGATGATGGAATTGTTAGTGTGGATTTAATATAAGAATTAGTTGATTATACTTTTCCTTATAACCTTAGTAATGACCCTATACAAATATGTTTAACTCACTTTGGTTTGAATTTTGATATTGACAGATCAGTCGATGAGGTTAATACCTTACTTAATTCAATACCATCCATAGACACCAACAAATGGAAGTCAAGAATTGAACAACTAGCACCGTAGGGGAAGAAACCCAATCCATCATCAGAATCACCACCAAAACTCGAGCTCAAATGGCTACCCAACACTTTAGAATATGCATTCTTGGGAAAAAAAAAGCACTCTGCTAGTAATTATTTCGTCCTCCCAAAATGACAATAAAAAAGTAAGTTGTTGGAAGTTTTAAGAAAACACAAGGAAGCATTAGAATGGACCATAGCCGATATAAAAGGTATAAACCCAGTAAACTGCATTTACATTCATCTTGATGAAAATGGTAAATCTACTAGCGAAATGCAACGTCGGTTGAACACTAACATAAAAGAAGTTGTTAGAATAGAAGTCCTCAAACTATTAGATGCAGGTATCATTTACCATATTTATGATAGTTTATGGGTCAGTCCTGTGCAAGTTGTTCTAAAAAAGTCAGGAGTCACAGTAGTTACCAATGCTGATAATAAATTAATACCCACCAGAGTAACCGCAGAGTGGCATGTATTCATTGATTACAGAAAGTTGAATTCTGTCACACATAAAGACCATTTTCCTTTACCATTTATTGATCAAATACTTGATAGATTAGCATGTCATGAATTTTATTGCTGTTTAGATAGCTACTCCGGATATAACCAGATTTCCGTAGCACCAAAAGATCAAGAGAAGACCACTTTCACTTGCCCTTTTGGCACTTTTGCATATAGGAGAATGCCATTTGGATTATGTAATGCACTTGCCACATTTCAACGATGCATGTTAAGTACTTTTTCTGATATGGTTCAATGCTTCCTTGAAGTCTTTATAGATGACTTTTCTTTTTTTAGTAATTCATTTGATTAATGTTTACATCATCTAACACTAGTTTTATAGAGATATATAAAAAAGATTTTGATCTTGAATTGGGAGAAGTGTCATTTTTTGGTAAAACAAGGTATTGTTCTCGGTCACATCATTTCAAGCAAAGGTATTGAGATTGATAAAGCCAAGGTGGATCTTATTTATAATCTTCCTCCACCTAAAACAGTCAGAAAAGTAAGATCTTTCCTTGGGCATGCTCGCTTTTATAGACATTTAAAGATTTTAGCAAAGTTTCTAGACCCTTATGCAATCTACTTGCTAAGGATGTACCTTTCGTCTTTGATTATTTATGTCTTGAGGCATTTGAGAAACTAAAGTAATTGTTGACATCATCACCCATTATTCAGCCCCCAAATTAGAACTTACCTTTTGAGTTCATGTGTGATGCATCTGATTATGCAGTAGGAGCAGTATTAGGACAAATAATTAATCGAATTCCCCATGCCATTTACTACGCTAGTATGAAATTGAATGATGCATAGTTGAACTACTCAACCACTGAAAAAGAAATGCTAGCAGTAGTGTTTGCCTTAGAAAAATTTCAATCTTATCTCATTAGATGTAAAATAATTGTGTTCACAGATCACGCTGCTCTTAAACATCTTCTTTCAAACAAAGATGCAAAAGCTAGACTAATTCGTTGGGTGTTACTTTTTCAGGAATTTGACCTTGAGTTCACAGCTAAGAAAGGCACAGAAAATGTGGTGGCAAATCATCTCTCTCGCCTTCATTTTAATACAATTACAGATCTATTACTATTAAATGAATCATTTCCAGATGAACAATTGATGAGTGTGAAAATATTACCATGGTATGCTGATATAATTAATTACGTGTGAAGCGTCATCTAAACGGCTTCCTCCAAGTTTGTCATTTACATCCTGTTTGGGGCCTTCGATGACCAGCATTAGTATCCCACTTTGAAGACTTATAAAGACAACTAAAGGAAATCGAAGGCGGTATCTATGAAATCCAATTGGAACTTGAGGTAAATTCAATAAGAGGATGTTTGTAAGTAGTTGTTTGCTTATACACATATTTTTTCCATTGTGTGTTTTTATTTTGTTTGCTTTCACATGTTACTTCATTTTGCAGGCTTTATTTTATTTAAGTGTGTTTTAATTTGTTACCCTAGTTAAGTGGCAGATAACGGTACTCCGTGGCAATCAAGTTCGGTTATTTCAGTTTCCCATAATAACTGATATTCTGAGAAGACGAAATGGACAAAAACACAATTTTGGCAAAGATTCATAAACGATTTCCTTCACTTCCTCAGAATGCTCTCCTTACAATCTACAAAGCTTAGTCCGAACGTATGCGATTACTTATGAGAAATAACATCCCTTCCGATGGTTAATTGAAGCTAAAGTACGATTGGCAGGTGAGTTACTCTCTAAATTTGTTGCATATATGCCTGGTTGTGGTAAAGGAAACTACTTAAGAAAACGAAGAGCTCGACAACTTCCGATTGCTTGTCATAAATGTGCCAGAATAGAATGCAAGAAAAAGGCATGTACTTTAGAAATGGTGTCTAATAGCAGGGAAGACAAGATTCAATTCATTAGGGATGGCTTGAATAAAGAGTCATTGGATAATATCCTTTTATCTCTTGAAACGCATCTTAGTGGATACATACAGAGAGCAATTCTTCAATTATGGCCGTTATTCCAGAAAGAACATGCAAGATATAGTCTCAGGAATCTGACTATAAACGACTATATTTGCCAGTTTATAAGAAAACTAGATGGAAAGCCGATCCTCAACCTATAGAGGGCGTTCAAGCTGTTTTTGAACCACTAGATTGGACTTAGTTGTTAGTACACCGACGGGAGTCACTTTTTGCCAAGAGTGTGTATCGAAATTGTGTGATTGGAATGGGTGAGCATGAATTTGAGGTGAATTTGATTGTTATAGATATTCGAGATTTCGATGCTATCTTAGGTATGGATTGGCTTGCATCTCATTATGCTACAGTGGATTGTTTCAAGAAGGAAGTTGTGTTTAATAAGCCAGGGAAAACTGTGGTGAAATTTTATGGGGAGCGCAAAATTTTACCCTTATGTGTCATTTCCGCCATTAATGCGAGACGGTTGCTTAGAAAAGGATGTTCAGCTTGCTTAGCATATGTGGTGGACACAAAAGTTCAAGAGTTGAAATTGACGGATATTCCAGTAGTCCAAGAGTTCCCAGATGTATTTCTAGATGAACTGCCAGGGATGCCACCTAACAGGGAGATTGAGTTTTCTATTGATTTAGTTCCTGGAACATCTCCTATATCTATGCCACCGTACAGGATGGCTCTAGCAGAGTTCAAGGAACTTCAGGTTCAACTACAAGAATTAGTGGATAAAGAGTTTATTAGGCCTAGTATTTCTCCTTGGGGAGCTCTAATTTTGTTTGTAAAGAAGAAGGATGGTACCCTCAGACTTTGCACTGACTATCGGCAGTTAAATAAGGTTACGATACGCAATAATTATCCACTTCCACGTATTAATTACTTATTTGACTAACTTCAGGGGGCTTAGGTATTTTCTAAGATCGACTTGCAATCGGGATATCATCAGCTTAGAGTTAAAGAGGACGATGTTCCCAAAACAGCATTCAGAACCCGATATGGACATTACGAGTTTTTGGTGATGTCGTTTGGGTTGACTAATGCTCCAGCAGCTTTTATGGATCTCATGAATAGGTTATTTGACCAGTATTTAGATCGATTCATAATTGTGTTCATCGATGATATTTTGGTGTATTCCCAAAATAAAGAAGAGCATGCTGATCACTTGCGGATGGTTCTACAAACTTAGAGAGAAAAATAACTTTATGCCAAGTTTATTAAATGCGAGTTCTGGTTGGACATAGTGACATTTTTAAGCCACGTGATATCAGCTGAGGGCAATTATGTCGATCTCCAAAAGATTGAAGCAGTTGTGAAATGGGATCGACTTACAAATTTCACAGAGGTTCACAATTTTCTTGATTTGGTAGGGTACTATCGATTTGTAGAGCAATTCTCTAAGATTGCTACTCTGCTAACGTAGTTAACTAGAAAGAATGCCAAGTTCCAGTAGAATGATGATTGTGAAAAGAGTTTTCAAAAACCCAAGACACGTTTTACCTCAGCACTAGTTCTTATACTTCCATTGGGTAAGGAAGGGTTTGTGGTATACAAATAGCTACCTTATCTATTTTTTTTTATTATGTATCGTGCTTTTGTAAGTTAGTAAAAAGAAACTTTTACGATGGTTTTTTCCTTTTTTCTTTTCTTATGTGTGGGGCCTAAATCTAACTTTACCAATTTTAGTAGAGTAATTTTGGGCACCAAATTTCATTTCCGACAAAAAAAAAAAATCTTTATCAGCATGGGGAATTTGCCTTGGAAAAAGATATAATATTTTTCATATTTATCCGACGTTTTATTAATATTTTTACAAAAATTATTTATTTTTAAGGGTACATTATGCCCACACAAATATTTGATCAATAATACAATTATTTTTTATAGTAGAATCTAATTCATATAATTAAAGTAAATAATTTATTTATATTCTCTTTTTTTAACATATTTTAATTACTGATTAATAAATATTCATAATATTCTTTGTATCTTTAGTTATATATTTAGTATATATTAAAAAAAATTTTAGTTTTTTTAAAAAAATTTGTAGCTAAATTTGTAGTTATTTTAAAAAATTTTGTAGTTCTTTTTGCGTATGTAAAAGTTGAACTCAAATTCTAGATCATACTTCAAAAATTCTAACTACAATATTTTTTTATTATCACTTCTCAATTCCCAAATCGCTATGTTTTTTGTCCCCTTATAACAGGAAGTAGCAAAGAGTACAGAGTAGAAACCGAAGGCTGCAAAAGAGCACGTAAAATGGTGAAACATCATGTTGTCCGCATAATAGCATTAGAGCCTTAGCACGCCCAACTATATATTCCTATACACTGGTGCCACTTAGTCTAATTTTCTTAAAACTAATATTAAAATAAAAATATTTGGGTTTTGTAGACCCAAAACTAAACGTCAACATTCTAGCTTTTCACATGATCAGTTCAATAAAGAGTGCAGAGTTAATGAATTTCATATGCTAGATTAAGGAAATGCTATTTTGTTAAAACTTTGAATTTTTTTTTTAATTCAAATATTCTCAACTTTTGGCTTGAAACTATATATCCATCATACCTCTCAATTAATGTATAAAGTATTGCTGAGCTGGCAAATTTAAAGTCTTTTTTTAGACAAAAATAATAAATGTTTATTTAAACATTTAACAAGATGAGAATAATCATTACCAATGGGCTTGTAGTCTAGTGGAAGAGCTTTACACTCACAATATTAAGTGTAAGGGTTTGAGCCGTTAAAAGAGCATTTATGTGAGTTAGTTTCAATTCTCGCTAAATGGGGGTTAGTATAAATTCTCCCTCAATTATTAAATAAGTGAGAGTAAAAAAATATGGACAGAATTTTAGAGCATCAATAAACTATGCCTTCGTTTATGGACAAACTATGCCTTCGTTTTAGAAATTATACAAAATCAGAGGTTTGCATTACAAAATAAATGAAAATTTCAACACTACAAGAACAATTCAATGGAAGTTAAGAACTTATTAGATATAAGAAGTTGGGTAGAAATTGGCTTACATTCTTGCATGTTGAAGCGTCGTAAGATTTTCTTCAAGTAATTCTTCTGTGAAAGCCAAATCTTCCTGTTATTTCTGTCTCGGTGAATTTGCATCCCTAAAATCTTGTTTGCTGGTCCCAAGTCCTTCATTTCAAACTCCCTAGCCAACTGTGCCTTTAATTCTTGGACTTGATCTTTGTTGGGGCATGCGACCAATATGTCGTCCACATACAACAGCAAAATGATAAAATCATTATCCTCAAATCTCTTGTAATAAGCACAATGGTCCGAACAGTAGTCCATTGTATCCAAGGCTCATGATGAAGGAATCAAATCTCTTATACCAACACCTCGGCCACTGTTTGAGACCAGTATAGAGATTTGTTTAATCTGCAAACCAAGTTCTCCTTGCTCGTTTCAATGAAAACCTTCGGTTGGAGCATATAAATTTCTTCTTCAAGTTCTCCATGAAGAAATGCGGTTTCACATCTAATTGTTCTAGATGTAGGTCGAATGTAGCACACATCGCCAAGACTACTCCGATCGTCGTGAGTCTAACTACTGGAGAAAAGATCTCATTGAAGTTAATACCTTCTTTCTGAGCATATCCCTTTACCACCAATCTTGCACGATACCTCTCCACTTGATTATTGCCATCACGTTTGATCTTGTAGACCTATTTGTTTTCAATGGCTTTTCTTCCATGTGGCAGTGGCACAAGTTCCCATGTCTTGTTTTTGTGTAGAGCTTCAATTTCTTCCTGCATTGCTGTCGTCCACAAAGTAACATCTGAGCTGTTTAAAGCTTCATGGAAAGTTGATGACTCTCCATCCTCTGTTAAAAGACAATATGCAACATTGATCTCTGTAACATACTCTGAGTGCCAAGTTGGTGGTCGTCTCTCTCGAGTTGACCGACGAACTTCTGGAGCCTCAGACTCGATCGGTTCTTGTTCCTCGTGCTCAGTGTCGCTCGTGAAGACTACGAATCTTCCTGACTATTTTCTACATATACCGGTGTAGTCTCTGATTTTTCTTTCACAGTACTATCATCCCCATCTTTCTTTTGCAGTTGATCTTCTACAAAGACAACATCTCTGCTGATGACAATCTTGTGGGCAGTGGGATCCCACAGACGATACCCCTTGACACTATCAGCATACCCCAAAAAGATACACCTCATAGATTTTGGATCTAGCTTTGTTCTTTCTTGGGCATTATACATTATATATACAGGACTTCCAAATGCATGTAAATGAGAGTAATCAGCTGGCTTACCTGTCCACATCTCCATTGGCGTCTTCAACTCAATGGCTGTTGATGGAGACCGATTTATCACATAACAGTGCGTTTGGTCGCTCGACTCAAAAGAGTTAGGTAAACCAGCAGTCTTCAACATAGCTCTTATCCTTTCTGTAAGAGTTCTGTTCATCCGCTCCGCCACTCCATTTTGTTGAGGAGTGTATGCCGCTGTAAACTGCCTCTGAATACCTTCTTGCTTACAGTATGCAAGAAATGCACCATCTGTATACTCTCCGCCATTATCTGTTCTTAAGCACTTGATCTTTTTCCCAGATTCAAGTTCAACCCGCGCTTTGAATTCCTTGAATACTGGAAACACATCTGACTTTTTCTTGATTGGATACACCCAACATCTCCTGGAGTAATCATCAATAAAAGTAACGAAGTACTTTGCACCTCCTTGGGATAAATCCGGTGATTCCCAAACATCAGAATGAACTAAGTCGAGAATGCATTTACTTCTAGCATGAGATCTGCTAAATTTCAATCTATGCTGCTTACTTATAACACAATGCTCACAAAAAGGTAGACTTACCGATTTGAGTCCCGTATACGTAAACAGTGACCGTATACGTGAACAGTAACTCCGATTCCAAAAAATGCAACCTCGCTCTGATACCACTGTAAGGAGATTTATGGGTGAAACAGAAACATAGCTAAATGAGATTGGAAGAAAAATGAAGAGCAAGCACAAATTCAGACACCAGAAATTACGTGGTTCGGCTTATAGCTTACATCCACGGGCAAAGACAGAAAGAAATAATTTTATTATACTGAAAAAATAATAACTTCTCTCTAATAATAGAGAAAAATAATTATACTCTCTCTATAACTAGGAGAAAACTATTCTCACTTCCCAATACCCCGATTACAACTCTCAAAATTCTCTGTAATACAAGAAGAAATGAATTTTCTGGGATGATGGAAATGAAGGAATGAGTGCTCAATTTATAGCTACATTTTAGTTATTATGTATTATTATTTTATTATTATATATATATATATATATAATATATATTTTGTTCAACACGGCACCGCGTGCCGTGTTGAATGGTTTGAATTGGGCACCGCATCTAGAAGGGCGGTGCCCTTTTCAAACTTTGACAGAGTATACTCAAAATTAAATGATGAACTCATTAATTAATTATGTCACATGTATTCATCAAATCATCTACAGCCAGATTTAGACAACATCAATGAACCCCTTGGTCAATGGAAAATAACGTTGAATATTGAGGAGAGATAAAATAACAGAAGCACTAAATTAATTAATATGTATAAATTAAAGAATAGATGTATCATAAATAAAGAAATCGTTTCTGTTTTATAAGAAACTTGCTGTTTTCCCACATGGAAAACACCGTTAATAAGTTCCTGGGGTTAGGGTTATAATTTTTCTTGAGCCAAGCGATGCAACATGCAAAGTTGCACAAGAATGGCAATGGCTGATTCCAAAAGCACTAAGGCCAGCCATAAGTTGAATTTGACTTTGCCGTTTTAATTAGCTGCGGTGCTCATTGAGTCTTGTCATTTCATGAAAATTCTTCAGCTGAAATGGAAATTCTGGACTAGCTAATGATAATGAAAGCTATTAACCTTAGGCCTCTAGGGACTAAGGCTTCTTATCTAATTGTAAATATTAAAAATCTTTATTTTCTAAAGTTTAGCTATATTTTGGATTTTCAAAGTCACTACTGTAGTAGTTCTTTTAAAGAAAAAAAAATTAAAGGTGTTGTTATGCAGCTTATTTTGTAATAATAAGTAATAATAAGAACCAGATAATAATTAAGAAATTAATAAGAACTCCTACTAGAGGTGCAATACGCTGAGGATCGAGGCTTGCAATCTAACTTAAAATATTATAAATTGACAGATAATAGTAATGCATCCACTGTGGCACTGGTCTATTGAAAAGCATTTCATGTTTCTTTTAAATACTTGCTCTAAGTGCTAGAAAATATAGTTACTTAAACCGCACCAAATGTTCACTTAATATTGTTAATTCGAATAACAGGTGTACCTTATAAATTGATCCCAAATTAAAGTTTAATATAAGTACATTCACAATAATTCGTGATCTAGAATCATAAGCAGATGAATCAAATTGAAATGGGATATGAGTTATAATTAACCTCGGATTTAAGGTTAACGTGCATTAAATAATTCGCACAACAGTCTCGAAATAAAGTAAATAATAATCAACCCAAGAATTTCAATAAATAACAGCACATATTCACTAATGAAACCACTTGCTGTAGATTCGAATATGGACAAAAACAATTATCAAAATGAACGGCCTAATATTCTTAAAAATTCTAGAAGTATCATGTGATTCTTGTGGATTTCGACGGATTGAGCTTGAGTCTATACCTATAAAAGGCAGTTTAACACTCAAGGTAGTATTGTTTGTTAATTGAGAATTATTTATATCTAGATTTCATTTTACTTTACTTTGAAAATTGGCCAAAAGATCCAATCTTTTTGTATCCTATTTATAGAACGAGAAAGGATTTTCTGTTTTCTGGCCAATTTTACACGGTTAACTTAACTTTAGAAGAACAATGCATAGTCCGTGCCCCTAGATTAGATTACAAACCTAATTAAGGTTCCAAGGCAAAGATAGAATAAAACTCTATCTTTAAAGTTAAGCAAACAGTGAATTTAATTTAATTTGAATTTGGCAAGAATTGTACATCTAAATCTAGCATTCTAAAGCTGCAAATTGCCCATGCGGCCATCATAAACATCAGCCTACTCAGTTTTCAATATCGCTTGAAAACTTAATTAACAAGCTAAAATAATTCCCAAGTATTACTTGTTATCGAATATACACAAAATAATTTCTTTGATGACCATGCCAGAATTCAGTGGGCTTAGACCCTAAATCTCAGCAGCTTCAGCACAAAGCCTGGTAACAGAATTTCACTTATTCTTCCAACCATTTTTTTGATTGATATGATCTTTTATGTAGCATTTTGGCAACCACATTAAGCCCGTGTTTGTTTTGTGTATATTCTAATGAGGCAGGTAGTAGCCTAACCAAATGAGGAGGAAGTGTAATGCAGTTTTGGATGCTTGTTGAGACTTCAGTGGTTCTCCCATAAATGGATTGATTTCAAAATTTCTTTTGGAAAAAGTGCTTAAGTTATGCAATTGTTGGCAGATAATGGTGAAAACAACAAGCCTGATGATATTTGCTGGGAGATTTGGGCTGGCTCTATCAGCAAACTGGAAAGGAACAACATTATTGAAGCTTGAACTGTGAGACTCTAGCTTGCAAACTGGTGAATCAGTTGAGTCCACTTTGGTTGACACATTGGCTTGTGGCACTGTTGGTCACGTCATTTGTGTTGGGGTGGTCCTTGGCCTTAAGAACTTCGGTGCTCTGTAAAAAATTTTGAAGTAGCATGTTATGTTAAATTAATTGTTAATACTCGTTCTGCCATTTACATTGCGCTTATTTGCCCAGTTTAAATTTTTGCTGCCTTAATTTGAATGTTAAAAATAATTTATTATTCTCTATTTGAAAATGATAAGGAACATTAGTGGATATATTGAATAGAGAGAGAGAATGTACTAGGAAAAATTGCATCAATCCCAAGTCAAGAAATTTCAATCAATCCACAAACTATGGTTTTGAGATTGAATAGTGCATACACTCATCATTTTTAAATTCAATTTACGTTAACAAAAATATATAAAAGAATTATCATCAATTTAATCTATTGGTGTCTTGTTTTGTTATATAATACAGTACAACAATGCAGACAAATATTACTGGTTTCTTTGTGAAAAATAAATCGATCGAAAAGTTCATGAACATTTTTATAAAATTTTTATATGAGCTAAAAACCCTAGCTATTCACTCTCCCTCTCTCTCCCTCATTCACTCTCTCTCCTCCACTCATTCGCTAGACCTCCCTTCCATTTCAGTTCTTTTTTCGTAACAGTAAGAAACCTAGCTCCTTCGCTCTCTCTCTCTCCCTCATCCAAACCCCTCATTACCACTTTCAATTATTTTAAACCTAGCTCATTCATCGCCCCCTCTCTTCCCCTTTCTTCGACTATCAGGCAAACTAATCTTAAGGAGATTTCCAAAAAAATAATGTTTCATTTTGCAAAAGGGTTAAGGTATTATTATTATTATTATTATTTTCTATTTAAAATGCATTTTTTTATTATTCATTGCTTGTTTTTATTTTTGTTGAAGGAAATATAGCCCAGCCACTTACGGTATTCTAGTTGTTGCATTCTATTATGGCACTTAGGCCAAAAAGGTGTACACACACACACACACACACACATATGCATTTTGTCTTTGAGTGTGTATTATATATTTTAGGTGCATATATATATATGTATGTGTGTGTATGTTGTCTTTGAGTACCTAGACCTTTATATGAGTTCCTTCATCAGAAAACATACGATTACTTTTTCTGAGTTTCAAAAATTCATCACTACACCAAATTATTCAAGAAATAACAAACTCATTTTACGAATAATATTCTCTGATTTTTCTTAGTTGCCAAACAGCAACTCTTCAGTATATTTTCATATTTCTTTTCTGGATATAATTATTGCAGTAATTAAAGGACTTGGCAAACTCTCCTCCTTCTATACAACCAGCACCAACCTACCTGCCTCTTCCTCCTCCTGTAGAACCAGTACCACCAACTACAGGTGTCAAAACGTCTCCATTTCATTTTGACTCGAAAATGAAGGCACACTATGGGTAAGATTATTTTTTTTAATTCTAATTTCTACCCAATCCTTAAGCCTTATTTTAAATCTGCTTCAGCTCTATGGTGTTCTTTCCCCTAATTTGTGTATTGTTGTTAATTCAATAAGTTACATGATATTGTTAGTTTGCTGGCATTCAACAGAATTAAAACATCTTTGATGACTGATTTTAACCTTTATTTGTTTAATTGCAGTAGGCAAGAATTGGAACTAAAAAACCTTGTATGGGTAACCTATGATGGGCTATGGAGAATTAAACAAAATGTAGAGACTAATTACACAAGTCCAAAGCCGGCCACTCTTTAGCTTATCTTGATTGATACATGTAGAAATAAATATGGAATCGCCATCTGGGATGAATCTAAAAACCAAGTGAAAGTGGTTGGACCTGTGAAGATGGAAAACCGTGTAACTGAGTTAATTCCCAAGTTGGAGTCGGATGTTTACTTTTTTTGCATACCATTTTGTTTGGTGAATGAATATGGCTCGTCTCGTGATGCAAGAAGGATATGTAAACAAAAGAGGGCTATGTGGAATGTAGCTAAGGAGAGAAAAGAAGCCATGTTGGGTGA
The DNA here is from genome assembly GCA_025617385.1 of Murraya koenigii. Classification (NCBI taxonomy): domain Eukaryota; kingdom Viridiplantae; phylum Streptophyta; class Magnoliopsida; order Sapindales; family Rutaceae; genus Murraya; species Murraya koenigii. Next base: position 18,255,572 of record CM046812.1, read on the forward strand.
GCCTGTAGATGATACCTTTAGGTTTGAAGTTTGCGAGGATACAAAAGCGGCTAGGATTATTATGATGACCTTAGCTGGCAAGGTAATGCCCCAGTCTACTGAAGTATCAAAGGAGAAGAGTGCAAATCCGCAAGCAGTAGGAGGTGGGACAACGTCAAAAGGAGCAAGGACAGGAAGAGAAGATACCTCAGCAGTTGAGTTTATTAGTAATAGAAATATTGTTGCAAACTTTAACTTGTTCCTTTGGAGGTTTTGTTATGAGCCTGACAGGTTACAAGAATGTTTATTTATATAATGCTACTTCTTACTTGTAACACATGCATTTTATTTTATTATATATGTAAATAATTAAAACAAGAGGGGGTCTATTTGATATTTTGGGTGTGTTTAAAAGATGAAAAATGGGTGGAAATTTAGATTGAAGCCAAGAGAGAGAGAGAGAGAGAGAGAGCTGACCCGTTTGACCCGACACGACAGGACCCGACCCAGAACCTGTGAACCCGACCTACCAGTATCTCTTATCTCCGGCTACCTCACCGGCCGTGCAAGGTATCAAACAAAATTTTGTCAGCCGACTGTCAACTTTCACAAGTCCTTGCTGCCGGAAACTGCGCGGAATGCCACCGATGAAGCTTGAAAATTCAGCGAGTTTATCACAGACGATCGCCACCGATTCTGACTGTCTTCGGCCACTCTACTAGTTGGAAAAGATTCCCCACCTCACCATCTTCCATTCCCGATCAGCCACCGACCACCCAAAGAGCCACGTTTTTAAGGGATCGATTCGGCCCCACCGCCGCGCGTGGGAGGTCACCAACAGCACCGTTAAACTCAACTTGATGAGAAGTGTCTAGTTTGAGCTTCCCCATCGCCGTTGGGTGAATTCCGGACAACATTGACCCTAGGGGTATTTTGGTATTTTTGCACATATAGGGTAATTTCGTAATTTATAACTTTAGGGATGTTTTTGTAATCTGAATTGAGTATGAATTGATAATTTTACAATGTTTAGAATAAATTAGTAAATTATGAATTTGAGGGTTGTCGACAAGTATAATTTCATATTTTTATTAGTAAATTACGAATACGGGGTTAATACATTAAGCTAAGAGACTTGAGAGTTGTAATGTTTAGACAAATATTTATTTTAAGTTTTTTTTTGTGACGTTAGTTCGAATTATAAATATGAGAAGTAATTATATCGGTTTTTTCAAAATAGGTGGATCTGCAGGCAAAAATCTACCTACGGACTTGGACGATAGCCAAGTCTGAGTTTATCATTGTGAGTGGAATATATTAAAACTGTTTGTGAAATAAGTATTTTAATTGTTTTCATTTAATAATTCTCTGGAATAAATGTTTTATACGTATGAATATTTTGTTAAGCTACATATATTCATTTATGTTCTGTATCGACTTTGAATTTGTAAAATAGATGATTGATTTCGAGCATGATTTAAAGTGTTTTTATGTGGATTTCGAGCATGATTTAATGTGTATATGATTGATTTCGAGCATGATTTAAAGTATACATGATTGATTTTGAGTATGATTTAAAGTGTATATATATTGATTTCAAGCATGATTTTAATTTTATATATGTGTATATAAGTTATGAAAAAAATCATGAAGCAAATACTCATTCCCTCCAAATAAGATAAGATGAGATGAGATAGTAGGCTTTTAGGGCCCATCTGAGCATACATATAGGTTTTTGGCTGTGTGTTTGGGCGTTTTCACCCTTTAGGGGCATATGTATGCAGACATATATTGAGATATGATGAGATTTAAATCCGGGTGGTCCGGACACGATGTCACTAGATGGTGCATCATTGCATGTCTGTTGAGATCCGGATATAGATTATGATGATTAACATAAGATGGCACGTCCCCGTCTATCCGTGTAGCTCCGGGCATGATGGTACCAAGATAGTACATCATTGCAGTCCGTTGAGGTCCGGATATGACAAGATTATTCCCTCGGATATTTGTTTAAGGATAATTGTATTACTTAGTATTTGATATTTCAATATGAGATGTTTTTCTTCATTTATGGCAGTATCAATTATATTTATGTTCAAAATATGATTGAAATAAAAGGAATTTTTACATTAAAATAATTAATTAATAAAGTAATTATACAAGCGATGCATTTATTTTTGTAAGTATTTTATGTTTCAAAATCTAGTATCCACTCACTGAGCTCACTGAGTTTTATACTCACTTTATTTTATTATATTTTCCCCCTAGGAGATTACAGGTACAATAGTTGACCCAACAGCTGTATATATTTGGAGTCGTTTTGGCCACGTGAGAGTGTATAAGGATATAGAATAATTATTCTTTTGGTTAGTGTATATAATCATCCTATTTTAGAATTATACTAGGGATGTGACATAAAAATTAGGAAACGTGTGTACTATTATATATCTTACTGAATGAGACTGGTCAAAATAGTTTGATACAAAATAAACTATTTTGGGTGTGCTTGTGTTATAATTGCAGATTTGGGAATGTTATATGTTTAGGAGAGGTTCTGCTGAAATTTTCAGTAGAATTCTAATGAATAAGATTTTTTAAAATGTTTGAGTTCAGTTGCTCGAGATAGGTTGCCCCTGGAGATGAGGTGGGTCGTTTCGTTACTATCTTTATTAGGTTCTGTTATCAGCCTAACATGTTACAAGGATGTTCATTTATATAATGCTAATTATTATTATTATTATTGTTTCCACCTTTGTTCCATTAAATGTTTTCGTTTCAAAATTAATTAGAAAGATAAAAAGATGAGTTTGTTGAGCAAAATAAGGATGAAGTATCCTTTATATATCTGGAGCTGGGAGATATGCTATGCTTTCATTCAATAAGATGAAATCTTATAACTTTAAGTTCAGGATCTGACGTCATTTTTTAGGGATTTGGAATAATTAGTCATTGTTGCTATTGTTTTTGGTTCAGGTAACCTATGGGTAAACATTAGCTAAATACCTCATTGAGACACCAAGCTTTTTTTTTTCAATTTTTTATTTTCTTCATAAACATGAAAACTTGGTTATGTAATTCCTTGAGAGCTTAATACATGTATATAAACTTGATTATGCTAATTCCTTGAGAGTTTAAAACATATCTATCTTGGATCAAAATGGATTCGCTCAAATATATAAATATATTGAGCTTCATAGTAAGCAATTATCGAAAAAAAGGGTACATAGGTTGCTATTTCGGATAAAAGTGCCTAGACTTCTACTCTGATCTAGCTTCCTTCCGGTTCTCAATGAACATCTCAAACAAAATCTCTTTCAAAATTTCAGTTGGTTTCCTTGGTGTCCCGTTTCTTCTACTATGAACAAAAAAATTGTCATTATACATTTGTGCGTTATCCTTGCTTGTCTATTGGGCAATCCGGTTTCTGCTTCAACAAGCGAAACATTGCATCTTTTTCGTTGCCACAGAAAATGAATCAACCATTGCATCAAACAAATCGTTATAACTCAAGCGTATGCCGATTACTGGATCTTTGAGGTCGCTGATTTTGGTATAGTCCAAGGAAACATTTTGGAGGTCGTTAGCATACGCAAAGGGTAGATGTTGATCATTAAAGGGTTGATGAGCTTGGTCTGGCTAAATATTGCATGGTACTTTACATTACGCCTTTGGCCGCATTGTTGAAACCTCCAGGAATGAGGAAAAGAAACTGATAATGCAGTTGGTGAATGACTGTTATGACGTTAGTTAGGCCAATTGAATTAACAGCTTTGCTAATATTAGTTATGGCTTGGCCAATGCAATTAGCCACATTATTTGCATAAGACTAGATGTGAATACTGACCCATGAATTGGCTGAATCTTTGCTTGATGCAATGTTTTGAAAATTCTCAACTTTTATGCCGAGGTTGAGATTAATGTCTGATATATAAATGTAGAGAAATAATGACTATGTAAATATGCAAGTATCAATATAGAAGAGAGAGCTTACCATTACAGAACAACAGTTGAGTGGTTAATGGTTACTACACAAATACTATCATAATACATTAACTTGTTCCTAAAGAAGCCCAATCATCATAATGTAATAGGAAGCAGAAGCAAGCTACAAGCTGTTTTGTTTTGCGCTCGAGTGAGTTGCAAGATATGTTCCAAGGATGTTCATATTTACATTCCTACTAATGACTGTGTGAATGTACAAGTATTGATATAGAAGAGAGAGCTTACCATTACAGAGAAATAGCTGAGTGGTTAATGGTTACCAATACAAATACTATCACAATACATTAACTTGTTCCTAAAGAAACCCATCATCATAATGTAATAGGAAGCAGAAGCAAGCTACAAGCTGTTTTGTTTTGCGCTCGAGTGAGTTGGAAGATATGTTCCAAGGATGTTCATTTTTATATTCTTACTAATGTTGCATCTTGTTTCAGTAGTTTATATTCCCTACAATAGCAATTAAACTAAAAAGAAAGAAATGGAGAGCAAATTTAGGATAAATCTCCTGCAAATATCAGAACAAGAGATAGGCATTCAATTGAGAAAATTCTTATTATCTGACTAATCATTGATTCCTCATCGGATTTTCATCTTCTTTTTTTTTTTTCAGCAGGGAAAGATGATCACATCACCATATTATTATCGACTTGACTAGCAGAACCTCATCAGTTAAACAAATCAACTTGTTGAATTTCTACTGCTTATACTAAAATTCTTAAGAGCTTTAAAAGCTCATTTTGAATCCTCAGACCAATTTTTTTTGGTAAAAATAAATAACAGTATATTTGCATTGCTAACTAGATTAAAATAAAGATTTGCACTTGTACATACTAGCAATTTCTTTGCTGTTATAATGTTTCTGCCCTGCATTAGACCAATAGGATTCTGCAATGACAATAGTAGAATTGCCTACATGGATCTTCTTTAATGCTGCATATGTGCTATCAACCAGTGCATCGAGAGACTGTAATATACTCCAAATTTCCATACCAAATAGTCTGTTTCGCATTGAATGTTGCATAGTCTAAGGAAATGTGACTTGGGTCAACATAAGCAACACATTGACTATAAATTGTGCATTTGTGCATGATAAAAAATCGTACGACATCATTCATAGTAGGAAATGTTTCATTGCAGAAATATTCTAACCGATGGAGTGTAAGATTTTGAGAGGATTTCTTTGGAGCAACTGTTGTCACCTTGGTAATTACCAGGTCAACTGCTTGAATATAATTGTTGTACATGGCACTATATGTTGGAAAAATAACATAAACATGGTTATTTTAAGGTCAATTTCGAGCTAGATGTATATTGAGAAAATATGTTAGCATGGATGATTTAGAATCTCTTCCATGAGCTATTCATAATGAATCATAGAATGCTTAAATTAGTTCTTGGGTGAATGAGAAATTACATCACAAATAGCACCCATTAGCTAGAAAAAAAATGAAGGGAAAATATTTTGCCATTTTCTTTTTATTTTGCACTAGAATTTAATTGAAATTAAATTTGAAAGTGAAACAACAATAACAATATTGATATTGATCATTAAAACAAAATATATATTAAAGAGCTATTAAGGAATGAATGGTGACTGGTATTTCAAACAAAAAATCAGTTTGAAAGACTATTACATGCAATTGAAAGTTGCAAATGAATGCAATAGTTACATTTAATTCAAGAGTTAGTGCTTAATTTTTTTTTTTTTAACCAAAATGCCTTCGATGAATTCTATAAATTAGCTTCCAATTTCATTTTCTAAAGACACATCAAATCCAAGTGATCTTTTTCTTCTCTTTTGAATAATCTCTCTAGCATTATACTTGAGTGTGATAGCTAAAGTTAAAACACCTGTTTGAATTTGTCGGAATGGTAAACTTGTGCTACCGAAACTATTCGAATCCAATGTATCTTGGGAGATAGGAGTTAATATAACCTAAGTACAGTTGAGAAGATAGCAAATTTGTTTGAAGGAAACTGTAACTTTATAGGCCTGATTTATTTATTTATTATAATTATTATAATGTATAATATGATATTTCAATTTTATTATTATAAACTTGTGATGAGTTTATAAGTGGTTTATTAGTAAGTTATGTACTCTAGGAAGGTTATGTCCACAAAGGTATGTTGATTAAAGAGTCTGAATTTCAAATGGAACTGATTGTGATCCCTCTAGCCTATCCTGAAAACTTAACTAGTATATTTTTATATATGATATGAGCTGTCTTATATCAGTTACTAATAGCAATTTTTGTAACACTATAAACATATTTCGCATTAGGCCCACGGATGACCATGTTCCCTAACATGGCGAGGGGACGAATTTCATTTTAAGCCACTCTTTTGCTGCATTTTGGCTAAGTGCTAGATTTTTTATATCTTGATTTCTAACTCCCAAAGATACTAGGAGATTTGAACATGTAATTCTTCAAAAACTTCGGTTTGGCTCATAGAGTCCATTGAATTCAATTCCATACCTCTGGTATGTCAAAGAATGTGGCTTTCTAGAAGATCTAGAAGCCACATTATTGTTCAAAGTTTGAATTCTAAAATTTTAAACTTTGAATTTGAAAAGAAGAAAAATTATATATTGAAAAATAATATTATTATTTCAATCTTGATTTTGGATTATAAATAGAGGGGTTCATCATTCAGTCCATTCATCCCAAAATCTTCTTCTTCTTTTCTTCAATTATTTGTGACAATAAACTAAATTCAAGAGTTATAGTACTCTTGTGTGTCTAGAATTTGAGAAGTTTGGTGTATTCGGGTAGTGAGTCAAAATATTACAATACTTGTAATCGTCATATCATTAATGAAATATTTTCTTTTTGTTTCGCCCGTGAACATATGCTAAAAAACAAAAAACAAACTACATAATTTATGATGTCTCCAATGAATGATTATTCTCATTTTCTTTTAATTTTATTTTAACAGTGATCCTTTTCACCCATAAATTTCCTAACATTGTAAAGAGTGATTGCATCTTTTCGAGATTGGAGATTATTTCCGTTCCTTCCATAATTGATGCCGATGTGAATAGGTGCCTGCATATAATCCGAGGACCGTGACATTAGGATATTAGAACACAAACACAAGTAAAGAACTAAATAATAAGCCTAAGATGAATGCAGTAAATCAATGAGAATATTAATTTCCTATCTCTATTGTTTGTGGAGTAGAAGAAAGAAAGCCACCGGTGCAATTAAAGCAGCAGTTGATGGGTTCTAAATAGCACAATGGCTGCTATAATCTTTACCTATAGAATATTTGCTGATATATTAATGTTGAAGCTTGTGCTTGAAGCACTAGGCAATTTTACCCTCAAGTGATTATATAAGCTAGCAGAGCCGTCTACTCCTATTATTTTTAATTTCATAACAACTTGGGAAAATTCATAACGCACTGCAACATATATATCACATCTCTTACTGGAAGGACACCCATTTAATAAAAGGCATCTTAATTAAGTATAAACTTGAACACGGCATTAAAATAAAAAAAAATTAATAAAGTGGTTATCATTATTCATATGCCCGTATGCTATGACTAAGCAGTTATAAATAGTTATAAAAATGCACTTGCAGGAGCAAGTAACTTTTTAATTAAAATATTAAGCAATTTCCTGAATTTATCGTAAGGGTAAGTAATATTTATTTTGTATTTAGGTTGTCATTATGATATTATTCACCACTCTCACAAATTAGGCTGCCGACTACCTCATAAACAAATGATTTTTGAATGCGGTGGCTTTGCTTTGCGGTTGAAGCAAACAAAAAACTCTATGTAATTAGTTTTGTAAAAGTTAGTGTGTACAAAGTGATAATAATTATTATTTTTTTTAATTATGGGACAAATGACGATTTTATACAACCAATCTTTTCATGCCACATTAATTTATAAATACTTATTCATACTAAATAATTGTGACTCTACCCTTAATCTTTAAACATATATATACTTGTCAAAAGAAAAGCTGTAACTTGCTTAATGAGTTACTTTTTCAAATAACATAGACATGTCACTGGCATTACATCGCTAAAGCCAAAGAAAAATGCTTTAAGCATAGCCAAAATAGATAAACTTGCTGCATATTTGGATAATATCCTAAAATTTTCTCTTTCTTCTCGCGAAGCATCTGTGGTTCTTGTTGTGGAAGCTTTCCCTCACGTCAAGGAACGGAATCAATCCACGGGGTGAATTCTCTCCTTTTGTTCTCAAAATTTTTTCACTACAACTCTTTCTAGCTTCACAAACTTTCTCCACTCTCACTACTTTCCCATGTTTACCTTTCCCAACATCCCCTCGTAGCTTCTTTTACACCTTGTAGTTCTTTTCTTTTTTCATAATCCCATGGGTACAAAGGATATCACTGAGCTTTGTCGATTTTTTTTCATAATCCCATGGGGCAATTATCCAAGAAATTGGCAAATAAAGAAAGGGTACGGGCAGCAGTTCAGCAAATGTGGAAGAGAGTTAGGACTGAGAGCCTTGGGCGTAATAAATTTCTTTTTCAGTTCAACTCACACGTGGATCGCATCCGTGTGCTTAAGGGGGAACCATGGTGCTTTCAAAATGCACTTATTATTCTTATTGAGCCAACAGGAATGGGGCACTTATCCAAACTTGATTTCTCGTTCCTCGTTTTGGATCCAGGTTCACAATTTACCGATTGTATGCATGACAAAAGAGGTGGGACACTTCTTGAGCAGTCATGTAGGCACCGTAGAAGAAATGGATATGGCCCATCAGGGAATTATTCGAACAAAATATTTAACATCATAACGACAGTTTTTTAGCATCGTAATCTAATTAACTAAAATATTACTCGAACAAAATATTTAACATCATTCATCTTATATCTACATTTGACGACAATTTTTTTTTTTTTAAAAAGATAGTCTTATGTATGTTTAGATCCATCTTCAACGACTATTCTTATAAAGAATGGTCATCTTATATATATCTATCTTTAATGATTGTTCTTATAAAGAAAAATCATATGATATATATCATTGATGACGGTTCTTATAAAGAACCGTCATCTTTTACTTATTAAAAAGGGTAAAAATATCAATTCGAAAATCACTCTATTTCAATTGTATTACAAATTAGAATTTCTCTTTTACTTATTAAAAAGGGAAAAATAACAATTTGAAAATCTCTCTAATTCAATTGTATTACAAATTAGAATTTACATATTGTTTCAAACACAAAAGTTGGCAGAAAAAAATGTTTCTATACTTTACAAAAATCTTTGAGAATGCAAAATAAGAATCTAATTTAGTCTTCAATATATCTAGTTTGATATTTCTCCAAAATGAAGAATCCATAAATCAATAAATGCATCCACAACTAGTAACTTATATATTTTCTGCAATCTACCGCTTCAAATTCTCATCAAATCTTCAAATATGAAGGTTCACCGTTAGCAACCTATATAGAAGAAATTAAATTATTTTTAGAAAGAAAAAGAAATTTAGCTCTCAAATACATTGAATCGAGGATATCATTTTAGTAATAAAAGTTTGTGGAAAGAAAAATAGAAAAATATAATACCAAAACATTATAGAGTTAACAAAATTATCTATTTAAAATATATATATATATATATATATATATATATAAGCAACAGATCCTGTGGTTACCTATAAAGTGTAAACATAATGAAACACATCCAGTAACTAAACTATTTATTAACAATTGATAATTAACAAAGACTAATGAACATGAAGCAAATAATTAGTTAATGAGGTATCATAATTAATTAATAATTCATACTACCTATCTACCATGATAAAGTTGCCATAGTTCCGGTCATTTGCCAGATAGTAGTTGTTCATACTATTTCCAGGAATGCCTGCTGGAATCTGCAGCTTAACAACTGTGGGTTGAGTGGGAGCTTCTGATGATGATCAGAAGAAGAAGAAACATTATTAGGAGCAGAAGCTTGTAATTTTTTAATTTGAGCTGTAATACACGTATCTGTCTCTCTACTCCCACTACCAAACAAGTATCCCAAAGACCTCTGTCCACCATCAAAACCTCACTTAACATTGACCCATTATCTTATTTGGATTTATAGCCGGCTATATACTATCTAATTAAGTGTATGTATGTATGTATAAAGTCTTTATTAATTCAATATACTCTGCTCTGCACTATTGCATTCACATAATGTATAATGAAACAATTAAATGCATGCACATTGATGTTGGAAAACTCAGCTAAATAATTAAATTTTAATTGGTTCTAGCTCTTGCATGCATGAACCTGCAGGCATTGGCAATTCTGAGGCTGGCTGGGTCATAACAAACTTGCTTCCATGGATGAACTAAAAGAAGGCTCCACAATTTCATGCCTGCCTAAACTACAAAACAGACACAGTGGGAATCAAAACGCAAATAATTTAACAGAACCTACAAAATAAATTAAAAAAGTTCCTATAAGGAGAATCATAACTTTCATTTGATACTAAAACACCTTTCAACTCAACATCTTCCAAAGGCGGCAAAATTTGTGAAACAAAACTTGGTGGTAGACCGTCTAATTATTGAAATTTTGCTAGTAAATCCATGGCCTATTACAGAAAGTTGAGTCATCAAGTAATTAGAGAACACAAATAGAACATTTGCTTTTACTCTCCATTAAAATTGGGGTGGACAAAACTGTAGACTTTTGACTATTGCTACAACTTTTGCAACTTTGGCTCGCAAAATCAAAATAAAATAGCAATTTTCCAAGTAAATTAGCTTAACTACTACTTCAAAAATCCTTTTCTCTTTACGGAAAACCAATCAAAGCCACCATAAATTCTTCCTGGATTCCTTTATAGCATTCTGATATCTAACACCAAACCAAAATAAAAATAATCCATTTCTATTTTCAGTCTAAAACATTGAACAGCTTGCAATTACATATTACTCATAAGTTTACCACTCATCTAACAATCGGAAACTAAGTTTGAACATTTCAGAACAGAAAAGAAATCCCCAGAACAAGGTAAATTCTAAGAAAAGATACTTGATTTTAACTGAAAGGCCAAGAACTGTCAACAGCAAATGGAAGAGAGAATCCAAAATCAAAATCCAATTGACACAAAAGGAATATTCAAAGATAATTTTAATTTTTTTTCCTGTACCTGTAACTTTGAGGCCAAAAAGTGTGGTACGAACCAGGATGAGTCTGCTGCCGATTTTCGGCAGAAGAATCAGACTCACTTCCATCATCATCTTCTTCTTGTTCTTCTTCTTCACCTCCATTTACATCTAACACCTCCTCTTTATCTTCTTCTTCATCACTCAATGTAGAAACTGCGACCAAAAACTGAGTTCTTCATCTTCTCTTAATCCTTCCTTCTCTATAGACAATTCCCTAAACACAAATATCCAAAACTAACCCCCCAAAAAAATAAAAATAAAAACCAAACAAAAAGGGTAGGGAAATTTACAAAAATAACCAAAAATTTTTTACAAATATCCAAAATAACCATTTATATTTTTTCTATCATCCTTAGCCATTTACCTTTTTTTTTTCCCATAATGCCCATATTCTCTTAAAACCAAACTCGGCAATTGGCTCCCTTCGGTGACCTGAACGGTGGTTGGCTCCCTCCGGTGACTGTGAATGGCGGTTGGGTGGGTTTTTGACAGTGAATTCAACTCCAGCGGGTTTCTATCATCCTCCATTTTGTAATTTCTGGTAATTTTCACTTCGTAAATTTTAATTTCTTTCTATTTTGATAAGTTTGATTGGTGAAAAATCATTGTATGGATGCATATAGATGAGCTTAGGATTGATTGGCCATAAATATTGGAGATTGTTTCGTGAAATTTAGGTTTAAAGAGTGGTACGCAAGGTGCTTGATAAAATGCCTTTAGACTAGATTAAATAGTTGATGGTGTATTGCAAGATTAAAGTGTTGATGGTGTGATTGTAAGGTGGAGTATAGGTGCAATAGGAGTAAAAATCACACGCGCAATAGGTAAAAATCACCTGCGCGCGACAGGCACCCATCGTGCGTTGTCGCGCGCGCGACAGGCACCTGTCATTTGGAGTATATATCCGCTTCTCCTGAATAAATTTATTCGTGATACTATGACCAATAACTCGACTCCTTGCTTGACGAAGGCCCCTCGGCTCATTACAACACGTGTGTATGTTGTCACATCTCATCACTACCAAACGTACATTCTCTTCATTTGATGCTCTTTTTGCCCGAAGAAGCCATTTACACGAAATTGAAGTACAATGTGCCTCGAAACGTGTCGATGTGGATCTTGCAACCTTGAAATCGAACTTATCCTTCAAGGAAACTTTGCGCAATTCCAACATTAAATTATATTTGGAATCGAACAACTTGCCTACACAAATATCATTACACCCAATATGTCTAACAAAATCTGGAGCGACCAAGTCTGAAGGCAAAATTGGTGCAATACTTATAAGAGAGTCAACTTGTATGCCATTCAAATGGGGCCTTGGAATAATAGGCCGACTTTGGCGTAGATCATGACAATTCTCAAAGTGAGGCAAATCTTCCCTATCACCAACTGGATCCTCATCATACTCATCATCCCCATCACCTCCATTATCTCCATCATCCCCATCATCCCCATAATCGTAAGAATTATCCAAATGATTATCATCATCATCAATAGGAGCATATTCAAAATCATCGTCCCCATCGTCAATTGGGCTATGGTATGAATCAACATTAATGCTATTTGACGTTGTATTATTTGTGTCATTAATGCGATCATCATTGTAATGGAAGGGAGAGTAACCTTGTTGTAGTAAGGTCGTCAGCGGTAACACCTCTTCTTCAACAGCCGCCAGTGTAACAACGTTCTCTTCTTGAACATGTTCTTGATTTCTTACTTTAGAAAATTTGCTAACAAAAACAGGGATGCAGCCCTCATTCACCGAATTAGAGCTCATATGTATTAAAACTCTTACCATTTCATCATCAACTATATCCATTGGTATTGAATATACGGGTTGGGTAGAACATCTCGACTGTAAAGTTGTCTTCAATTCAATACTGTAATCATTCGGATTTATTTACAAAACTTCATATACTCTTGAAAGAAATACATGAAACGTACAGTTTTTCAGAACTAAAAAAGCTCTATTTTTTCCATTTCTGTACTCAACACGACCATCTGTCAATTTCTCCCATGATCCATCAAAACACATTTGAAGAACAATTGACTCCATTAAGCCTAAGAAAGAAAAAAATTAGTACTTAAAAAACAATTAGAACATGAGTTGTTATTTTGAGTAAATACGAGCTTGAAGACGAACTCAGAAAACGTGCGATAGGTGCTTGTCGCACGTGGGACAGGCGCTTGTCGCACGGTAATAGGTTCTGTAAAACCGTGGGTTTTGTAAAACCGTGGGACAGACGCCTGTCGCACGGTTGGACAGAACCTGTCACCATGCGACAGACACCTGTCGCATTTGTCGCACGTGCGATAGGAGCTTGTCGCACGGTTGGACAGACCTACCAACGTGCGACAGGCGCCTGTCTCACGATTTTACAGAACCTATTACTGTACGACAGGCGCCTGTCCCACGTTTTCTGGGTTCGTCTTCAAGCTCAAATTTACTCAAAATAACTCATGAATTTTTATTAATCGAAAAAAAAAAACTACACATTGTGTAAAATAAATACTAACCTCAAGTTTTTACTTTCTAGTTGATGAGTTGATGATTAGTGGGTGAGTTTTAGGGATTAGGGTGTGCTGGATTTTGAAAATTGTTGGTTGAGAATGTATGAAATTTGTTGGTTTTGTTTATAGATCTGAGGGTATTTAAGTCTATACAATAAATATATGGCTACATATGATAGAAAAAGTTAAATTGGTTATTTTGGATATTTGTAAAATTTTTTGGCTATTTTTGTAAATTTCCCAAAAGGGTACCCAATTGAAGCAAAGTTGAAAACAATAATTTGCATACCTTAATGGGTTATTCTTTTGCTTTATTCTACATTTGTGTGGTAATTAATTTTTATTTAGCACCATGCATGTGATAAAATTTTTTGTCCTTTTTATTATGTATGTAGCGAGCTGAATATTTAGGACGTACTTTTTATTTACCAATTTACTCTTTTTTCTTTCCTTTTTTTTATTTTTATTTTGGGGTAGTAGTCATGGTTAATAATTACTCTTCAGGATTGTTATTAGTAACTACCAAAAGAGGCTTATTTGATTGCCTTAAGTAGTGTAATTATTTAATTTTTAGACCCAAAATTTTGCTACTTTAATTTAAAACTCATTTTATTAATTGTGGCTGATCTATTTTAAATCTACTTCCTTATTTCTCATTCTTCAAAATTTTTGTTTCGTTTTTGTGTAGTTTCAAAATAGCAAAAACATTCTCATTTGTTTCTCTTTCTCAAGGCGATGCTTCTCGAATAATAATAAAAATGGTCCCCTTGTTTTCCTTATATTACAAAAGTTTTAAAAAAGTGGAGAAAACAATGCTCCAATATTTTTTGAGACGGCCATAATAGTATGTCTCTCCTATAATTACATAAAATTAATAGATTTTCCCCAAATGTTTTAGTGATTTACAAGACTAATAAATTAAAGCAGGACCGTGGAATCTCTCATATTCACAAACATATAGTAAATATGTTAATATGAACGTTGTCCCATCCGCAAAGTTGACGTCGATAATTAATTCGATCAATTTAATTATGACACTATATATATATATATGAAAAAAAAAAAAAACTCTTATGAAAGTCACATGTTGCCCTCTACATTTAACTAATTCGTAATGCAGACAAATAATTTGATTTGCGACAAAGCATTTTACAATATATAATAATAATAATTTTGGAAAGTTATTGGCATTATTGTAGCCCCATTTTTTAAACCTAATCTTCTGTATTAACAAACCAAATAATTGAAGCTACAACTATGCGTACAAAAATATATTACCATTTGATTATTCTCTTAGATATTCATGTGCAAATAAGGTTAAATTTTCTATGCTAAGACCATCCTTATATATCTTGAAAATTGGAAACAACTTAATTTGGTTGTTTTTTTAACTTTTGCAGACTAATGAAAATTATTATGAGTTGGTGACATCCTGCAGAAACCACAAAAAAATAAAGGAAAATAGCGTAGCATATTTCTAGACTAACAGCTAGCCGTAGCATATTTATAAAGCAAATTGCAGCGTGCGATGTAGGTCCATGAAGTGAGATACTGAGAATGAATGGATCTAATAAGCTAAGGTGGTTTTAGTTCTGATATTCTGCTCCCTGATTGCTTAATTAATTGCTCACCCACCAATCACTTAATTAAAACAGACAACTGGACAAGGGCAACGCGGGATGAAAACGATTGCCATGTTCTTTCACTGAACATTTTCTTAAGAAACAAACGAAATAATGTTTGTTTAGCTAAACAAAGAAACGGTGCCCACCTTTAATTCATGAAATTCTGGTTTATATAAAAGGAATCATCTTGGTTACTAAATGGTTGTAAATTTATTAAGATGCTACAGGATACTTGAGTCAAAAGAAACGAGTTCACAGTTTGCACAAGTAGATAGTCGCCATCTTAGCTAATGGGCAGAACTTGGCATTTAAAATTAATCAAGCAATACATTCAGAGAAGAAAAAAGGAAGATAAAATGCTAACAAATCCGTCCGAGCTTATGTACTTAATTTACAACGCAGTAACCCGGTGGAGTGTGTTGTATATATAATGTATATACGCTATTTTTGCAGGAGTTTTGTTTGTTTTGTTTTTATTTTTGTTTAAAATATAAATCTATCGTGTGTACTGGTCAATTGGAAGTGGGATAGCACATGTTGACATCTTACTCTTGCAATGCCTTAGTATAGAGCGTTTGAAGTAGTTTTGGATTGATGGAAAATAACAATTATAATAAAATCTAATGTTTCTAATCTTTAAACAGTGTTAATTATGAAAAAATACTTGATTTTCGCATTAAATAAAATTCCTTTTTTTAACTCCTCTGAGTAAAAAACACTACTAGAAAAATGACATTTACTGACACTTAGCAAAAAGTATCAGTAATTGTGAACAAATGCACCTATTAACAAGTAGGTATTAGAGGTTATTGATACTAGTGTGTTAGTAAATTAAACATCAATAATCACTGACACTAAAGTATCAAAGATAAAAAAAAATTTATTAATAGTTATTTTAGTTGCAACTCGAACTTGAGACTTCTAGAGTTTAAAATTTTAACATTCGAAACGGAAACCATTGAGCTATGTTGAATTAACTTAATTCGTTCGTTTTAAAGATTTTAAAAACAAAAATATAATAACAAAAAGATAAAAAAACCTAAATGCTAGATCTCTCTAACTCTCACCCATCTCTCAGTGCTTTCCCCCGTCCACCTATTCGCCTCCCTCCAGTCCGCGCTCGTCCTCTTCCTCTTCCTCTTCCTCTCCCTCTCCATCCTCCTCTCCGAATCCACCTCCTTCCTCCCTTTTCCCTCCGATCTCTTCTTTGCCCTTGCCGCCTCCCTGTTCTACCTCCACTACTCTGTCTCCTCCTCCGCTGCCTCCGTCCAGACCTCCGATCTCCAAGCCAAATGCGACACCCTCTCCGGCCGCATGTCCACCCTCGCCTCCTTCCTCTGCCTTGCCCTCGCTTGCAACTCCAGGCTCTTCGTCACCGACGTCGCCCTCGGCGGAGCCCTCTGCCTCCAGGGCCTTTGGGAGCTGAAGGTTCATTATCTACAGGAAGTGCGAAGAGAAATGGAGGATTTATACGCATTGGACTTTGACGGCATTATCTGTGACAGCTGTGGAGAGACCGCTCTCTCTGCCGTCAAGGTCATTCCCCCTCGTTTCATTAATGAGAAAATCTGCGTGATATATGGATTTTATTAAAGATGTGCTTTTGAATTAGATTTGGATCGGTCCATTTTCCTTTATTTCACTTGTGTTTAATAGGTTGCCAAAGTGAGATGGCCAAGTTTATTCGACGGCGTGGATTCTGCCGTCGAGGATTAGATTGTTGTTCAAATTCACACGGTTAGCTCTTGTTAATTACTTTGCTTAATTTTAGTTTCTTCAATCTGAATTTCACAAGAACTCAAAGCTTCTCTAAATCTCTCTGCATTCATTCGGTGAAAAAAGTATCTGCTGAGAGCAAACTAGTGCTTTATATTATTGCAGTTGCGGTCTGTGGTTGAAACTGAAGAAAGGTATTGAAACTGAAGCCACCTCTTTTCGCTTTTATATACCTTCTTTTCACCGACTGCTTCTTCTTCTTCTTCTTCTTCTCTCTCTGCGTTTCCCGAGAGGTAAAGCTTTTTCAGCCTATCGTATCTTCAATGGAATTTCTCTAGATTAATTATATACTTATTAATTAATTACACTTCATAATCTCTCCAATTTTGTCCGATTAGAGCTTAGGGTTTATTTTTATTGTTGCATGAATTGTAGTTCTCTCTCTCTCTCGTACTTTGCGTTCATGGGACTATATGATGAATTCTGTTTTGTTGTTTTTGTTATTTTAATTTTTTTTATTATTTATAGTTTAGATGAGGATTCAATTAATTATGCTTGTTTGAATTGTTGCTACGCATCTTCTTGATCATTACGCGTAAAGTTTAGCATGTCTATGGTAGAAATTGAGTGACTTTGCTTTGTTCATTTTTGTCAAAGAATGATTCTTATTGTATTTTTTCCCTTCTTGATGTCAAATAACAGGAAATAATGCACCAATTGCTCGCTTTGTGTTGGGTGGATAATGGAATAAAGTGCGGGAATGGGAGGTCGTTGTTGTTCTTCCAGGAAACCTCATCTGCATGGAACGCCTATTTACTACTATGTTAGTAACATCATAATTCTTCTTATGCTTTTGTTTAATTCTGTTTGAGTCATAACAGGCTATGTTACTTAGTTGCAATATGCTGTCTGGCTTGGATTTTTTTTTTTTAGAATGGTTGTGATTGGATAAATGAGGTTTGAGCTTTGGACCAGCAGAATGAGAGATTTGACTTGAGTGACAAGTGGTGAATTGTGCTTGCGTAATGAGTTCATATGAACACCAGTTTTTTTAGATCGAATCAGTAATTCGCTATGCTTGGCATGCTCAGGTACATTTGATGTCATTTAGATACTAGTTTTCACTTTCCAGATTTCCTTCAATATAGATAATTTTTTGACTAATTTTCCTTACACTTGAAGGTTTTTCGCTCAATTGATTCAAATTCTGTGAAAGGCTTTCCAGCTGACCTAAGAGATGCTACAAGCTTGGTAAGAACAAGTAATTTAATTTAGTGACTATGAGCGGATGATGATTGATCAACTCAAAAATTGGTTACACTGTATCAGAACCTAGTATGTGGAAAGAATGTCCTCATAGACATGAGCATACATACAGCCTATGTTAAGGTAATCCGAGATGCCCAACACTTCATCTACATTGAAAACTAATACTTTATTGGCTCTCATCATTTAATTGGGATTCTCACAGAGACTTAGGTGAGAACCTTTGTAATAACAAACAAATGAAGGATATAAACACATCAATTCACGTATCTAACTTGAAGCTTCAATATTCTTTTCTTCACCTAGTCTTATTTTTTATGTTTGCTGCAGCATAACTCAATGCAAATGATGTATGAAACAATTTACAAGGCTCTGGTGGAAGCTGGACTCGAAAACAAATATGTGCCACAAGACTACTTGAATTTCTTCTGCCTTGGCAATCGCGAGGTATTAGACGTGGTAGGCAGTCCTAGATGGCTCGGAATGGTTTGGTGCCGTTGGTGGTGGTGATGATGATTGATCTTGGATGACATGGCGGTGGTGGCGATTAAGGAGGAAATCCCTAGATTTGATGTTGATGAACATCGATCGGAGGCGGGAGATTGTGGTGAGATCAGATCAACGGCTGAGATTGAGGGACCATGATGATCTATGAGTGTGTGAGTGTGAGTGATGTTGTTGGGCTAGGGCTTCTGTACTTGATGAAATGTTTGAGTTCAGGATTTTCTATTGTTATAATTTTTATAATTATTTTTTAAAATCTAATGTATAGAATTGATTTTTTCAGATTTTAAAAAATATTAAGGCTATAATACTATAGTGAGTTCAGATTTTTAATATAAAAAATATTTAAAAATATTGAGTTCAGTAATACTATAGTGATACGAATTTTTGACACGTAATAATTATTAGTAATTTCTATCACTATGGTGTCATAAAATCTGTAATACTATAGTAATAGTAATCTCTGACACCACATTCAAGTGTCAGTATTTTTCTGACTTCCAGATCACTGACACTATTAATAAGTGTCATTATAAGTAATTAGTGACACTATTTTAATATCACTAAAGACCATTTTTCTAGTAGTGAAAGCAAACCATATATATTTATAATTTTTATTTTGTTTACTAATAATACATCAATTTACTGGTTTTATATTAATTTAATTATTTTATCTTTCATTTATAAATATTATTTTGAATTTCTAAAATTTATATTTTATTTTGCACTTGATGTTGATTTATGAGTTTTATGTTATATTTACAAGTTTTTTTTAATTTATTATTAATACATTAATTTACTTGTTTTACCTTCTATTCACAAGTCTTATATTTTATTTTTAAAACTTAATTTTCTTTTACAATAATATGGATTTATAAATTTTATGATAAATTTAAAAATTTTATATTTCATTTATATAATTTATAATTAATTAAAATATTAATACCGTAATTTTAATCACAATATTAATACTATAATTTTAATCACAATATTAGAAAATAACTTATTTATATATACAATATGCATCATAATTCTTTGCAAAACTCTTTTAGCTACCTATTCCCTGAATTGGGGTGATAAATGCACCCACAGAACAAGAACATTGTCAGGGCCGATTGACCACTCAAAGAGTCACGGCTGAGAAGGCTCAATCCAGCGCCACCATCACGCGTCAGAGCTCACCACCACCACCTTTGGACTCAAGGCAGTCAGTAGAAGCTCGTCCGACCATCTCGACCACTGTTGGATGACGTTGACTTCAGTTAACCCGTGAAGGGCATTTCAGTAATTTCAAAATTCAGCTCAATTTTGTAATTGTTGAATGTTCGTGGTGCTTAAGTAATTACAAAAATTTAATAGTTTGTTCATTTACGAATTTGAGGATTGTCGAAAAGTATAATTTTGGATTTTATTAGTAAATTATTGATACAGGGTTAGTACAGCAAGCTGAGAGACTTGAGAGTTGAGATGTCTGGACGAATATTTACTTTATTTTTTGTGACATTAGTTTAAATTATAAATATGGGAAGTATTTATATCGTTTCTTGAACATAGGAGGATATGCGGGCGAAAATCTACTTGCGGACTTGGGCGATAGCCAAGTCTGAGATTTATCACTGTGAGTAGATTATATTAAACCTATTTGTGTACGTTTTTTTTTTATAGTAAACTTGTTCATGAAATCAGTATTTTAATTTTTTTTATTTAATGGTTCTCCGAAATGAATGTTTTATACGTATGAATACTTTGTTAAGCTATATATATTCATTTATGTTCTGTATCGACGTTGAATTTGTAAAAGAAATGATTAATTTCGAGCATGATTTAAAGTGTATATATGTTGATTTAGAGCATGATTTAAAGTGTATATATATCTTAACTTCGAGCATGATTTAAAGTTTATATATGTGTATACAAGTTATGAAAAATCATGAAGCAAATACCCATTTCCTCCAGAAATCAGAGATAAGATATAAGATACAGATAATATAAGATGAGATGAGATGAGATAGTAGGCTTTTCAGGCCCGTCTGAACACACATAAAGGTTTTGGACCGTGTGTTTGGGTGCTTTCTCCTTTTGGGGGTATATGCATGTAGACAGATATTGAGATATGATGAGATTTAAAATCGGGTGGTCCGAAAATATGCATATAGATTGACTTGATTTATGGTATAATATTCTTTTGATACCCTGAAACTGTTTTGAGAGTACTATTGGATATTTTACTGGATGAGACTGGTTAAAGTAGTGAGATGCATATTAAATTATTTTGGGAATTGTGTTATAATTACAGGTTTGGAAATGTTATATGTTTAGGAGAGGCTATGCCAAAATTTTCCGTAGAATTCTCATTAATAAGGTTTTTAATAGTTGAGTTCAGCTGCTTGAGATAGGTTCGCCTTTGGGGATGGGGCGGGTCGTTTCAGTTGGTATCAGAGCATGATTTTAGATTTTGTAGACTTTACTTGTTTGGGACGAATAAGTTTATAATTTTTATAAGGAGGAATTCATATTTTATAGGTACCATCATGATTTATCATAGTAATAGACGTGGCCGTGGTTGTATGCGGCCAGTAGCTGGGTTGACTCCTGGTATTGTACCTGTGGGGGCAGGTGAAATGCCTCAAACATTGAGCAGTCATTTGATCGGCTAGCTCAGATTATAACTACAGCTATACAGAATCAAGCTCATTCACAGGCTGGTGGTAGCTCTAACGCTATAGAGCGAGTGAAAAGTTTAGGATGGAGAATCTTTAATGGTACTGGAGAGCCACTTGAGCCTGAGTCGTGGCTTGTCAAGTTAGAGCATATTTTTGAGGTGATGAGGTGCTCAGTGGAAGATAAATTAACATTTTCCACTTTTCTACTTGAGGATAGAGCTTATCACTGGTGGCAGACTGTGGAACGTTGATATCATGGGCATGCTGACATTACTTGGGATATTTTCCGTAAGGAATTTTATACTCATTATTTTCTAGTGGTGTATCAAGACATTAAGCAGAGTGAGTTCCTCCGATTGGTCTAGGGCTCAATGATAATTGAAAAGTATAAGACAAAATTTATGGACCTTTCTTGATTTGTTACGGCTGCAGTGAGTGATGAGAGAGGGATGTAGACGATTCGAGGAGCGCCTTCAATTAAGATTCGCACCGTCGTAACTGCATCGAGATACATCAAGTTTGCAAAGGTATTTGAAGCAGCCAGGAGGGTTGAATATAGTATTACGAAGGGACTTAAAATTCAAGCATTAAAACAGAAACAAAGCCAGAGCTGGACAGATGGTGGCTCTAGTAGTAGGCCGCCTAAGCGAGGAAGCATTAGTACAGGATATTTTGATAGCACTCAGAGAAGTCAGGGTGTAGACATCAGGGGAGACCTGAGACAGACTGTCAGCCATGGCTCAGCGCAGCAATCGGTAGGGAGCAATGTCAAGAGTCAGTGACATTATGACAAGAGTAAAGGGGGGTATTGTGATGATTGTCTTAGGGGTACCCAGCATAATTCTTGCCCTTTTGTGGTAGGAACCATTAGGGTCAGTGTCAAATTGGAAAGAAAGTTTGTTATCTCTGTGGTCAGCCTGGACATATCCAGAGATTCTGCCCTACTTTATCTCAGGGTAATAGTTCTGCACGAGGGACATCCTCTCAGTACCAAATTTACTCTAGACATATTTAGGGGCAGAGAAGTGTGCAGATAGGTGATTCTACATCGACTGGCAAGAGTCAGACGACTGCTTTAGCTTAGAGAAGTCAGCCTGGTCGACCTCACACTCAGGCTCGAGTCTTTGCTTTGACACAACAGAAGGCACGTGCTACACCAGAAGTTATTATGGGTATATTATCTATCTTTGGCTACGAAGAACATATTGTTATGATCCTGGATCTACACATTCTTTTATTTCCGTACGTTTGCTGTACATGTAGAGCGAGAGCCTGAACTACTAAATTGTGACTTAGCTATTAGTACACTTATAGGAGAGTCACTTTTTGCAAAGAGCGTGTATCGGAATTGTGTGATTGGAATGGGTGAGCATGAATTTGAGACGAATTTGATTGTTATAGATATTTGATATTTCGATGCTATCTTGGGTATGGATTGACTTGCATCTCATTATGCTACAGTAGATTATTTCAAGAAGGAAGTTGTGTTTAAGAAGCCAGGGAAAACTGTGGTGAAATTTTGTGGGGAGGACAAAATTTTACCCTCATGTGTCATTTCTTCCATTGATGAGAGATGGTTGCTTAGAAAAGGATGCTCAGCCTACTTAGCATATATGATGGACACAAAAGTTCAAGAGTTGAAATTAGAGGATATTATAATAGTTCAAGAGTTCCCAGATGTATTTCCAGATAAACTGTCGGGGATGCCACCTAATAGGCATATTGAGTTTTCTATCGACTTAGTTCTTGGAACATCTCCTATATCTATGGCACTGTACAGGATGGCTCCAACAAAATTGAAGGAACTTAAGGTTCAACTATAAGAATTAGTAGATAAAGAGTTTATTAGCCCTAGTGTTTCTCCTTGGGGAGCTCTAGTTTGTTTGTTAAGAAGAAGGACGGTGCCTTCAGACTCTGCATTGACTATCGACAGTTGAACAAGGTTACATTACACAATAACTATCCATTTTCACGCATTGATGACTTGTTTTACCAACTCCAGGGGACTAAGGTATTTTCTAAGATCGACTTGCAATCGGGATATCATTAACTTAGAATTAAAGAAGCCGATGTTCATAAAACATCATTCAGAACCCGATATGGACATTATAAGTTTTTGGTGATGTCGTTTGGGTTGACTAATGCTCCAACAGCTTTTATGGATCTCATGAATAGGGTATTTCACAAGTATTTAAATCGATTTGTAATTGTGTTCATTGATGATATATTAGTGTATTCCTGAAATAAAGAAGAGCATGCTGATCACTTACGGACGGTTCTGCAAATTTTGAGAGGAAAATAAATTTTTGCCAAATTTAGTTAGTGCAAGTTCTGGTTGGATAGAGTGGCATTTTTAGGCCATGTGATATCAGCTGAGGGCATTTATGTTTATTCCCAAAAGATTAAAGCATTTGTGAAACGGGAACGGCCTACAAATTTCATATAGGTTTGGAGTTTCCTTGGTTTTGGTAGGGTACTATCATCGATTCGTGGAGGGATTCTTTAAGATTGCTAATCTGCTAACACAATTAACTAGAAAGAATGCCAAGTTCCAGTGGAATGATGATTGTGAAAAGTTTTCAAGAACTCAAGATACGTCTTACCTCAGCATTAGTTCTTACATTTCCATCGGGCATAGAAGGGTTTGTGATATACAGTGATGTTTCCAGGCAAAGGTTGGGTTGGGCTGCGTGCTAATGTAATATGGGAAAGTAATGGCTTATGCTTCAAGACAACTTAAGAAGCATGAGCAAAATTACCTAACGCATGACCTAGAGCTAGCAGCAGTGGTGTTTGCACTCAAAATATGGAGACATTATTTGTATGGGGTAATTTGTCAAATTTTCACTGATAATATAAGTCTCAAGTATTTGTTTACTCAGAAAGACTTAAATTTGAGATAAAGAAGATGGATGGAGCTAATTAAGTGTTATGAATGAATGCACTATTGATTATCATCCAAGCAAAGTGAATGTGGTGGTTAATGCACTGAGTAAGAAATCTTCTAGTTCTATGGCTCATATGCGAGTGGCCTATATACCTCTGTTGATTGAGCTGAGATCTTTGGGAGTCGAGTTTGATACCGATAACTACAGAGCTTTGATAGCCAATTTCAAGTTAAGCGACCTCGATTGACAAAGTCCATCGGATGAAATCACAGGACCCCCAGTTAAAGAAGTTGATAGAGGATGTGCAAAAAGTTTTACGAACCAATTTCATGGAGAGAGATAATGGAGTTTTAGTCATGGATAATAGACTTTGTATCTGGATATTGAGGAGCTAAAGAGAGAGATCATGGAAGAAGCTCATTGTTCAGCCTATGCGATGCATCCTAGAAGTGCGAAGATGTACCATACCTGAAGGGACCATTACTGGTGGCAAAGTATGAAAAGAGAGATGGCAGAATTTATTTCTCGATGTTTGGTTTGTCAGTAGGTTAAAGATAAACATCAGAGACCTGCAGGGTATTCTCAGCCTCTTCCTATTACTGAGTGGAAAAGAGTGCATATTACTATAGACTTTGTATCAAGACTTCTTCGTACCCAGCGTGGACACGACAGTGTTTGGGTGGTTGTGGATCGACTTACAAAATTTGCTCATTTTCTACCATTCAAAACCACCTATTCAATGGATATGTTAGGGAGTATTTATGTGGCTGAGATAGTTTGTCTTCACAGAGTACCGTTACCTATTGTTTTAGATAGAGATTTTCGGTTTACTTCGAAGTTCTGGACCATCTTGCAAAATTATTTAGGTACGAAGTTGAATTTTAGTACAGCTTTTCATCTTCAGACTGATGGCCAGTCAAAGCATACCATTCAAAATTTAGAGGATATGCTGTGAGCATTTGTTATGAAAATCAAGGGTAACTGAGACATTTATATTGGGATAAAGTGGTGATCGGAAGTTATTTGGCCCAGAATTGGTTCAGGATACTACTGAGCGGGTACAACTTATTCGGGATAGATTAAAAGTGGGCCAAGATAGACAGAAAAGCTATACGGATAAGTATAGCCGGGAATTTGAATTCAGTGTTGGTGATAGAGTGTTCTTACGAATATCTCCTTGGAAAGGAGTACTTCGCTTTGGGAAGCGAGGGAAGCTCAGTCTACTTTACATTGGGCTACATGAGATCGTAGAGCGTATTGGTCCATTGGCTTATCGATTAGCTCTACCACCTGAGTTGTCCAGAATCAATAATGTGTTTCATGATTTAATGCTCTGAAAGTATATATATGATCCGAGTCATATTTTATCGAAGCAACCGATTCAGTTGAAGGAAGATTTGACTTATGAAGAGGAGCCAGTTGAGATACTAGAGGGAAAACACCAAGTGTTGCGTTCGAAAACCATCCTTTTGGTAAAAGTGCTGTGGAGGAATCGCTTAAAGGAAGAGGCTACCTGGGAGCTCAAGGACTTCAAGCGAGCTCAATACCCCCATTTATTTATACCTGGTGAGTAAATTTCGAGGACGAAATTTTTATAAGTGGGGAGGATTGTAACATATGCATTTTTTTATTATGTATGCTATTATTTAAAACAAAAATGTGTATATTTGATATTATGTAAGTATAAAGAGATGGAGATGGGGGGGAAAAGAGGAGAGAAACATCGAGAGAGAGAGAGAGAGCGAAACCGACTAACCAGAATTTTTTTTCTTTTTTTTGACCTGGTCGTAACTTTATTTTTAGGCCACCTCACTGGCCGAGCATGGTATCAAACGGAAGCTTGTGAACTGGCTGTCAACCTTTATATGTCCGTGCTGCCGAAAATTGCTCGGAACGCCGCCTATTGGACAAGGTTTCCCACCTCACTATCTTCCTTTTCCGACCAGCTACCGCCACCGAGGAGGCCGATTTGCCTCCGATTGACCATTCGAAGAGTCGAGGCAGACAATGCTCGATCCAGTGCCACCGTCACGCGTCGAAGCTCACCACCACCACCACCTTTAGACTTAGGGCAGTTAGTAGGAGCTCGTCCGACCATATCGACCGCCGTTGGTTGACATTGACTTCTGTTGACTCGTGAAGGGCATTTCAGTAATTTCACAATTCAGCACAATTTAGTAATTTTTGAATGTTCGGAGTACTTAAGTAATTCTAAAAATTTAATAGTTTGTTCATTTACGAATTTGAGGGTTGTCGACAAGTATAATTTCTGATTTTATTAGTAAATTATGGATACAGGGTTAGTACAATAAGCTGAGAGACTTGAGAGTTGAGATGTTTGGACGAATGTTTACTTTAAGGTTTATTTTTGTGATGTTAGTTTGAATTATAAACATGGGAAGTACTTATATTGTTTCTTTAACATAGGAGAATCTGCGGGCGAAAATCTACTTGCGGACTTGGGCGATAGTCAAGTCTGAGCTTTATCATTGTGAGTGGAATATATTAAACCTATTTGTGTATGTTTTTTTTTTTTATAGTAAAGCTTGTTTGTGAAATAAATATTTTAATTTTTTTCATTTAATGGTTCTCCTAAATGAATGTTTTATACGTATGAATACTTTGTTAAGCTATATACTTTGTAAAAGAGATGATTGATTTCGAGCATGATTTAAAGTGTATATATATCTTAACTTCTAGCATGATTTAAAGTTTATATATATGTATATAAGTTATGAAAAATCATGAAGTAAATACCCATTCCCTCTAGAAATCAGAGATGAGATATGAGATACAGATAATATAAGATGAGATGAGATGAGATAGTAGGCTTTTACGACCTGTCTGAATACACATAAAGGTTTTGGGCTGTGATTGGGTGCTTTCGTCTTTTAGGGGCATATGCATACAGACAGATATTGAGATATGATGAAATTTAAAATCAGGTGGTCCGGACACGATGTCGCCAGATAGCGCAACATTGCACGTCTGTTGAGATTTGGATATGAATTATGATGAGAAGAATGAGATGGCACATCCACGTCTATCTGTGTAGCCCCAGGGTATGATAGTACCCAGATAGTACATCATTGCCCATCCGTTGAGGTCTGGATATGACGAGATTATTCCCCCAGGTATTTGTTTAAGGATAGTTGTATTATTTAGTATTTGATATTTTAATATGAAATACTTTTCTTGATTTCGTGGTAATATCAATTATATTTATGTTTAGTATATGATTGAAATGCAACGAATTACTTATATTAATATAATTAATTGAGAAAATTTTCTATGCAAGCGATGCATTTATTTTTGTAAGTATTTTATGTTTTAAAAACTACTATGCATTTATTTTATGCTCATTCTATTTTATTATATTCCACCTCCCCCAGGAGATTACAAGTATAACTATTGACCCAGCAGCTATATATACTTAGGATTCTTTTTTGCCACGTGATAGTGTCAGAGAATATAGATGATTTTTTGGTTAGTGTATATAATCATCCCATTTTGGAATTATACTAGAGTTATGACATAAGAATTAGGAAACGTGTATATAAGTTGACCTGATTTATGGTATAATATTATTTTGATACCCCAAAACTGTTTCGATAGTACTATTAGATATTTTACTGGATGAGACTGTTTGAAGTAGCGAGATGCATATTAAATTATTTTGGGAGTGTTTGTGTTATAATTGCAGGTTTGAGAATGTTATATGTTTAGGGGAGGCTCTACTGAAATTTTCGGTAGAATTCTCGTTAATAAGATTTTTAATAGTTAAGTTCAGCTGCTTGAGATAGGTTCGCCTCTGAGGATGGGGAGGGTCATTTCAATGTCCTTTTCATATGTTTCACTAAACGGGAAATTATGTTATTGCATTTCTTTGATTTTATTTTAAAAAATAATTATTGCCCATTTCTTGTTGGTTATTCTTTATCGGCTTTAAATGCTAATCACAAATTTTCACTCCACTTAAATTCTAACCACTAATTTTAGTATTTTACCCATTTAAAATAAAATAAAATAAAATAACCTGTAATTTTAGTGTTTATTCAAAATTCTTTTTACCAAAATAGAAAATATGCTTTCCTTTTTCTCCTTAATTTAATAATAATAGTAAAAATATTGTAGTCTGTAATTTTTTATTTTACTTTTGGGTTCAGAATTCCAGGTACCAATCTAACAAAATGTGATTAATGTCTAGTTTTTTTTAAAGTCTAAGAGCTAAATGTAAATATAAGGTGAAGTATCCACCACCCAGCACTCGCGATTCAAACATCTATTGTCTCATCTTTGCCAGCCAGCGCTGGTCACCTCATGCATCTCATCAGTCGTTGCAGCCTCTCTCCGTCGTTGCTGTCGCGCCGATGAAGGTGAGCACTGAGTTGAGACTGAGTTCATTTTTTGTAATTTGTATTTTGTAATAGCAATTAGAGGATTTATTGTTTGATTAATTTAATATGCAAGGTTGCCTGGTTCACTAGCTGGTTTGATTATTGGAAGTAATTAACAATGTAATTGGTATTTGGACTTATCGTTCTTCCATTTCCAGTGATCGGAACGACATTTGCATTAAATTCTCAACTTACATTGAGATGATGAGATGGGCAGACCACATATTTGAGGCAATACTTGTGGAAACTTCTTCGCTGGTTGTCTTGTGTTTGGGTAAATATCGGACAGGCCCCTCGAAGCCCTTCCAGCTCGAGCAAGACACCCCGAGGACAGCCTAGCCCGAGCATCCCTTCTGGTCAAAGCTAGTCAAGGTCGAGGAAATTCAGAGAACCAGCTCGAGGTCGTCCCGGGTCAAAGCTGGTCAAGGTCGAGAGCTAAGCACTCCTTGCCTGCTCAAGCTCGTCCCGGGTCAAAGATGGTCAAGGTTGAGAGCCGAGCACATCTCTCCTGCTCGAAGGGATCCACGAGCACATCTGGGCAAGACCCGACCCAGGGCAACCCGACCCGTTTTTTCAGAATCCTAGCACACCTTTAATGTCTGACCAGGGTCCCACATGGTGCGATAGAGATACTGTTGCTAGTGGCTGGCACATGCTTCCAAGGTGTCATAATTCCTAACGCACTTGTCCGACATGGTGATCTGGCCACGTGATCAGGGTTAAGGGGACAGCCGCTCATCCCTAGGGAATATTCCGCCAATTCCGGCTGTCAGAGGGACCCAGATACCACTAGCGTGGGAGTGGACAGCCTGGAAAGGGAAAGAGCGGGAAAAATGGAGTATAAAAGGAAACGAAGGAGAACGTTACAGAGGTTGGAAGAATTGAACCCGAAAAAGAGGTTGGCAATTTTCATTCACAAAGGATCTGTAAGCTCAAACAGGTTCTTCCTTTTCTAATTTCTCTCACCTGATTTTCTCTGAAAAAACACCATACTTATCCAAAAAGGGGCGAAATAATACCCTTTCATCTTTCCGGTCTCCTCACTAAGGAAGATACCAAAAGATAAACCCGATTCTCGACTTGAGCGTCGGAGGGTTTTCGCCGGGACACGCCCGGCGACCCCTGACCCAGTTTTCTGTGAGTACAGGTCCGGGAGATCACTGTTCTGAAGAAGACAGCGGAACATGACGAAGGAGGCAATCCTGCTCGAGCTTATCGCGAGCAGAAGGATCGAGGCACTGTTTGAAGCCGCGAGCAGAAGGTTCAGACAGTCCTGCTCGAGCTGCTTGGAGGCACTTGTTCGAAGGTTCAAAGCACTTGTTGAGGCACGCGGAAAAGCTGCATTAACATTTTGGCGCCGTGCTGCGGGGATCGGTACAAAAGCCTGATTTCCTAATACATTGAAGACACACAACACAGCGATGAGGGAAGCAGTAAGAGGAGTAAGTCCGGAAGAATCGATAACTTTGAGAGAGGTGGCCAATGAGGCCCGAGCAGAGAGATCCAGGAAAGAATGGATCGGATGGAAAAGCAGATCGAAACTATCACCTCCGCATTACAAGAATTCGAGGAAGGACGAGAGAAAAGCATGTAACGATGTCCGGAGTCCAGTAGGGAATGCTCGTGTTCGGGAAAATGCGGGAGATGAAGCCCAAGACCTCGGGCATCGAATGTTGCAGTGAGAGAAGAAACAAACATGGAGGAAAGGGGTCTCGTCAACATTTGCGGAGATCGACTCGACCTCTCGTCGTGGAGGAGTTGGAGGGAGAGGTGCGCGAGGTTGGCACAAGTTGTGGAAGATCTTGGGAGAGCAGGAAAGAGTCCAGTGGCGAATAATGTTGGACAACGAATCTCCACTCTCGCGGAGATCATGGGTGTCACGATCCACGTGACTTCCACTTCCGGATCTGAAATTTTCGGGAAAGAGTGATCCGTTAGTCCACATAGAGCGGTTCAACGACATGGCAGGGGTGCAAGGTGCATCGGTGACGCAGAGGTCGAGGGCCTTCCAGCTCACTCTTGAGGAAGGGCGAGAGAATGGTCTGCATGAGACTCCACGGGAAGCATTTTGAGCTTTGAGCAGGATGTGCGGGGAGTTCGAAGAACAATTCGAGGCGCGATGACCCCGAGGATGACATGATGGGTAGTCGGAGTGAGGCGAGGAGAAGGAGAGTCCCTCAGGAGTTTATCAAAAGATACCATAGATCGGTCCTCAGATCTTGGTGCGTTCAACCATCCCCAAGCTTCGAGAGGATTAAAGGAGGGTATTCGGATGGGAGACCATGGTATAACCTGCTGGAGTTCTTCGATCCGTTCGTATTCGGACGCTGCATGAACAAGTAAAGCTGGACATGGTAATTGAAGAAGAAAAGGTGCCAAGGCGAGGAATGAGCAAGTCAATGGAGCAAGAAGGAAGGAGAAAGGGGGTCCTGCCCGAGGGACACAAGCTCCAAAGGCATCAAGGGACCGGGTTGCCCCATACAACCCATATCAGAGAGTTCCCCCGCCGCGGATGGTTCCCCAGCCACCTCGCAGGTCTCCAGGCCGGGATCACAGAGAATACAGGCGTCATGATGGCCACATACCCCGCAACCAGCCACCGAGTAGACCTGAAGTGAGCCATAACAGGGGTGACCGTCCATTGCCACCCTCCCCGAGAAGCTTCCCAAGGGATAGGGCAATACAAGTGGTGGAACAGAGCCCTGCTTACGAACAGTATACGAGGTTGAAGGTATCTCTCGAAGAGATACTTCAAGTGGCTGAAGAGCGAGGACTGCTGAGCCTACCAACGCCGATGGCCAAGTCAGCTGGCAAGCGGGATAAGGGGCGGTTCTGCAGTTTCCATGGTAACCACGGCCACTCCACAGCGCAATGCCGTGATTTGAAAAACCAGGTAGAGGATCTGGTTAGGAACCGGTACTTGGATGAGTTTGTTGAAGGGGGACACCCGGTAGTTGAGCAGCAGCCTGAGGAAGATGGTAGGACTTCTGAAATGAGATCATGGAATCACCGTCTACGAGAATAATTTTCGGTGGGCCAACGATGGCCGGAAGTTCCAACAGGGCCCGGAAAAACTACTGCAGATATGCTGCCACCGGCCGAGAAGTCCTGTTCACTGCTCCTGCTGCCAAGAAGGCCAAGGTTCGGCAGGTGCCAATCATGTGGACAGATGAAGATGAGGAGGGGTGCTGTACCCCCACGAAGATGCCCTGGTGGTAAAAGCCAATGTAGCGAATAAGGAACTTGACCGAATACTGGTTGACTCGGGGAGCTCGGTAGATATTCTTTTCAAATCCACACTCGAGGATTTAGGAATAGCAGGAGCGAGCCTCGAGCAGACGAGCACTTCCTTGAAAGGATTCGGGGGAGGAAAGCTAATACCTCTAGGAATCATCAAACTAGCAGCAACCATGGGCTCAAAGCCTTTCGAGAAGAACATGATGCTGGATTTCGTGGTGGTAGATGAAGCCAGCCCGTACCAGGCGATTCTAGGGAGGCCGTTCATGAGAATCAGCCAATGCGTGCTATCCACCCATTATTTAGCCCTCAAGTATCGAGTAAATGGGGCTGTTGGGGTCTTGAAAGGCAGCCAAAGGGTGGCGAGGAGCTGCTACGCCATAGCTGCCAAGGAAACCATGCAGATAGCCTCGCTCGACTCGAGGAGGAATCGAAGAGTGAAGGCGAGGAGCATCTGAGCCGGCTCACTCCGGATGGACGAGAGATCGAGAGGCAGTGGAGCGCACAACTCACGAGGAAGTATTTCCACTAGGTCTCTTTGTATTGTAAAATGCTAATGTAAGATTTCGTCCCGAGATGGGATATGTAAAAGTACAAATGTATGTAAGAATAAGAATAGCATTCATAATGTAAGTTCAAAATGAAGACCGAGTAAGAAGAACTCCTCGGCATGAAGTCCCAAGCCTAACTCATTAGGCGAGGGCGGTTATAGCTCGAGTCGATTGAAGACCGAGGCGGGAGTAATATCAGAAGACCTCGGGTCGATTAAAGGCTCGAGCGGAAGAAGAACTCCTCGGCATGAAGTCCCAAGCCTAACTCATTAGGCGGGACGGTGCCAGCTTCAGGTCGATTGAAGACCGAGGCGGGAGTAATATCGGAAGACCTTGGGTCAATTAAAAGGCTCGGCGGAAGAAGAACTCCTCGGCATGAAGTCCCAAAGCCTAACTCATTAGGCGGGACGGTGCCAGCTTCGAGTCGATTGAAGACCAGGCGGGAGTGTTATCGGAAGATGCTTGGGTCGATTGCGAGGCCGGGCGAAGTTCGAAGAACTCCTTGGCGGAATTCCCAGCGGGATGGCGCCATGCTTGGGTCGAGTGCGAGGCCCGAGCGGGAGTATCAGCAAGGCCGGGTCAGTTGCGGGCCGGGCGAGAGGTTTAGAAGAACTCCTTGGCCGGAAGTCCCAAGCCTAAGTCATTAGGCGGGACGGCGCCACGCTGGGTCAGTGCGGGCCGAGCGGGAGTAGAAGTCGGAAGGCGCTTGGGTCGATTGCGGGCCCGAGCGGTGAGAAATTCAAAAGGCGTTCGGTCAATTAAAGGCCGAGCGGGAGTATGAGCAAGCTCGGGTCAATTGCGAGGCCGGGCGAAGTTCAGAAGAACTCCTTGGCGGAATTCCCAGCGGGATGGCGCCATGCTTGGGTCGATTGCGAGCCCGGCGGGAGTATCGGCAAGGCTGGGTCAATTGCGAGGCCCGGCGGGAGTAGAGATTCGGAAGGCGTTCGGTCAATTAAAAGGCCGAGTGGAGCATGAGCAAGCTCGGGTCGATTGCGAGCCGGGAAGAAGTTCAGAAGAACTCCTTGGCCGAATTCCCAGCGGAATGGCGCCATGCTTGGGTCGATTGCGAGGCCCGGCGGGAGTATCAGCAAGGCTGGGTCAATTGCGGTAGGGCGAAGTTTAAGAAGAACTCCTTGGCCGGAAGTCCCAAGCCTAAGTCATTAGGCGGGACGGCGCCACGCTTGGGTCGATTGCGAGGCCGGCGGGAGTAACTATCGAAGGCAGCTTGGGTCGATTGCGAGGCCCGGCGGGAGTAGAAGTCGGAAGGCGTTCGGTCAATTAAAAGGCCCGGCGGGAGTATGAGCAAGCTCGGGTCAATTGCGGGCCGGGCGAAGTTCAGAAGAACTCCTTGGCGGAATTCCCAGCGGGATGGCGCCATGCTTGGGTCGATTGCGGACCCGGCGAGGAGTATCAGCAAGACTGGGTCAATTGCAGGCCCGGGCAGAAGTTTAAGAAGAACTCCTTGGCTAGAAGTCCCCAAAGCCTAAGTTTTAGGCGGGACGGTGCCATGCTTTGGTCAATTGCGAGGCCGGCGGGAGTATCGGCATGCTTGGGTCAAT
Source organism: Murraya koenigii (assembly GCA_025617385.1). Lineage (NCBI taxonomy): Eukaryota > Viridiplantae > Streptophyta > Magnoliopsida > Sapindales > Rutaceae > Murraya > Murraya koenigii. The sequence continues at coordinate 18,289,639 of CM046812.1, forward strand.
TGCGATCCGAGCGGGATTAACGGCAGAAGACACCTCGGTCAATTACGGCCCGAGCGGTAGTAATAGCGGAAGACACCTCGGTCATGCAGGCCCGGCGAAGCGGCTCATGAAGAATACCAGGCCGAAGTCCCGCGTGGCGAGCCAAGCACGACCAACTACGAGGCCGAGCAAGAAGAGCGTGGGGAAGCGTAAAGGCCGCGAGTTCGGCCCATCCTTCTCGAGTTTCGGTCTTGTCTCGCTTCACTCGAAGACTAGAGCCGGGGGCTGGTGTTTGGGTAAATATCGGACGAGGCCCTCGAAGCCCTTCCGACTCGAGCAAGACACCCAGGGACGACCTGGCAGGAGCATCCCTTACGGTCAAAGCTAGTCAAGGTCGAGGAAATTCGGAGATGCTCGAGCCAGAGCACTCCATCACCGACTCGAGGTCGTCCGGGTCAAAGCTGGTCAAGGTCGAGAGCTAAGCACTCCTTGCACTGTTCAAGCTCGTCCCGGGTCAAAGATGGTCAAGGTCGAGAGCCGAGCACATCTCTCCTGCTCGAAGAGATCCATGAGCACATCTGGGCAAGACCAGGCCAGGGCAACCCGACCCGTTTTTGGAATCACAGCACACCTTTAATGTCTAACCGGGGTCCCACATGGTGCGATGGAATCTTGTTGCTAGTGGGTGGCACATGCTTCCAAGGTGTCATAATTCCTAACGCACTTGCCGGCATGGTGATCGGCCACGTGAATCGGGTTAAGGGACGGTAGCTCATCCACAGGGAATATTCAGCTAATCCGGTTGTCGAAGGGACCCGAGATACCACTAGCGTGGGAGTGGACGACTGAAAAGGGAAAGAGCGGGAAAAATGGAGTATAAAAGGAAACGAAGGAGAACGTTACAGGGGTTGGAAGAATTGAACCCGAAAAAGAGGTTGGCAATTTTCATTCACAAAGGATCCGTAAGCTCAAACGAGTTCTTCCTTTTCTAATTTCTCTCACCGATTTTCTCGAAAAACACCATACTTATCCAAAAGGGGTGGCGAAATAATACCCCTTTCATCTTTCCGGTCTCCCTCACTAAGGGAGATACCAAAAAGATAAACCCGATTACTGACTTGAGCGTCGGAGGGTTTTCACCGAGACACGCCCGGCAACCCCTGACCCGGTTTTCTGTGAGTACAGGTCCGGAGATCACTGCTACGAAGAAGGCAGTGAGCAGGACGAAGGAGGCAATCCCGCTCGAGCTTATCGCGAGCAGAAGGATCGAGGCATCTGTTTGAGCCGCGAGCGGAAGGTTCGAGCAGTCCTGCTCGAGCTGCTTGGAGGCACTGTTCGAAGGTTCGAAGCACTGTTGAGGCACGCGGGAAAAACTGCATCAACATCTTGTCTTTGCAGTAATAACTACAAAATTATTACAGAGACAAAGAAAGCTACTTATGACATTCTTTCTGTCTCTCAATCTATATATAGTTTTTATTAGTTACTTCTTTTAAAAAAAAATGAAAAATCATACGGGTTAATTTAATTTATTTTCCTTTTTTGCAGCTTTTCTCTTCTCTTCGCTTCTTCTCATTCAGCACTTTTCTGCTTCATTTTCCTTGTACTATACATATATTGCACCAAATTATCTTTGTTATACTGCACTATATATATATAGTTTTTATTAGTTGCTGCTCCTTTTTAAAAAAAAAAAAAAATCAAACGGGTTAATTTAATTAATTATCTTTCTTTGCAGCTTTTCTCTTCTCTTCGCTCCTTCTCATTCAGCACTTTTCTGCTCCAAAGTTCGCAAGCTTTGTTTTGTCTCACCATCTTTCTACTTTCTTTTTAATTTTCATTTATCAATTGTCTTTGTTTTACAACATTTTTCAAAGTTCCTTCTTGTTCTAAGTGTTATTGTGTGTCCTCTTATATAAGTATTGTTGACTGTCCTCTTATGTTATATTCTTTGATAATTACATTTAAGTGATATTAGAGGCACAAAAATTGTGTGCTAGTAATGTAGAAGTGCACTACAACTACAGGTTAGTGTTATTTATTCAATGGCCATTATTAGGATGCTGTTGCAAGGCTGTATCATGAGTTAAAATGAACTAAAGATTATGTATACACTCTTTGCTTTGTCCATCGACACAAAAATTAGCCAATAATCTATCAGTTAAAATATATAATTGCATTTTTCTTTTTGGTTCATTTTTGCCTGAGATTTGTAATTTGGTTATTCTTTTTTAAGCTAGAAACCTTCTCATTTAGTACATCATAGGAGATAGCAAATGTGCTAGGTACTGTTTTATCCACGTGGTTGCAATGCTACTTACTTTTTATAAAGTCATTGAAATCAACATTAGCCACAACAAGATTGATTTGCTAATATACCACCATCGTGATTATGAGGTTCTTTATAAGAATGTCTGATCACCAAGGAGTACTAGTTAAGTTCTCATGGTTCGAAAATGATAAAAGTAAGTTAAAAAATTTATCTTCAGTTTTCAATGTGCTTAATTTAACCACTTATTCTATGTCCCTAGAATAGAATCACTGTCAATGGCATTGTTCATTATAAACTATTGCAATTCTAATTTTATTTTCTGTTGGCAGCCAAAAAATGAGTGAGACTTCGCTTATGCAACAACCATTACTGCATAATTAATTTATGGATACCAAACTTGGTATAGTAACTACAAAGATTTATCTCCTTCAAAAAAAAAAATTACTAAGATTTATCATTGTAATTGATTTGGCCCTTTTTTTTTTTTGATTTAGTGGACTTTGATTTTTTGTACAAGTATTTTGTTGTTGGTGATTACTTCTTTTAGGATATCTTTTGAAAATTTGGGATTGATGTTGCTGGATACTTCAATGACATAGTTTGTATTTTATTGTATTTTGAATACACACTGAATTTCATGTACTTTATTTATTGGAATTTTAATTACTAGTATTGTATCATATATTTATTTTATATATACAAATTTTATTTATAAAATAATTTATAGAATTTTTAAAAGTAATAATAAATAAATACAATATAATATTTATTATGTATTTCTTTCAACTTGAGAACAGACTTTACATTTTCTATGGTTAAGCTTTATTTTCCATGTAGCAAGGTATCCATGAAGTGTTCATAAGGGTCTAACAGAGAGGTCAGCCGTATTATTGGTTTTCGCCATCCTCGATATTCATATCAATATCCTCAATATCCCAAGTCACTTTGTTAAAGTTGTGAATATGCTTTGTAATAGAAGAATTTTCCTCATTTGAAAGTGGATAAAGCTTTTTGTTTTTTTAAATGAAGTCTATTTGCTAAAAACTTTCGTGTAAATCTTCTTCCGCTTTGTCTAAATACCTGAGAAAGACTTCTCTCCCGAAACTTCTCTTAATACTTCATCATCTAGACGACCCTTCCCCTCCAGATCTTTCTCTAGAGTAACTTCTAATTCTTGATGTTCTAATAAAGCTTCCATCTTCACTTTCCAAATATCGAAGTCACTCTTCCTATCAAACTTCTCAACATCCAATTTAGTATGAGCTACAAAACTACTAGCTTGCTAGGACTAAATTCATTAGTCAGGATAGCTCCTGGGGTAGCCTAGTTGCTTTCCGTCATATCTCAACTACCTCAAATCAACTTAGTTATCAAATAAAAAAAGAAGCTTATAATTCTTGATATGATAGTAGTACATGTCTTTCTTATCTTTTCTTAAGGTCTTTACCATCCAAAAGACCTTTCCCCTCTCGATCTTTCTCTAGAGCAACTTCTAATTCTTCTCATCAAACTTCTCATCGTCCAATTTAGTATGAGCCACTAAACTGTTAAAAAAATAATAAACTTGTTTACAAAATAATAAGGTGTTGAGTTGTACATGGCCCTCCATTATCATGCTCCATCATCATGCTTCATTATCATGGGTCTACAATGTTGAGTGGAGGCTAGCTTTACACATTTGATGCCATTAAAGGATTCCTTTAGAGCATGTTAGGTGAGTGGAATATGTTTGGTGTTATGATGAAAGGTTAGTGGAATGTGCTAGGTGATGTGTATTGTTATGATTATGTTTGTGTTGTATTCACTATAAATACCTATGTTATTGTGTTGTGAGATATAAGTCTAAGAGCAAGAAAGAATAAGAAGCATAACAAAGCTCTTGAGAGGAATTTGTAAGAGTGTGTGAATTGTTCTTGTAATGTTCTTGAGCTTTCTTTAATAAGCTTTGTGTTTAATCCTTCAAATTCTCCAACAAAGTGGTATCAGAGTAAGGTTTGAAGGATAAAATAGTCGTGTAGCATATCAAACCGAAGCTCTCGACGAGACGAACGCAACGCCGCAAGAATCAGCCTGATCGGGGTTAGAACGAGCCTGGAATCGCAGTCGGGAGTTTGCTATCCATAAACGTGTTGACCGTTGACCAAAGTTGACCCGAGACCTCCAAAGGGTTTTTCGACGTTCCGGATTCATTCGTGCATTCTGAATCTCCAAATTCTCACTTGATTTTTGAGATATGGCAAATGGTGGTATGATGTCATTTCAAGTTCCACAATTGAAAGGGAGCAAATTTGACAATTGAAGCATCAAAATGAAGGCTCTATTGAGTGCACACGATGTGTGGGATGTCGTGGAAAAGGGCTTTATAGTACCAGAAAATGAAGGTACTTTAACTGCGGCACAAAAGGAGAATTTGAAAGACTTAAAGAAGAAAGAGAACAAAGCAAAGTATCTCATCTTTCAATCATTAGATGAAGATGCTTTTGAAAAGATCGCTGGTGCAACATCCTCAAAGGAAGCATGGGAGAAGTTAGAAACCTCTTACAAAGGAGCGGAACAAGTTAAGAAAGTCCGTCTTCAAACACTAAGAGGTTAATTTGAGTCCTTACACATGAAAGTATCAGAATCAATTTTTGATTACTTTACTAGAGTTGTGACTGTTGCTAATGAATTAAAAAGAAATGGTGAAGAGTTGAGAGAGCTAAGGATTATTGAGAAAATACTTCGATCAGTAGATTCCAAGTTTGACCTCATTGTAGTAACAATAGAGGAGACTAAAGATTTGGAGGCTATGACGATCGAGCAACTTCAAGGAAGGTTGTAAGCTTATGAAGAAAAACTGAAGAAGAAGCAAGGGATCGAAGAAAAAATCTTCAAGATGGAAATCAATCCAAAAAGAGAAGAAAGCTTCAGCAACGATAAAAGGCACTATGTCCGAGGAAGAGGCCGAGGACGAGGTAGAGGTCGTGGTCATGGACGAGGCTGGAATTTCAACAAAAACTCCTTCAATAATGAAAGAGGAGAAAGCTCAAACAGAGGGCGAGGAAGAAACAATCCACGATCGAGGTATGAAAAATCTCAAGTGCAGTGCTATAATTATCAAAAATTTGGGCATTATGCTTCAGAATGCAGAATTCCAAGCAACATAGTAGATGAGAAAGTGAATTATGTTGAAGAGAAGAATGATGGAGATGGCACACTTTTACTAGCACGTAATGACAGCAATGGAGGTCAAGAAAATACTTGGTATCTTGACACAGGTGCTAGCAATCACATGAGCGAAAATAGAAGCATGTTTGTGGAGATGAATGAATTGGTGAATGGTAGCGTCGCTTTTGGAGATGATTCAAAAGTACCAGTGAAGGGAAAAGGTAACATCCTTTTTCGCATAAAAGATGGTAGCCACCAACTAATTTCAAATGTTTACTATGTGCCTAATATGAAAAGCAACATTCTAAGTTTAGGTCAACTTTTAGAAAAAGGTTATGATATTCATCTTAAATATTATAGTCTTTTTTTAAGAGATGACAAAGGAAACCTAATTACAAAAGTGAAAATGTCGAACAATAGAATGTTTCCTTTAAATATTCAGAATGATGTTGCAAATTGTCTCAAGGCTTGTCATAAAGATCCAACCTGGATTTGGCATCTTCGATATGGACATCTCAACTTTGGTGGACTAGAGCTGTTATCAAAAAAGAACATGGTGAAAGGTCTACATTCAATCAATCATCCCAATCAAGTTTGTGAAGGATGTTTACTTGGCAAGCAATTTAGAAAGAGTTTTCCTAAGGAGTCAAACTCAAGAGCTCGGAAGCCACTCGAGCTTATTCATACTGATGTGTGTGGTCCATTCAATCCAACCTCTCTTGGTAAAAGTAACTACTTCCTTCTTTTCATAGATGATTTTTCAAGAAAAACTTGGGTGTATTTTTTAAAGTAGAAATTAAAAGTTTTTGAAGTTTTCAAGAAGTTCAAAGCTGCAGTAGAGAAAGAAAGTGGACACCAAATCAAGGCCATGAGATCTGATCGAGGTGGAGAGTTCACTTCCAAAGAATTTATGAAGTTTTGTGACGAAAATGGAATACGACGCCCTTTGACAGTTCTAAGATCCCCCCAAAAAAATGGAGTTGTAGAAAGAAAGAACAGAACTATCCTCGACATGGCGAGAAGTATGCTCAAGAGCAAAAGACTACCTAAAGAATTTTGGGCAGAAGCTGTTGCTTGTGCAATCTATTTATCCAACCGATCTCCAACAAGAAGTGTGTGGGGCAAGACACCGCAAGAAGCATGGAGTGGAAGAAAGCCCGGCATAACCCATCCGAGAGTTTTGGAAGCATTGCCCATGTACATGTACCGGACGAGAGAAGAGCCAAGTCGGATGATAAAAGTGAGAAGTTCATCTTCACTCGGCTATGACATCAATTCTAAAGGATGCAAGTTGTACAATCCAGACAACAGAAAGATCGTGATTAGCCGAGATGTAATCTTTGAGGAAGAAGGAGAATGGGATTTTGGCTCTCATGTGGATGACTTCAATTTTTTTCCTTTTGAAGAAAATGAACAGAAAATGAAGGAGCAAGAAGTAGAAGAACATCAAGAGCCGATTAGTCCACCTATCTCACCAGCATCAACCACACATGGAGATTCACCACCATCTTTCTTAAGTGAAAGAACTGAAGAACGCACGAGGAGTCTTCAAGATCTCTATGAGGTAACCGAGAGACATGATAATCTCACTCTATTTTGCCTCTTTGCTGATTGTGAGCCGGTTTACTTGAAGAAGTCGTACAAGATGAAAAATGGAGAATCGCAATGGATGAAGAAATCAAAGCCATGATGAAGAATGACACTTGGGAACTTACTACACTTCCCGAAGGTCACAAAGCCATCGGTGTCAAATGGGTTTACAAGACGAAGAGAAGTGTCAAGGGTGAGATTGAAAGGCACAAGGCGAGGTTAGTTGCAAAAGGCTATAGTCAAAAGTCGGCATCGACTATGATGAGGTATTTGCTCTCATGAGTCCGAATGGAAACTATAAGACTAATCATTTCTTTAGCAGCCCAAAAACAAGTGGAAGATTCATCAAATGGATGTAAAGTCGCTTTCTTAAATGGATTTCTCAAGAAGAAGTCTACATCAAACAACTATTGGGCTATGTGGTGGAAGGATATGAAGACAAAGTTCTGAGATTGAAGAAGGCACTTTATGGGTTAAAGCAAGCACCAAAGGCATGGAATAGTAGAATCGACAAATATTTTAAAGAGAATGGCTTCACCAAATGCCCACATGAACATGCTCTCTACGTCAAAGTCAAAGATGGAGACATCTTGATTGTATGCCTGTACGTGGATGATCTCATTTTCACTGGAAGCAATCCAAAGTTATTTGAAGAGTTTATGAGAGTGATGGTGAAAGAGTTCGAGATGACTGACATTGGACTAATGGCATACTACCTGGGCATTGAAGTCAAGCAAAAAGAAGAAGGCATATTCATTTCCCAAGAATGCTATGCAAGGGAAATACTCAAGAAGTTCAAGATGCATGATTGCAAGCCCGTAAGTACGCCAATTGAATGCAGAGTCAAATTGTCCAAACATGATGAAGAAGAAAGAGTTGATCCAACTTTTTTCAAGAGCCTTGTTGGAAGTTTGCGTTACTTGACATGTACGAGGCCAGACATTCTCTATGTCGCTGGGTTCATTAGTCGCTATATGGAGAATCCAACAATCACCCATTTTAAAGCTGCAAAAAGAATCATTCGCTATATAAAAGGTACAATTGATTTTGGCTTATTATACTCATTCTCTGATGATTACAAGCTTGTTGGATATAGGGATAGCGATTGGAGTGGAGATTTAGATGATCGAAAGAGTACCTCTGGATTTGTATTCTTCATGGGAAACACTGCTTTCACGTGGATGTCAAAGAAGCAGCTAATTGTCACACTTTCCACCTGTGAAGCTAAGTATGTAGCTGCTACTTCAGGTGTTTGCCATGCAATTTAGCTAAGAAATTTGTTGAAGGAGTTGGGTTTGTTCCAAATAGATCCAACTGAGATCTTTATCGACAACAAGTCTGCAATTGCCCTATCAAAGAATCTAGTCTTCCATGATCGAAGTAAGCATATTGACACTCGCTACCATTTCATAAAGGAGTGTATTGAAAGAAATGATGTACAAATAAAGTATGTCAAATCTCAAGATCAAGCAGCTGATATATTTACTAAACCATTGAAACAAGAAGATTTTATCAGATTGAGAAATTCATTGGGTGTTATGAAACAATTGGCTGTGGAAATCAAAGAAATTAACGGCGAAAGTGAAGGAGAACAAGTACAAGTACGAAAAAGAAGATTAAATGCATATTCTTACAGGGCATTGTTCAATCAAAATAAGAAGAATAAAGCCAATGAACAAGTTGGTGATAATTTCACTAAACTCCTCGAGTAAGAAGACTTAGGGTCACAGAAACAAGTTTAAGGGGGAGTGTTGAAAATATAATACACTTGTTTACAAAATAATAAGGTGTTGAGTTGTACATGGCCCTCCATTATCATGCTCCATCATCATGCTTCATCATCATGGGTCTACAATGTTGAGTGGGGGCTAGCTTTACACATTTGATGCCATTAAAGGATTCCTTTAGAGCATGTTAGGTGAGTGGAATATGTTTGGTGTTATGATGAAAGGTTAGTGGAATGTGCTAGGTGATGTGTATTGTTATGATTATGTTTGTGTTGTATTCACTATAAATACCTATGCTATTGTGTTGTGAGATATAAGTCTAAGAGCAAGAAAGAATAAGAAGCATAATAAAGCTCTTGAGAGAAATTTGTAAGAGTGTGTGAATTGTTCTTGTAATGTTCTTGAGCTTTCTTTAATAAGCTTTGTGTTTAATCCTTCAAATTCTCCAACATAAACTACTAGTTTGTTAGGACTAAATTAATTGGTCAGGATAGCTCCTATAGTAGCCCAGCTGCTCTCTCTCATATCTCAACTACCTCAAATCAACTAATTAACTTAGTTATGGAACAAATAAAGAAACACTAGAAAATGGCACATATAATAACAAACAATAAAAATAGGAACAGTAAAGTGAATAACATAAGAGATTGATATGGTTTCACTTTGTTAGGCCTACATCTACAGGGACAAACACACATTGGTTGATCTTATTAATCACTAAGGATATTATAATGAAATATATTGCTTTCAGATGTTGCAAAACTTATAAACTCTCCCTCTATTGGAAAACTATTTCACCTAGTTTTCTTAAAGTATTTCCTAAAACCTCAACCACCTTTTGGCTCACCTAGAGAAACTGCCTCAATAATTTCAACACTTAAATAAATGTTATATTAGTTAGCTAAATGAGAGTATCTGATGATAGTTAGATGATTGCCTATAGCATTGATATTTTGGGTTGATTGGGATATGTCATCGCTATTGGAGAGAAGGGTATGGCGACGAGAAGAATAATTCCAACCAATTAGTGCACTCTCTGCTGCGTCACTTTTGACCTAACAAAAGACTTGAAGCAGCCAAAAAAAAATCGATAACTAGGGATTTAATACATTTGGATTTTTATTTTTTTTGGGAATATCAGACGTTTCGCTTTTAAATGTTATGATATATCCAAAACAACTTTGGATTGGATGGGAATTTTTTGGCAGTAGTGATGGGAGTAGAAAATAATAAAAACTATTGATGAAGGGAGTATAAAAAATGGAGAACGCAATAACGACTTATATAAGAGAGAGATGCCAAATGGCAGATCTATTAGTCCTATGCAAATCAAATAATATATAATCATATTATTTTGATGTTTGATTAATATTAAAAATTTTATGTTTACTAAGGGGTAAAAATATCATTTTGTGCTTATATTATAATTTATATAAGTAATTATATAACATATTATAAATTTCTAATTACGTTTTTGATTGTGTGTAGTTATTAGGTAAAATAAGAATTTCATGTAATTCGAGACTCCAAACAGATAAACAGATATCAAATTTGGATTCTGAAGATCTAAAAAGTTATATTAAAAGTTAGGTCATTGTCGAGGTGAATCTGCACCTTTTATAGTGAAAATAAACTTATTTATCATTTTAGGTGTGAAAATTGTTATCGAAATAAGTTACATATGTTTTAGTGAATTGAGTAAGTTGTATGTGTGGTTAGTGATACAAATGTATGGCCATGAAATAATTGGTTTTATTTATGTGTGTGATATGGATTAATTAATAATTAGTATAAAGAAGACCTTATTTTATACACCTCTCTTACACACCTTTTTTCACTTCTTTCTCTCCAAATTATTCTTCTCATCTCTCCTAATACACTTTGTAATATTTTGTAAATTATTTTCATAATAAATTTAGTTTTATTTTTTATTTTAGTTATTTTATTTTTATTTATTTGTAATTTAATTTCAACAATTACTTTTATTTTAATTATGTTTAACTAAATAATAATAGTTAATGTAAGATGAAACTCTTAGTAGGAAAAGATGATTAAATCAAATTTTTTTTTTAATTAAATAAAATAATTTTTTTTTTCCATTTGATTTTATCCATATTTTATATTTTGAAATTTTGATATATTATAGATAAACAAAGGAGTTTGGTACAATAAATTCTTAATATCTTAATATAAGATGTGAGGAAATTGTATTTTAACTTATTTTAAAAAATTTGAATTTCGGCACACTAAATACTTAATCTATAATTTAATTAATGAAAACATAATGATAATTTATAAAATTAATCTTTTGGAAATTAAAAAATTAAAAAATTATTAAATTATATTTACTACCAAGATTGAATGCATAACCCTAACTAATTTATTTATATAGTTTCACTTACATTAAATAGCGTATATTTATATCATATTTTTAGTTGTTAGATAAATTAAAGAAAATAACAAATTAAATATTTTCTTTGTAGATCGACCTCGAACTCACCTAACAATATTATAACAAGACACTCAAGTACTTAGATTTTATAAATTATTTTTGAATCATGTCAAGGTATTGATGTCTTTGTAGATGCAAGGTATTTATTTTGTTTATTTATTATTTATTTTTTATTCCTTTTACTTTTTATAAATTTTCATTTGCCTTCTTCTTCTTTTCTTAAATTTTATTCTACCTACAAATCTTATCAAAATTTCGTGTTCACCTCAAATTTTTTTTTTAGTCCCTATTCTTCTCAAAATTATTATTTGACCATAAAAGTGTAGAAAGTTTCAAATAAGTCTTTGATTGAAATTTTCCATAACAATTAGATTTTGACTTACAGACTTGAACTTTCTTGTATTTTTTTGACTCAATTTGGACTAAGTAAACATGAATATTGACTTAAAAAATTATAAAAAATGCAAAATAATTTGAATCAATCACTTAATTGATTGGTAATTTTTTTTAAAAAAAAGAGGCTCTGCATCTTGAGGTAAGTATTCATTTAGTTTTTATTCTAAATATTCACAATTTAATTTTTATTTTTTATATTTTATTTTCCTTTGCATTTTTTATGTTTATATTATTTTGTTAATTTTTATGGTCTATCTAATCGCCTAGATTATTATTTAATTTTTGTTAATATATTATTATACTGTTAATATCTTTTGTTTAATTATTATTTATATGGCTAGTTTAATCACCAATCAAATTATGTAATTTTAATTTTAGTTTAATAATTTTATTCGCATTTAATTTTTCTTGTATATTTATATTATTTGCATATTTAATTTTTATTTTTTATTTGTGTAATTTTCATTTTTTTATCCATGAAGAAAACCTTTCAGACCAACCTAATTGTCAAATTGATCAAGGAGACAATTATTCTCAATATAATCCATATGATCGAAATCAACTAAGAATTTTGAGAGACTATATGAGTCCAACCAGAACTGGAGAACCCTTGTGTATGGTATTTTCTCCAGAAGCATCTCGATTCAATTTCAAACTAGATACCTTCATATAATAATTTTTTGAAAGACTTATGCATTGTCAAGAGGAAATTGAAGGTAAGAAAGAAAACTTTCATGGCTGAACAGGTAAGTACCATTCTATCTATTAATAATAGGTTGAAACCTACTATTTCTTGTATAATTGGTGATCACATAATTGAGCATGTTTTACTAGATACCTTCAATAGTAATTTTTTGAAAGACTTATGCATTGTCAAGAGGAAATTGAAGGTAAGAAAGAAAACTTTCATGGCTGAACAGGTAAGTACCATTCTATCTATTAATAATAGGTTGAAACCTACTATTTCTTGTATAATTGGTGATCACATAATTGAGCATGTTTTACTAGATCTTGGTGCTAGTGTTAATTTGCTTTTATATTCAATTTATTTTTAACTTAATTTTGATGAGTTAAAATTAAATTCAACTGCACTATTGTTTGCTGATAGATCAATTAAAGTACCAAAAGGAATAATGAAAGATGTTTTAGTATAAGTTGATAAATTCATATAACTTGTGGATTTTATTATCTTATAAACTGAATCTCCTGTGAATAATTACAAAGCAATTCCTGTAATTATTGGCAGACTATTTTTAGCAAATGATTTAATGTATTTTCCTTTTGGAAATATGACTCTAAAATTGAATGTTTTCAACATGTGCAGGCAACCTAATGAAGAAAATGAGAATAAAGATGATACTAATGAACAAAAGAAATTGCTTGAATCTTGTATAAATGAAAATATTCAAAAAGAGAATTTTTCTTAACTTACTTAAATTTTTTTGATTTATTCAGTTGAATCAAATAAGTAACTTGAACTTGATATTTCTAATATAAATTCCTTGTTTGATTTTGTATAGAATTTACAAAATTATGATGGAGAGCCAAAATTCGAAGAGGTTGGAATCATTTAAAAGACATAACAACAAGAAGAACTTAAACTGGAGTTGAAACATTTGCTCAAAGGATTGATACTATGAGAAGGGGTCATTCGAGCGTATCTAAATAGATACTATGTTGACATACGAATCCCTGCGTCATTACATTCCATTTAGGATTCAGAATAGGCGTAATCGGACCTGCTTTTTACATATCTTTCGTTATTTGTTTGGGACCCTATTCACCTCTTCGGGCTTCTATTGAATAGAGAAATAGGTTATTCTTCCTGGGTCGATGCCTAAGCGGTTAATGGGGACGGACTGTAAATTCGTTTGCAATATGTCTACGCTGGTTCAAATCTAGCTCGGCCCAATAATTCGCTGATCCACCCGGAAATGATATAACCTCTTGTATGCTTATCTTGGAAAAGAAAAAATTTACCTATTCTGATTTCTTCCACTCTAACGAGCGACCAAAAAGGTAAGTTACTATATATTATTAAAAAATATAAAAATACAATTGGATGGATTTTAAATGATATTAAAGACATTAATCCCTTAATTTGCACACTTAGAATCAATTTAGAAGAAAATACTAAAACATTTTAATAACCTCAAAGAAATTAATCCTACAAATGAAAGAAGTAGTAAAAACAAAAGTTCTTCAATTACTTGATGTTGAAATTATCTAACCTATCTCTGATAATAGGTGGGTAAGCCTTACACAAGTAGTGTCTAAAAAATCTAGAGTTATTATTATTAAAAATGAATAAGGTTAGTTAATTTCAATACGAATTACATCTAGTTAGCACAAGTGTATCGACAATAGAAAATTAAATGAAGCCATTAGAAAATATCATTTTCCTTTACAATTTATTGACTAAATCTTAGAAAGAGTTTACGGCCATCCTTACTACTGATTTTTTTATGGTTATGCAAGTTATTATCAAATTCCTATATCACTTAAGGATGAAGAAAAAATCATATTTACATATCCCTTTGAAACATTTGTATTTAAAAAGATGCAATTTGGACTTTGTATTACCCCTCCAATATTTCAAAGATGTATATTAAGCATTTTTGTGACATGATTAAATATTATTTAGAGGTCGTTATGGACGATTTGACCGTGTTTGAGAATTCTCTTGATGATTGCCTTAATAATTTGGAAAAAGTTTTAAAAAGATGTGTAGAAAAAAAACTTATTTATTGAAAAAATGTCATTACATTGTTACTTTTGGAATTGTTTTGGTCATGTTGTATCTGTTAAAGGAATTAAAGTTGACAAAGTAAAAATTTAAGTCATATATAAATTGTCACTATAAAAAATAATTAGAGATATACGATCCTTTTTAGGACATGCATAATTTTATAGAAGGTTTATAAAGAACTTTAATGTCATATCTAACCACTTTATAATTATTATTAAAAGATACGTCATTTGAATGGATTGATGATACCAAAAGTGTTTTAAGAAAATAATTTATTTTTTAACATCTGCACCTACTGTGCGATCTTTTAATTGATCTTTTAATTCATATTTGTTTGGTTCTAAACTATTGTTTTTATTGACCATACTGTTGTAAGATATTTAATAACTAAATAGAATGTCAAAACAAGACTAATTCGTTGGATTTTATTACTCCAAGAATTTGACCTCACCATTAAAATAAAAAGGGTACCGAAAATATCGTTGTCAATCTTTTATCAAGATTCACATATGAATTTTATACTGACATAACACCCATCAGTGATACTTTTCTAAATGAAATTTATTTTATGTTAATTCAATACCAAAATATGCTAACACTATAAACTTTTTTGTTGCAGGTGAAATGACTTTGCAATGAGATGATCCTTACTTATTCAAATATTGCTATAATCAAAATTTTCATAAATGTATTTCTAACAATGAGGTAAGTAATGTCATTCTAAACATATGGTGGATATTTTTCTTCGAGAAAAATCTGCTAAAATTTTACAAGGTGAATTTTTTTGGCCTACTATATTTAAAGACACATATGAATTTTGTAAAACTTGTGAATATCGAAAATTTATATCAATTACTAAAAAAAACATGATGCTCTTAAATCTTATACCTGAGATATAAATATTTGATTGCTAGGGAAGTGATATGATGGGTTTGTTTCCGCCATCTTTTAGATTTTTGTATATATTAGCTGCAGTTGATTATATCTCAAAAAGGATTGAAGCAATTTCTTACTGAAAATAATGATAGCAAAATTGTAATTAAATTTTTAAAGGAAAATATTTTAAGCCAATTTGAAATTCCTTGAGCCATTATAAGTGATGTGAGTAAATATTTTTTGTAATAAGTCTTTTAAGTCATTAATAATGAAATATGAAATTACATATAAAATTTCTACCCCCTCTCATCCTTAAATAAGTGAAGTTAAATGAGCAAATAGAAAAATAAAATAAATTTTAGAAAAGACAGTTAACCCAAATTGAAAAGATTAATCTTTTCACTGACTAATGAACTTTGGGCTTATACTGCTGCTTTTAAAACACCACTAGGATTGTCTCCTTATCGTCTAGTTTTTGGGAAAATCTTGTCACTTAGTTGTAGAACTTGAGTACAGAGCATTTTGGGCTATTAAAAATTATAATGCAAACCTTGATGATGTTGGTGAATTATGTAAGTTACAATTGAATGAAATTGAAGAGTTAATAAATGATGCATATGAAAATTCAAGAATTATTAATGCAAGAACTAAAGCTTTTCATGATAAAAGAATATTTTAGAAAACATTTGAAATGGGTAAAAAAAATGTTGTTTTATAATTCTCATCTTTATTTGTTTTTAGGAAAGTTAAACTCAAAGTGGAGTGGTCCATTTGTTATAATTTTCGTCTTCATTTCTTTTTAGAGATGTTAAAGTTATAGTAGAATAACCCACTTATTATAGGGCCATAGAAATTGAGAATCGATGTCACATTGAAAATAAATAGTTAAAGATTAAAACTATATTTAGGATACCAACCACTTAAAGAATATACCAAAATAAATTTGAGTGACTCACCAAATCTTAATTAATTTTTTATGCATTTAATGGGTGACATTATTGTTTGTCATTTAGTTTTACTATTACTTTGCTAATTGAAATGATTTGATTGTTTCTTTTTGTGTCTCGAATGATACACATTGCATATTTTTGAGTATCATGATATTTCTTGCTTGAGTGTGTTTGTTTGACAATTGTATTTCCTTTTATTATATATAATGCGAAGCTCAATGAGAAATATCATTTTCAACTACCTTAGAAAACTTTTACTTGTGAAATTTCCCCTAAGAGGCCTGATACAAATTTGTAAATCACATTATATTTAGGATTTATTACTACCAACTTAGTGTCCCATGTTGAGGATCTAGAAAGGCAATTCAGAGAAATAGATGGCGGTATATATGACATCCAATTGAAACTTGAGGTTAATGCAATAAAAAGACAAAAGCAAGTTAAATGTTTGATTATACCTTTCTTTCTTTAAGATTGTATGTTTTGTTCGTTTTCACATTTGACTTGATTTTGCAGAATTAATTCTCTTCATTTTGTTATTCATTTTTTCGTATAAATGTCCTAATAATGGTACTATATGACTTCTTAAATCGGTATCATCAGTGTCTCACAATAACCGAAACATCAAAACCGATCATGGAAGAAATACAACATAAAATGCATAAGTATTTTCATTCTCTTCCTCAAAATGCCCTTAGGAAAATTTACAATAAAATTTATTTCTGAACGTAGTGTTGTATTCCTAACTTAAACCATCCATTAATGCTACTAGTTTAGGAAACACTATTAGAAATATCTTTTCATATGAGCCTAGTTTAGTTTGAGAATTCTATGTCAATTTGAATAAGAATATGAGGGATAAGACTAAGCCTAGTTTTCTCCATAAAATTCATGTGAGAGGACGTATCTTGGGTTTTCCCCTTCTCTTTTTAATCTTCAGTTTGGTGTAAGGATTTTGATGATACCAACATCTGGGAACACACGGACGCCTTAGACATGTCTACTATTGCTACTCAATTTTTAGACAGGTATTCACCTTAGCCTAAAGACCTTTTGGTTTCCAAAATTGATTCTAAATATCAAGCTTTACATCGAATTAGGGCATACAATTGATATCTTACTGAA
Source organism: Murraya koenigii (assembly GCA_025617385.1). Lineage (NCBI taxonomy): Eukaryota > Viridiplantae > Streptophyta > Magnoliopsida > Sapindales > Rutaceae > Murraya > Murraya koenigii. The sequence continues at coordinate 18,306,902 of CM046812.1, forward strand.
CATTTGATATAGTGGACCATTTATTTGGTAAAGATTTGTCTCTAATTAGAAGTTGAATTTCTTTCAACTTTAGCAAGTTGGCTTTTGATTTGAATGTAAATGATAGATATGTCTTTTGGGAGAGACATGCATTACCATTCCCTTCCTTGACTCATCAAGTATTGACATCCTAGGAATATAATTTAATTGAAGAAGACGAGTTCTTTACTTTATTTCCAGTTTTAAAATGAAGACACTCAAAATAAGAATGCTCTCTTAGATTCAGCAGCTATCAATTTTGAGCTTCAAGCCATTCGCTCCACTTTAATGCGCTTGGATGATGAAAGAGAGACAATTTTGGATTTATTGGATCAAGTTGAACAAATTCAACAAACTCTTGATGACATTAGGCTTGTTCATTGCCCTTCATTTTTTTATTTTATACTCCCTTGTTAATTAGATTTGATTTTCCTCTCATTCAGGATGCTATTTCAATATTTCATTTATGTTCTCTATCGTGCTTTTACACATTTTATCAAAGAGGGAGTTTATTTATATGTTCATTGAGTTTATTTATTCTTTATCTAAGGGAAGCTTATTTGATTCGCATACGAACTTTCTTGATTTTTTTATTAATATACATTATTGCTCTTTAAATACATGAGATTATTAATCTTAGGGGGAGAGCAAATTTTCTCAATTTTTTTTAAAACTAAAACTTCATTAACTAAAACAGTTACATATATGACATATACATACTTGTATACATAAGCATAGATCTCACTTTAAGCTACCTATATCCAAACTTTCACAATAGGAATACATAGAGCCAATTTAACTAGACTATGCATAGCTCCATTGCAAAATCGTGGAGCAAAAATCACTTTAAAAGTGTTTCCAGAAGAATATACAAACTTCTTGAATTTCATAGATTAACCATCCCATTTTACACATGCTTGCAATTTTATTACTAATAAGAAAATCCATATCCAATCCATCGACTGCGAATTTTTAAATTTTCAATCCAATCCAATCCATAGATCGGATCAGATTCTAAACATCCCTAAGAACATTTTTGTAGGGCATGACACGACACACACACTTGCTAGGTTGGTCTAAAGTTTTAGGAACGTAGGCCTTAAAAGCACGGCCTGATTAAAGATGCACTGAAGCATGGGATGTGAAAGATCCACAATAAGCGTATTTTACTAGTGGTCTAACACGTGGTTCGTGGGCCATAAGGTTTTATAGCTACTTACTTTAATTAGTTAAACTGAATTGAATATTAGTTTTTGAGTTTTTTTCCTAGTAGTACTTGAGAATAACACTTTTTTTTTTTCTCAAACCACTAAGACGATTGGGTGGGCAGCAGGGGCGGGGGTTGGTGGGGGTGGGTTAAACCACTGCTTGTGAGATAAATCAAATAATAAATAGAGCATAAGAGGTTAAATCCTTCCAAAGAAAGTAGAGCTTCATACTAAGGTGAAGTCACTAATTTTAGTTTCGGGAATTATATTTTATCAATATTATAAAAAATATTTGAATTGAAAGTATTAATTTTAACGAGATTAAAAGTGTGTTTAAACCGGTGTAAGGAGCAATATAAAATTAATCTAATTATATAGTTTTCCCCATCATAGCAATTTAAGATACAAGTATTTAATTAAGTAACAAAAATGTTTTTAAAAATGAGTGTGGAGAGAATATTGATATTTTGACGGATTAAAATATTTGCACTAATTGTGAAATTATTGAATTATCGTATCCAAAACATACATGCATGAAAGTCTCTCTTCTAAGTTCACATATATATTTCTTCAATAATAGGAAGGAGTGAAGATAGAAAGATGAGAAAAGAAATACTCATCCATTTTATCTTCTTTATTATCGTACATCTGTTGTTTGGAAACCCTCATATGTGCACTTCCCCGACATTCTTGCCACTTATACTACCTCCTTCTTAATTTGTTTGTTGATTGAGAAAAATGTAATATAGATTGTAGCAATATTTTTTTTTTAATTCACTTTCATTTTCTTTTAAATATTAATAAAATGGGCAAATGTGAAGCTCTCCATATACCAGATCCTCCAAAAAATTGTTTCATATTAAGCAGTCTTCTTATTGCTTCTAATCGAATAACTGACTTTGCTTTAATAATACATGCCATCTGTAATTACAATATTAAAATCCAGAATGCTCAAGCGTTAGCTTATCAAGGCATAATTATGTACGATGACTGAGTAAATGACTAAATGAATTCAAGTATTAGGAAAAAAAATTAAAATTATTTAAAGAATTTAGATTATTAATTCTTTTTGTGTAAGTCCTTATTTTTTGTGTATAATTAGTATACATAAATACGAAGAGTGTAAACATACATGCCACGATTGTTTTGTTTGACGTCAGTCAATATTTAAAGAAACATACTTAAGGATAAGTTAGGGAATGCTGTTTATTTTCCCTATTGAATTCAACTAAGGGGAAAGCTTCATATTGATTTCGTCAACTCCAAAACTCTTGTATATCTTTAGAAGTTTCACAATCAACTTGTCATTACAAAATTGGTTTGTAAAAAGGGGTCATGTAAGCATTTGATATTCTTTTAAAAGATGAATTTCAGCTGCAATGCTCTAAAAACCCTCTGATTGCTACGTGTAATAATATCAATACTTGTAGTGCCCAATCCCATATAGAAAGCCTCTCCATTTAATCCCTTATTCTTCTACAAGCCACTTCTCTAATTTTTTTAATTCAATTCCTCCCCTGATAACCCAAACGAACGGTTTTTTAGATACTGCAAGAGAGAAAGATGGGAAAAATATTCATTCACTTTATCATATTTATTATCTATAAATATATCATTTCACTAATGTATGCATATGCTGTTTGAAAACTCTCGTCTGTGCACTTCCCAGACATACTGCTCCTTATGTTTAAATTTTGCTTTTACCTCGTTCATAATTTATTTGTTTCATGAAAAAAAATGTAATACATATTATAGAATATATTTTTTTGTTCTTACTTTTTTTTTTCTTTTAGATGTTAATAAGACGGGTATATGTGCAACTCTCCATATAGCGAATCCTCTAAACGGTTGTTTTATTTTAAGCAACCCTATTATTACTTTATAAAAAAAAAAAAACACAGATTATAGAAATAGGAAGTTACAAAAGATGGATTCACTTGTACAGCCACTAGCTCATACCTTAATTTTATTGAATAAACAAATGAAATATAATTAAGCTTTAGAGATTGATTATGCTAGCAATTACTTTTGTTCTGCTCACTTTTGTTACCTTTTAAGTTAAAATATGGTAAACATAAAGCTAGACATTATCAATACTACTTGATTTAATTTTGAACTTTTAATGAGGACGGGTGATGATTTTGAATTAGTTAAAGCAGATGATGATATTGGAATGCTTGAAATATTTGTGGAATGGAATTAATCTTGAGAAATTACTAGAGTAAAAAAAAAAAAAGTTAATTGTTTGATAAAGTTAAAATATGAGATAGCAGTTGTACATATGAATTTTGTCATTTCGTTATAATCTGTGCTTTTTTCCTGTGAATCAGTAATAGGGCTGCTTAATATGGAATAACTGTTTGGAGAATCCTCTACATAGAGCTCTCCACATATGCCTATCTTATTAACATCTAAAAGAAATGAAAAGTAAATAATAAAAAAATTATGCTACAATCTATATTACATTTTTCTTATTACACAAACAAAACTATAGAGTAGGTAAAAGCAAAATTTTAACATAAGCACAGGTATGTCGGGGAAGTGCACAGACAAGAGTTTTCAAACAATAAGTACATACGCTAGTGAAATGAGATAATGGACATATATAATAAATATGACAAAGCGAATAAATATTTTTCCCAACTTTCTCTCTTGAAGCATTTAAAAAATTGTTCATTTGGGTTATTAGGGGAGGAAGTAAATTAGAAGAATTAAAGACATGGCTTGTAAAAGAAAATTTTGAAGAAAAGATTAAAGGTAGGGGCCTTTTTATTCGGCGTTGGGAACCATAAGTATTCATATTATCGCACCCTGCAATTAGATGGTTCTTAAAAAATTGTGGCTGAAATTCATCACTAGAAGGGGTATCAGCTGCACTTCAAATGTTTACATGGCCTCTTTTTGTGGACTAATTTTATAATGAGAAGTTGATTATGAAAATTCTAAGGATTTGTATGAGTGTTGGAGTGGAATAAGCCAATACGAAGATATCCCTTTAGTTGAATTTAATAAGGGAAATAAACAACATTCCCCAGTTTGTCCTTGCACGTGCTTATTTAAATATTAACGGATATCAAACAAAATAATTATGGAATATATGTTTACACCCTTTTGTATTTATGTAAACAATTATACACAAAAAAAGGAGTTGCACAAAAAGAATTAATAATCTAAATTTTTTAAAATAATTTTAAAGTATTTTTTTAATACTTGAATTTATCTAGTCTTTTACTCTATCATCATACATAATTATGCCTCCATAACCTACTGCTTGAGTATTTTAGAATTTAATATTGTAATTACACATGCCGCCATGTATTATTAAAACAAAGTCAGCTGTTCGATTAGAAGAAACAACAAGACTGTTTAATATAGAACAATCGTTTGGAAGATCTGGTATATAGAGAGCTTCACATTTGCCCATCTTATTAACATCTGAAAGAAAAGAAAACTGAAAAAACAGAAAAATGTTGCTACAATCTATATCACATTTTTCTCAAGCAACAAACAAATTAAGGAGGAGGTAAAAATAAAATTTAGTATAAATGGAAAAAATATCAGAGAAGTGCATAAATGAGGGTTTCCAAACAATAGATGTACGATAATAAAGAAAAATAAAAATGGATGAGTATTTTCTCTTATCTTTCTGTCTTCACTCTTTCTTGTTATTGAATAGTTATATATGTGAACTTAGAAGAGAGGGTTTCGTGCATATATATTTAGTATACGATAATTCAATAATTTCATAAAGAGTGAAGATATTTTAATTCGTCAAAAGATCAATATACTCTCCCACTCATTTTTTAAAAATATTTTTGTTACTTAATTGAATACTCGTATCTTAAATTGTTATGATGGGGAAAACTATATAATTAAATTAATTTTATATTGCTCTTTACACCCATTTAAACACAATTTTAATCCCATTAAAACTAACACTTTCAACTAAAATACTTTTTATATTATTAATAAAGTGGAATTCCCAAAACTAAAATTTTTCGAAGGCTTCAGTTTATATCCCCTCATTATGTTCTATTTATTATTTGATTTATATTACAAGATACATATATGGTATATTAATAAAATTAGATATCATTTTAAGCCTTATACAAACTTTATATAATTTCAAACTTTTTAATTATACCTAAAGACCATTTAGGTGGGGGTTAGGCCACTAATGTAATATGAATTAAATAATAAGTAGAACAAAAAGAGGCTAAAAGCTTCCAAAAAAAAGTAGTACTTCATAATAAGGTAAAGTTACTAATTTAAGTTTTAGGAGTTCATCTTTATCAATAGTATAAAAAATATTTGACTTGAAAATATTAGTTTTAATGAGATTAAAAGCGTATTTAACAGATGTAAGGTTGAATATAAAATTAATTTAATTCTATAATTTTCTCTATGATAGTAATTTAAGATATAAGTATTTAATTAAGTAGCATAAATATTTTTAAAAAATGAGTGTGGAGAGTATTTTGATCATTTGATGGATTAAAATATCTTAATTCTTTGTGAAATTATTGAATTGTCATATTTTAACTATTTATGCACGAAAGTCTCTCTTATAAGCTCACGTGTATATTTGTTCAGCAACAAGAAGGAGTTAAGAGAGAAAGATGAGAAAAAAATACCCATGGACTTTATCATATTTATTATCGTACATCTATTATTTGGAACCCACTTATGTGCACTTCCTCGACATTCATACCACTTATGCTATTTCTTTTTTACCTTCTCCTTAATTTGTTTGTTTCTTGGGAAAAATGTAATATAGATTGTAGAAAAAATGTTTTGTTCTTCACATTTTTTTCTTTTCTTTTAAATGTTTATAAGACGGGTAAATGTGGAAATCTTCATGTACACTACTAGAAAAATGACATTTACTGACACTTAGTTTACTGACACTTAGCAAAAAGTATCAGTAATTGTGAACAAATATACATATTAACAAGTAGGTATTAGAGGTTATTGATACTAGTGTGTTAGTAAATTAAACATCAATAATCACTGACACTAAAGTATCAGAAATAAAAAAAAATTCATTAATAGTTATTTTAGTTCTAACTCGAACCTGAAACTTTTAGAGTTTAAAACTTTAACATTTAAGACAAAGACCATCAAGCCATGTTAAATTAACTTAATTTGTTTGTTTTAAAGATTTTAAAAACAAAAATATAATAACAAAAAATAAAAAACCTAAATGCTTGATCTCTCTAACTCTCACCTATCTCTCAATGCTTTCCCCCGTCTACCTCTTCGCCTCCCTCCAGTTCGCGCTCGTCCTCTCCGAATCCACCTCCTTCCTCCCTTTTCTTTCCGATCTCTTCTTCGCCCTCACCGCCTCCCTGTTCTACCTCCACTACTCTGTCTTCTCCTCCGCTGCCTCCGTCCAGACCTCCGATCTCTAGGCCAAATGCGACACCCTCTCCGGCCGCATCTCCGCCCTCGCCTCCTTCCTCTGCCTTGCCCTCGCTTGCAACTCCAGGCTCTTCGTCGCCTCCGTCAGTTCTCTCTCTCTCTCGCCATGGGTCTCTCCATATCTGGCCATCAGCTCTCTCTCTACCCCGTCGTCGGCTGCCATAGTCTGAACTTAGCGAATAATAATGTTATAATTCTCACAAAAAACTTGTGGGAAAAGCGTTGGTCGAAGATGAAACCCACCGCGCCCCGAGAAAAGCGTTGGCTGGGTACCACCACCGGTGGCCGGTGGGGTCATGAGTTCAACTGGAGGAGGAGCTTGGTGATGGTAGAGGCATGGAGCAGCAGATCCGATCGCGGTCCCTATGGAGTAGCAGATTGGGTTGCTGTCTGGTGGTCGACTGCCGCTTTCTTTTCCGATGTGTGTGTGTGTATGAAACTCAAATCACGGATTTATCGCTGCTGCTGCGACTCGCTGGATCTGCGTTATGGCTGTAGCGACGGTGCAGTTGGGTTTCAAGACGTTCGGTGATGAGTGGAACGAAGGTGGGCCTTGGATGGGTGTAATGACGTACATTATAACAGCACATGCATGAACTTAGTACTTCGGCGAGTTGACAGCAGTGGTTTCGATTTGAAGAAGCACCAGTAGACTTACAGTGACGACCACGTAAGAGCGAGAACACCGAGGATCACCAGCATTGTGGCTTCATGAGCGATCTGAGCGACTTTCGATGGCTGGATCGTGACTGATAGCGATGTATGAATCCTTAGTTGAGAAATAAATTGTAGATTGTAGATGTTATGGCAATTGTTGTCACCGGAATGATGCCGAAAGTTATCAAACATATTGCTTGGGTTTCATCAATTCTTGGAAAGCAAGATAAAACCAAGCAAGATGAGGAGAAAAGATTGAGAGCTTCAGAGTTAAGGGAAAGCGGGACCGATTTGAAGAGCTACTAGATGAGATTCTTTTATTTGAAAGTAGATATGAGCTCATTGTATTTTATTTCAAGAGTGTTGATTTTATTTGGAAATTTAATATTAATAGGTATTGGAACTCTTCTGTCAGAAATAGCACCGACAACTAGTGGTTTCTTTGTTAATGATGATGAATACGACCTTGATCGTCCTCATCGAAGGATTTGTACCATCTCGGAGGCCATTAAAGATATTCCTCAAGGCAAAGTCGATTGGTCCGATAGTGATTTTTAAAATATTATTGCTTATAGATAATGTGATACTAATTGCGAGGTTTATTTGCGGTTAGTCATTATTGTGGATGATAAGGATAGGGAAAATGAGGGAGATCCGATAATGGCGAGCATCCTTGGTGACACCTGAAGCCATGGCATTTATAGTCGGACATGGTACTTGGGATTGTGTGTGTTAGCATGAAAGGTGGAGACTTAGAGAGGTTAGAACTCCCTTGATGGTGAATCGGAAGGAGAATGAGGAAAAGCTTTGTCAGACGATTCACCGTGTCGGTGGTATGTAGTTTCCTTTTATTATGTTTTAAAACTATTGAGGTTTTTTTTTTTTTAATCTAGAAACTTGTTGGTGGTAAGAAAATTGGGAATGTTAAAATAGGTTAATCATTAAATTTTTGGAAGACAACAATTCTAGAGTTTTAATTGTAGACTGCATAATCTTAATTAAGCATTTGTATTACATAGCATTCCCATGCTTCATCATTCCATTTTCTTTCATCGTTTCTTTTAAGGGACATGAATTTTTACCCTCATTCTTCTTTTATCATTTGTGATGTTCTGATGGTTTGTCAACTTCAAAGTCTTAGAAATGGGTTCGACACTTGCTTCCCGATTTTGTTGAAAGAGGTAAAGTTTACTTAGGAGCCGTGAAACAATGAACAGATTCAAGAATTTGCTTGCACTCGCTTTAAAGTCGAGTTTCCCATATTTGATAAGGTACTTGCTCTGCATCTTTACAAATTTTTTAAACAGAAAACACACTCTCATGGTTTTGCCTATATACGTAGCATTCCTACCTTAGCTTCCGACACACAACGAGCTATATGCTTCTGGATAAGGTATGATCTAGATATGATACTCCATTAAAGTACCTTGATTTGATCGTTTCTCAAAATGATTATAGCACTGAAGTGTTCGGTTGATTGCTTTGGGAATTAGGATGGAATGAGAGGAATCTAGAATTTAATCATTCTTTTTCTTCCGATGATTTAACTTTGGCTACCCAGGAACTCGAGGGTCTCTTTTCGTTATACCTTCTGCTGATAATATTGCTCTTAGGTTTGATAAATTATTGTGTGAACTTCGATGAGTCCATTGCCTTGTTGTGGAAAATCACTTGTTAGGAGTACCTTTGAGATATTGCTGGAAGAACCAAATGTTTATATATGCTTCATGAGTTTCTGGTCTTATTCGGAGACATGTGGCAATAAACTTAATTTTGTGTTTTTTATGCAGGTTGATGTTAATGGTGATAATGCTACTCCTTTATTTTTTATGGTGGTCTTTACCTCTGATATTAAAAATTCTGTTACCCTCACTTTGCTGGATCTTCTCCTTGATCTTGTATCTGTTTACCAGAAATTCAATATAAGTTTGCATCTGCCAGTGAGGGTGACAAACAATAGCTTCAGCAGTTATATAATGCATGCAGAGGAACTTCTCAAGTACAGGGGCAAATTGCATATAGATAATAGTTGTACTTATTGCCTGGTTTGCATGTTGCAAATTTTTATTGAATATTTCTTTAGGGAAATTTTGCAAGTGTTGAGACTCACAGTGGTTGGGGAGCTGCTGCACGTACAGAGGCAAGCTATAGTGGATGGATGGATGAACCAAAAAAAGAAGACTACAAAGGGTGAGGAGATGAACCGAAAAGAAAAGACTACAAAGGATGGGGAGATGAAGCAGCAAAAGAAGACCACAATGGATGGGGTGCAGTCAATTCTGAGCCAGTTTGTAAACAAAGCGAAGATGGCCACACCCATAATAACCCTGCCCCTGTTTTCCAAACAAGCAGCAGAATTTCAGGAAAAGAAGACTACAATGGGTGGAGTGTGCCCAATTTTGAGCCAATTTTCAAACAAAGTCAAGATATACTATAATCTTGTCTTCAAAATTATTGTTCTACTGATATTACTAACTCATGATACTATAATAATAGTAATTATTGACACTAAAGTATTACTATTTGTATTTTATTGATATGTAATAATTGTTTGTAAATACTGTTACAAGTGTCGCAATATTACTAACACTATAGTGATACGAACTTTTGACACATAATAATTATTAGTAATTTCTATCACTATAGTGTCATAAAATCTGTAATACTATAGTAATAGTAATTCCTGACACCACATTCAAGTGTCAGTATTTTTCTGACTCTCAGATCACTGACACTATTAATAAGTGTCACTAAAAGTAATTAGTGACACTATTTTAGTATCACTAAAGGCCATTTTTCTAGTAGTGGTAGCGGATCCTCCAAACGGTTGTTCCATATTAAGCAGCCTTATTGTTACTTTTAATCAAACAACTGACTTTGTTTTATTAATACATGGTATGTGTATTTACAATATTAAAATTTAGAATGCTCAAGCCACAATTGTGTACTATGATAAAGTAAAAGACTAAATGAATTTAAGTATTAAGAAAAAAACTTTTAAAATTATTTTAAAAACTTTAGATTATTCCAGCAAGTGCTTACAATCCGATCTCAGGAACATTCCATACCCTAGATACTTCATCAGTTGCAACTTCTCCTCCTTACCATGATAATGGTCGGTTCCGGAATATTGATGATACAGATGAGCACTCTAGTAGACCGCATGGAACGGTATCAGAGTATGATTCAGTTTCAAATAATGGCAGCTGCTCAGGTGAGTCAGAAGACCCAAAGAGAAGTTTGCCACTTCTTCTCGTCAAGATCCAATACCTGGTTCTGACAATGACAGGCGAGAAAAGATTCGTTTAAAGAATGAAAAAAAGCACCAGCGTCAGAGAGAGAAGCGGGCACAGGAGTTGCATGAGCGCTGCTCTGGCTATCTAATGTCAATAAAACTGGAAGCACTTTCTCAGCAGCTTGTCGCAATGGGGTTCTCTTCTGAGCGAGCAACCTTGGCCCTTATGTTGAATGAGGGCAGGGTGGAGGAATCTGTCAACTGGCTTTTTGAGGTGAGTGAAGAAGAAGCTCGAAATACAGACCCTAAGCTTGAAAGTAGTGGAAACTTGAAAATTGATATTAGTGAGGAGCTTGCACGTATCTCGGAGATAGAGTTGAGGTATAAATGTTCAAAGCAGGAGGTTGAAAGAGCTGTTGTTGCCAGTGAAGGTGATCTTGATAAGGCAGAAGATACCATAAAAGTGAAGAAGCAGGAACCGCCAGCTACTCCACCAAGGCCAGATGACACTGCCGACAACAAGAGCATGGTGAGACCACAGGAAAAACTTTTAGTTCCAATTACGATACAGCAGAGAAGGAATGAACGAGATTTTAACTATACCAAGGCTGCAGCTACAGTTCCAATAACATATACAGAAACTGGAAATAGAAACCTGCAGTCTCCAGTTCCAAATCAATCAAAGCCGCTGGCAGATAAAAGGTGGGCTGCTAGTGGTTCAAGTCCTTCTGCTTCACTGACGGCCACTGCACATATGCCTTTAGTATCTCCTAAAAAAGTAGAGATTCGGCAAGCTGTTGCTGGAAATGAAGGGAAAGCAATCCAGCAAGTAAGGGAGCCTGTAATTGTGATGCAACGTCCTCAATCCATGAATGCCAAGCAGATCCCAGCCTCCAGTGTAGCTTCATCACCTCAAGTAACTGCTGGATGGTATGCAAAAAATGTTCCAGCTGTTGAAAATCTAAGGCCAAATGCGAAGATTCTTCACGGTACTGGAACATTTGGCACAGAGAACCAGAGTTCAGAGCTGTTCTACAGTCAAGCTCCTTATAAGGAAATCCCATACATGCATAACTCGGTAGAGTCTATATCAGCGGGTTTGGGATCATCGTGGAGCTCGATGGGTTCTTCATCTCCTTCGCTTACAGCTCCATCCAAGCCTCGGGGTTCATGGAGTGCAACGGGTATGTCTTCACCTTCACTAGCGGCTCCATCTTCTCTTGGCCTATTTGCGAGCTGGGGCTCTGCTGGGACTTTAGGCTCGTCGTCACATGTAGATTGGAATACAGGAGGGTTGATGCCGGAGTGCGACTACACCAGTATAGATTGGATGTTGGATACAAGCACAAGCTTATCATCATCACCAAAACCTAATGGATTGTGGTTTGGGATTTCTTTTCTATTGAGGAATAGTTCTGGCAAGAGGATGAGCGGTGCAAACGGCACATGCATGCCAGGGTTGCAGGATAATGGGGTGGTTACAGAAACATCATCTGCAGGTGGGTTGCGTGAGTGGACCTCGCCATTTGCAGAGAAGGACATATTTAGTGTGCCTAGACAGTTTGTCACTTCTCCTCCTTAGGACTAGTGATTGAAATCTGGGAGAAGAGGGGAAAAGAAATCACGGATTCCTGATACTACTTGATGTTTGGTTGGCTGTGTTGATGGTTGTTTCTGCTTTACCAATCATAAATGAATCTAGTTGTTTCTGGCTTTTGAATATGCTGCCTGTTTTTTCATTCTTCCTGAATCTCGCTTTTCTCTCATCACACACGTGCACAATTAAGTTATTTAAGAAAATTATATGAATTTTACTAATAGTTATTAAATGGCAGCTTCTGTACTTTGCTTCTGGGTCGTTAAATCCTTTAAACCCGCGGAGTTGCAAAGTAACTTCAATATGAGATTCAGTTTTCCACAAATACAAACGCAGCAGATCACTTGGTTTTATTAACTTGTTTGACCTTGTAAAGCCCTGATTATTCTGATAAAGTTCATATAATGTAACACACTATTAAGTGTAATCATAATTGCGTTTAGCATTACATCAATACATGTATGATGTATCCTGAAAAATGTCAAATACAACCATTCATATTACCTGCAGAAGTTGTCCAAGAATGAAAAATATTTAAAGCTGCAACAACAGCTACTGAGAAGAACTATTGAACAGCTTAGTTCCCCAATACAAATCTTCACAGTGCCTCAAATATGGAACAATAGTAGCAGTATCTACTTCACGTTTTGCCTTGCAGTCATAAACTTGGGGACAATGAAAACAAGGCTCCATTGACATCGCTCGACCACAAACAGGATCTGGGATTTTCTCTGTGTCTGTCTTGTACAGAATCCATGGCCTTTTACCACCAAGACCTTGTGCCACATAGCCGAATGTTGACCCTGCACTTGTGACTAAAACATCCATCATACTTAGAAGATTGATTTCGGCCCATGCCTTCTGGTTGTGCACGTCATTCCTGGACCGTTGTGTCACTTCATGACTAGCCTGATAAACAGCAACCACTTCACCATTCGAAGTTGGATGCTTCTGGTACATATTCTTCATTTTCTTGTAGTAAGAAGGGCTCAAAGATGTTATAAGAACAGCCTTCGATTTCCCTTTTCCAGATGGAGCAACTATCGATTTTCCCATATCCACTTGAGGCAACAGTTTTTCCTTATCAGTGCAGGTCAAAATTTGATCCATAACTTGTTGAAAAGGACTACTGCTTTTATGAAATATCCTTACTTGGATCCCAACACGCTCTTCAGCGTCAGCCAGGTGTTTTTTGTCGTAGCTAGCAATTAGTTTCCATACTTGATTTGAGGGATGAAAAAGGTACCTTCCCAAGTGATGGAAAACCATTTCTTTGTTTGGAAATAGCTTGTCTAGTTCCTTCTAAAAAGATGACATCAGGAAAAGAGATGGAAGAAAGTAGAGATTTGACTTCATTATCAACCACGGAATGTTTCTGAGAATAGTTTGATCTTGATCACAGAAAAACAGCTTGTCATGATGATCATAATCATTACACAGGTAGAGATAAAGGTGTGTTGGCAGCAAATCTATTGAAGCACTTATCTTATTCTTCTTAATCATATTCCCGTAACTCTTCTCATAATTCTGTTTGAAACGGGAGATTCGATACATGAAGGGAAAATCCTTTGGCAATAACCATGTTGCATTTGGAAATGGCTCACAGAACAGATTGGCCATTTCAGGTTCTTCATTAATGAGCAGAACTCGGTTTGTAAGAAGAGCATAAAGAAAAGCTGAAGCTATGCTCAATATTCTGTTTCCCAGGCCAGCTCTATGTCACGGGATGAGTGTTTTGCGCAGCAAACCCGTGCGGCACTTAGACAACCTTGGTCGGGATGTTGCTAAGTAAGCCTTTGCGCTTCTCAATAGCTAAGCCAAGAGGTTCCCGAAATGCTAAAGAGAAGGAAGAGCTAGCGAGCAATGTAACCAAATGCGGAAATTATATTACTCGAAAGAAAGCTTACAAAAGAGCTTACAAGTGTTTGGCTGATGCTTATAGGAAAGCTTGGCTAGTCCTGGAGAATTCTAGAGAATTCTATGTACATGTGTCAAAATCTAGATCGTACATGTGTCAAAAATCTAGGATATGTACAAATATGCTAGAGGTGCTGGAATTTGCTGGAATGTTCTAGAATCGGGCCAAGCTAGCACATCTTGGCTCATTCTCTTGGGCCATTTTGGGCTGGAATCATGCGACCCGTAACATCCTCCCCCACTTAAGCTCGCTGCGTCCTCGTCGCGCTCTCGTGCTTGTACCTTTGGATGTGTTCCGCGAACTGCCGCAATTCATCTTCTCGTTCCCAAGTGGCTTCGCTCTCGGGGAGGTTCTTCCACTTCACCAAGTACTCGTAGTATGGTGGAACGCCCCTCCTACGAATGATGCGATCAGCAAGGATGTAGTCCACATCTTTGTCGAACGCGGTGACAACGGCTGTTGAGGCACGCCTTGATTCTCCGCGTGTTGGTTCTTCCACGTCTTCGTGGTATGGCTTGAGAAGACTCACATGGAAGACCTGATGAATCTTGAGTCTTGGTGGAAGCTCTAAGTGATACGAGACGTTGCCCACACGTCATACAATGCGGAAGGGTCCTTCGTAGCGTCTCACTAACCCCTTGTGGACTTTCCGAAGTGTCTTGAATTGTTGGGGCAGGAGCTTGATCATAACTCGGTCTCCTTCCTTGTACTCGACGTGCCGTCTCCTTATATCAGCCCACTTCTTCATTTTTCTCGCGGCCTTGTCGAGGTATGCTCGCGTGATGTTCGCTTCTTCATGCCATTCGCGGGCGAGCTTGTGTGCCGCGGGGCTTTTCCCCCCATACGTTGAGGCTATGGCATTGGGGGTCATGGGCTGGAATCCCATGATGATCTCGAATGGGCTCTTGCCGGTAGCCTCGCTCCGCTGGAGATTGTATGAAAATTGGGCGACATCAAGCAACTTCGCCCAATCTCGCTGATGAGCGCTCACATAGTGCCTCAAATACATCTCGAGGAGGCTGTTGATGCGCTCGGTCTGTCCATCCGTTTGTGGATGAAAGCTTGTTGAGAACTTGAGGTCGGTCCCCAACATCTTGAAGAGCTCCGTCCAAAATTTTCCAGTGAAGCGTGGGTCTCGATCGCTCACGATGTTTCTTGGAACACCCCAATGCTTCACGATGTGTTTGATGAAGAGACGGGCTGCTTCATCCACCTTGCAATCTGCGGGTGCGGCAATGAAAGTAACGTACTTGCTGTAGCGGTCTACCACGACCATGATGCTGCCGCAACCTTTGGATTTTGGTAAGGCCGTTATGAAATCCATGGAGACACTCTCCCACTG
Organism: Murraya koenigii; assembly: GCA_025617385.1. Classification (NCBI taxonomy): domain Eukaryota; kingdom Viridiplantae; phylum Streptophyta; class Magnoliopsida; order Sapindales; family Rutaceae; genus Murraya; species Murraya koenigii. Next base: position 18,322,298 of record CM046812.1, read on the forward strand.
CCTTGATGCTAGGGGCAGGGGCTACAACAATCCTACCGCCAATTGATGATCAATTTTGTCTTGTTGGCATACAAGACATGTCCGCACATATGCCTCGATATCGTCCCGCATACTTGGCCAAAAGTACAAGGCTTGGACTAGTGCGATGGTGCGCTCTATTCCGGGGTGACCAGCCCACTTGGAGTCGTGGCACTCCTTGATGACTTCTTTGCGTAAGTTTCCCCACCTTGACACGAATAGCCGATCTCCCTTGGTGAGTAGGATGCCCTCTTCTTGCCAAAAACGCCTTGTCTTCCCTTGAAGAACTTTCTCCAGCAAGTCCTTCGCCAATGGGTCTTGTTGGAGGCCTTCCTTGATGCGTGAGATAAGGTCTGACTTTGGTTGGCTCGCGCTAAGTGTTGCCAATTCTGCCTTGCGGCTTAGTGCTTCCGCAACGACGTTGGCTTTGCCTGGCTTGTACTCGAGCCGATAGTCAAATTCCGCGAGAAAATCCTGCCACCGTGCTTGCTTGGGGCTCAACTTCTTCTGCGTCTGAAAGTAGCTTGTGGCTACGTTGTCTGTCATGATAGTGAAGTTTGAGCCAAGCAAGTAATGTCGCCACACTCTTAGGCAATGGATGATGGTTGTCATCTCCTTCTCTTGTACCGTGTAGCGGCGTTCCGTGTCATTAAGCTTTTGGCTTTCGAACGCTATCGGGTGGCTTTCTTGCATAAGGACTCCGCCAATGGCGAAGTCGGAGGCATCCGTTTGCACTTCGAAGGGCTTTGTGTGGTCCGGAAGAACTAGGACGGGTTCCTTCGAAATTGCTTGCTTCAAACCCTCGAATGCTTGTTGGCATCCTTCGAACCAATGCCATGTCCGATTCTTCTTAAGCAAATCCGTCAAGGGTGCCGCCTTGGCTGAGTAGCCTTGTATGAACCGGCGGTAGTAATTCACCAACCCAAGGAATGATCGTAACTCGGGTACTTTAGTGGGAGGCTCCCAATCAAGTATGGCCTTCACCTTCGAGTTCTCCATCATTAGCTTGCCGGCTGATATCTTGTGCCCGAGGAACTCTACCTCCTCTTGCGCGAATGAGCACTGCTACAACTTGAGGTAGAGCTCGTTTTCCCGAAGTACTTGGAACACTTGCTGCAAATGTTTGGCATGCTCACTACTAGAAAAATGGCCTTTAGTGATACTAAAATAGTGTCACTAATTACTTTTAGTGACACTTATTAATAGTGTCAGTGATCTGGGAGTCAGAAAAATACTGACACTTGAATGTGGTGTCAGGAATTACTATTACTATAGTATTACAGATTTTATGACACTATAGTGTCAATAATTACTATTACTATAATATCACGAGTTAGTAATACCAGTAAAACAATCACCCCAATGAAGCGATACTTTATGATACATTTTAGTATCAATGACTTTTATAAGTTATTATTGTCATTTTAAGTTTTGTCAATCTAATAATATTTTTAAAAAAATATTAGTAAAGCTGCTAAAATGAACAATTATATATAAAATTTCTAAGAAAACATTATGGCTCTTTTGTTTGGCTTTCTTCACCAAACAATCTTAAAAGAGTTTGCTACTTAATTCTGTACACACCCCAAATCATATGGGTTCTTTGACAAAACACCATTACTTTCATACACAAATAAATCAGGCTCTCCATCTACAAATTTAAGGAAGATTAAAATATAAAAAAAAATAAAGATCATCCACATCGATAACGTGACAATCAATAGGCTCCCAGTCGTCTTGGTCAAATAGATCTTCAATTGATACAATAGGATAATTCAAATAGATCTTCGATACGTCTTGTAAAGAGGCTGTGGCCTGTAACATAAAACTCCAATCTCTCCGAATGCATCTCCTACTACTGCCTTTCCTAGGATATGTATGGCCCATGTACAAATGTGAAACTCATTATTTTGATGTGTTTTCCTTTTAACTGCAGTGAGTAGAAAAAATTATAAAGGTTAACAGTTACACTTACTTGATCTTGGACGTCAACATAGTATATCAAATCCTGTAACAAGCAGATTTTTCAAGTCAAATTAACATAAATTGAATTGATTCTGATTTATAGAAAAATTGTTTCCCAGAAAATTTAAGTTCACTCACCACAACTCCCGATACCGATGCTTAAAGATTTGTTGGAGCTTCATTCTGCGAATTACGTCTTCCTTGGGTGGAAAATACTCGCATCCATTTACGAAACCTTTGAAGAAAGATTACTTTATCGGGTCACATCTATACTATAGAAGAGAAAAGTCAGAGCAATATATACGTGTATAATTGTCCATCAAAGTTTTACCAGTTGAAAAAGGAAATCATGAGAGACCCCTTGAAAGAGATAGACATTTTGTGCAATGGGGAAGAAGAGATAGTGTGCAATGCTTGAGCGAATGGCTTTTGGCAGACCAACCAAGGCCTCCTGCTGCTTCAATCCTTCAGTTTTGAACTTCAAGCATATGTGTGACAACATTTGATCATGTATGCAAGGGGCAAGTGATTTCGTGTGGCAAATTGCAAGCGACGCAGTTGTATCCCTCTATAGCACCAAAACCGGTTGCTTTTCATTAGCAATTCCATGCTATACATAGTATCATTCAGTAATGTAGATAGGTATCTTTACTTTCCTTTTCTTGAATCTATCTAATGTATTGAATTCAGCTTAGTAGGTTAAGAACATAAGAAGAATGTAAATGAAAGACCACATACTGAAATTCACAGTGCGGTTGGTCCGAGTGGACCACAAGGTTTGTCATGTTCCCAATGAGGTAGGATGTCAATCCCAAGTTGAATAGCATGTAAAAGATATCAAACGAGCATCTCCACAGGGTTCTCGGCATGCAGGTCACCATAGCCGATTGTTGTCGAGTTGTAATAGACCCGAGTACATTGCGGTTACATATCTGTTCCAAAGAGTTTCCTCCTTGAAATTTCGGTTTACTTCACCGATCCGGGTTTTCTCGGATCGAGGTACCTAGCTGCAATTAGATAGTTAAAGCACCCGACACGATGTCACTGCAAATAGCGTTACACGAAGTAAACAAGAAGGGAATAAATCCATGATTCAAGTGAGCGAAAGGGGTGAAGGTCATATACATGATCTTAGATAGGGAACAAGCGGAAATTTGTAATATCTTACAGCAACAAGCTTTGCGCATCGAGTCCGAAATAGTTAAACCGAATGTCCTTCTCAAGTCGCGAAGGAAAGCAAGGTGGTTGGTAAGTATATTGATCCTTCCATTGTAAGAATTCAAAATTTTGGGGAAAGTATTCAAGTTTGAACTCAATTATCAACCTTGCAAAAAGAGCTGACTCGTCTAAGGCGCTGAGTCCGAGCATGTTGAGGAGTCTAAAAGTAAGCTCATTGTTGTTATTTTTCGGAAGGAGAGCAAGAAGCCGAAATGAGGTCATTGAGCGGACATCGAATATAAACCGGTAAACATCATATCAAGAAAGCTGAGTGACTCCAATAGAACCAAACATCATTTCACTGTCAATTAATTGAATTGTTTTAACTTTGATTGAGGCTGCAAAACTCTTATTACCTGATTGCAATTTTCTTGGGATCATCAACAAGAAGATATGATTGGCTGTCGAGATATGCAACGAAGAAGGTGAGAATGATATCTATGGCGAAGAAACCATTGACAATGTTGTCAATGATAAAAAGTGCATCTTTTTTGTATGTCAAACAATTGCAGCAATGAATGAACCAATCAACATACCAACCATAAAGCCACAACATCTACAGACAAAAGATTGAACCCATTCACTTCTCTTCTCTTCTCTTCTCTTTTCACATACTTTCCCAGCATCCAAACATACAACAAACACAATGCAAAAAACACCCCTACCTCGTCTCTGACCTTTCCGAAAAGTTCTATTAAATCTTTTCTGTTCTCACTCCATTCTTCCATAATCACAGGTTTAATCTTAAGCCAGTTCTCTAATATCCCCTCCACTGTGAGTCCTGCTGCAACCTTTAGTTTGAAACAATTTTATGTAGCCATTTAATAATATCCATCAAATAAATTGTAGCACGGAGTTACACTAACCGTGGATTTTCGAATAGTAGGCGGTCTCATCTCAAGCGAGCAACCTCACTAGCGAGCAAAGTTTCATATCCGGTTTCAACCACGGTGCATGACTCGCAATAATATAAAGCACTAGTTTGCTCTCAGCAGATACTTTTTTCACCGAATGAATGCAGAGAGATTTAGAGAAGCTTTGAGTTCTTGTGAAATTCAGATTGAAGAAACTAAAATTAAGCAAAGTAATTAACAAGAGCTGACCGTGTGCATTTGAACAACAATCCGATCCTTGACGGCGGAATCCACGCCGTCGAATAAACTTAGCCATCTCATCTGTGGCGACCTATTAAACACAAGTGAAATAAAGGAAAATGGACCGATCCAAATCTAATTCAAAAGCACATCTTTAATAAAATTCATATATCACACTGATTTTCTCATTAGTGAAGCGGGGAATGACCTTGACGAGCAGAGAGGCGGTCTCTCCGCGGTATCACTGAGATAACGCCGTCAAAGTCCAATGCGTATAAATCCTCCATTTCTCTTCGTACTTCCTCTAGATAATGAACCTTGACTCCCGGAGGCCACGGAGGCAGAGGGCTCCGCCGAGGCGGCGTCGGCAATGAAGAGCACTAGAGTTGCAAGTGAGGGCAAGGCGGAGGAAGGAGGCAAGGCGGACATGCGGCCGGAGAGGGTGTCGCATTTGGCACGGAGATCGGAGGTGCAGGACGGAGGCAGCGGAGGAGGCGGCAGTGAGTGGAGGTAGAAGCAGGGGAGGCGAGGCCGAAGAAGAGATCGGAGGGAAAATGAAGGAAGGAGGTGGATTCGGAGAGGAGGATGGAGAGGGAGAGGAAGAGTACGAGCGCGGACTGGAGGGAGGCGAAGAGGTGGACGGGGGAAAGCACTGAGAGATGGGTGAGAGTTAGAGAGATCGAGCATCTAGGGTTTTTCATCTTTTTGTTATTATATTTTTGTTTTTAAAATCTTTAAAACAAACGAATTAAGTTAATTCAACGTGGTTCAATGGTCTTCGTTTCAAATGTTAAAATTTTAAATTCTAGAAGTCTTAGGTTCGAGTTGCAACTAAAACAATTATTAATAATTTTTTTTTTATCTCTGATACTTTAGTGTCAGTGATTATTGATGTTTAATTTACTAACACACTAGTATCAATAATCTTTAATACCTACTTGTTAATAGGTGCATTTGTTCACAATTACTGATACTTTTTACTAAGTGTCAGTAAACTAAGTGTCAGTAAATGTCATTTTTCTAGTAGTGGCTCTTCGAGTGTGGTGCTGTACACCACTATGTCGTCCAAGTACACGACCACGAAGCGGTCGAGGAATGGTTGCAGCACCTTGTTCATGAGTGTGCAGAATGTCGCCGATGCATTGGTTAGTCCAAAAGGCATAACTAAGAACTCGAAAGATCCGTACCTTGTGACGCATGCTGTTTTGGGCTCATCTCCTTCGGCAATGCGCACTTGGTAGTACCCAGAGCGCAAGTCAAGTTTGGTGAAGTACCCTGCACTTCCAAGCTGGTCGAATAGATCCGCTATCAAGGGTATCGGGTACTTGTTCTTGATAGTGATCTTGTTGAGCACTCGATATTCGATGCACATCCGCAGCGATCCATCCTTCTTCTTTTGGAAAAGGACTGGTGCACCAAATGGGGCTTTGGACGAGTGTACATAGCCTGCGTCCAACAAATCCGCAAGCTGCCTTCGTAATTCTTCGAGCTCGGGAGGCGCCATGCGGTAGGGTACCAAGGCTGGAGGCTTTGAACCTTGCTCCAACTCGATTTGGTGATCCACCTCTCGTCTAGGTGGAAGCTTCTTCGGAAGCTGGGGAGGCATCACGTCCTTGAACTCCTCGAGGACGGATTGTACCATAGGAGGGACTTGGGCTGGAGCACTTGCTGGATTTTCCCCCTCATTGAGCTCCCGGATGGAGACCAAGAAGCTTGGGTCCTTCTTGAAACGCTTCTTGAATTGCATGGCGGAGAGTGTCTTCTCCTCGGACTTTCCTCGCTCCGTAGGAACCATGCATGCCTTACTCCCATCGAATATGCTAAGGGAGTTCGTGGCTGGAAGAGGGAAGGCATGGACTTGGTCGAAGAATTCCATGCCAAGGACCATCTTGAAGTCATCCATTGGCACTATAGAGAAATTGAGTTTCCCGCTCCATGCGCCAAGTGCTACGTTAACTCCTTGTGCAGTGCCCGTAATGGGCTTGGCGGGTGAGTTCACCGCCTTTATTGTACCTCCTTGTCGCGTGGTTCTAAGGCCTAGGCGCTTGGCCTAATCCTCGGATACGAAATTATGTGTGGCTCCCGTATCCAGCAACGCGCAAACGGTATGGCCGTTTATCTTCGCGCCAGCATACATCAGCCCTTTCTTGAGTGCTGTTTGTGGGCTGTCGAGTGCGCTAAGTCGTTGGATAGAACCCATGCTGGGTCGGGGTTCATCCGTCGATGGTGTGGAGTTGCCCTTGGGCTGGGCAACGAGGGCATTCAGCGACTTCTTCTCCGGACAATCGCGAACCCAATGAGGGCCATTGCAAATGAAGCATGGGCTGCGGGGCTTCGGAGCTTCCTTCTTGCCTTCCGTTTTTCCTTGCCTGCTCTTGCCGCTTAGAGGCTTTTTCTGCCCCCAATCCTTGCGATTGTGCCCCTTGTCCTTGCGACTTTCTCCCCCACCTTTACCTTGGCTAGGCCTTTTCTCCTTGGATTGGGTGGAGTACTCGTGCAGCGACTCCGCAATGACAATAGCGTCGTCAAGTGTTAGGACGCCCCGCCTGTCGAGCTCCGTTTTGGCCCAATCCTTGAGGCCATCTTGAAAGTAAAAGAGTGAGTCCTTGTCGGACATATCGCTGATCTCTAGCATAAGGGTAGTGAACTCGTTGATGTAGTCGTGAACGCTACCTGTTTGGTTGAGGCGACGTAAGCGTGCTCTCGCCTCTTTCTCGGCATTGCTTGGGGCAAATTGCTTTCGGAGTTCTTGCTTGAAGTCTGCCCATGTGTTGATGGCGCAGATGCTTTTGCCCATTTCGCCATGCTTGCGACGCCACCATAGTTGTGCAGCGCCTCGTAGGAACGTTGGTGCAGTCCCCACTTTCGATGCCTCTTCTCGTACGCCCATGGCATCGAAGTACTGATCTAGCCCGAACAAGAAGTTATCTACGATGGTGGCATTGCGTGTGCCATCGTAAGTGTCCGGCTTCGGCACGTCAATGCGCCGTGCATCACTCGTGCTTGTAGAAGCTGGGCTAGCGGAGAGTGCGCGCTTGTGCCATGCCCAATCTGAGCGGACTTCCTCTACTTCCGTACGGACGGCGCGCAGCTCGTCTTGCACGAAGCTGCGGAGTTTCAGCAATTCTTCGTGGAATGCCTGAAATTTCCCTCGGAGGGTGTTGGCTTGCTCTTGCATGAGGGCCTTCGTTGCCACTGTGAAGTCGGCGTATTCGCCCTCGAGACCATTCACCCTTTCCTCCAAAGTTTCGAGGGTGTCCTGAGCGACGGACATTGTTATTTCGAGCGTAGCCATGCGAGGCTCCAAAGCATCGATGGAAGCAGCCTTGGACTTGTTACGAGTCTTGGCCTGTCCGCGTGTTTCATCGCGGCCCCGGCTTGGTTCCGAGATAATCTCCACACCAACAACACCCTCTTGTGTAACACTTGAGGTTGAAAGGTTGGCCATTGCTGCTGGAATGCGTGAGTGCAAACCTTGGGCTCTGATACCACTTGTCACGGGATGAGTGTTTTGCGCAGCAAACCCGTGCGGCACTTAGACAACCTTGGTCGGGATGTTACTAAGTAAGCCTTTGCGCTTCTCAATAGCTAAGCCAAGAGGTTCCCGAAATGCTAAAGAGAAGGAAGAGCTAGCGAGCAATGTAACCAAATGCGGAAATTATATTACTCGAAAGAAAGCTTACAAGAGAGCTTACAAGTATTTGATGCTTTGCTTGGATGATACAAATGCCTAGAGCTCACCTCTATTTATAGGAAAGCTTGGCTAGTCCTAGAGAATTCTAGAGAATTCTATGTACATGTGTCAAAATCTAGATCGTACATGTGTCAAAAATCTAGGATATGTACAAATGTGCTAGAGGTGCTGGAATTTGCTGAAATGTTCTAGAATCGGGCCAAGCTAGCACATCTTGGCTCATTCTCTTGGGCCATTTTGGGCTGGAATCATGCGGCCCGTAACATCTAGCTATCAAAACAACGTATCTACACTCGGAGGAACTGTCATTTTGACCAGATACCATTTCTTTTATGCTATTCTTGTATGACTCGGTGTAAGGTCCACATCTTTTATGAAGCTTTTCATATTCTCGAAGCTTGGAAACAAGATACAAAGGAGGCACATACGGTGAAGATTTTCGATATGAGATGGATTGGTACCGCTTAAGCAAGATCTTTTCGTGAAGTTTGGTGCCGTGAGTCCACCAAGAAGTTTGTCATTGGTGAGTTGATTCTCGATGTTGAATTCATCCTCATCTGGTGAGTTCATTCTCTCGATAAGTTGAGATAATTCGTCTTCGAACAAGAGAAATGGAAAGACAATTAACCTTGTGTAATTAAGCAGTTGAAAGATTTCAAGTAATGCTACTTCATACACAATCAACCGCTAACAGGCACTTCTATGAGCATGACCATGCTAAGAAATCCTCATAGTTGGGACTTTAAATACACTAATGATGCCCTGAGTGAGTCACTTGATTAATGAACTCAAAGCTAGTAGGTCACAGTTCAACATTAACGGAAGATTAGTGTTTTAAGGTTGGGGCCTAAAAAAACTTACACATGTAACATAAATTCAATGAGGCTCGACCAAAATTTTTTAATCTATTAGATAAAGGCTCCAACATTAACATCTACGAGTGTTTAAAATTATAGCAGTGTTTAAAATTAAAGGTTGAACTAGAGATGGCAAAATCCGGATCTGGATTCGGATGCACAAAAATCCAGATCCTGATCCGCATCTGAATCTGAATCCTGAAAAATATATGCGGATCCGAATATGGGTAATATCCGCACAGATTGCAGGCGGATATCTCGGATATCCAGGTCCGTAAATATTAAATTTTAAAAATTTAAAATATAATTTAAAATTTTAAAATTTTATAGAATGATATCAAATAAAATACAATCATAAATTTATAATTAACAATTTAGCATGAAGAACATACAATAACATCATAAATTGACAATTAAATTATCACAACATAAATTTCTTTTGTGTAGTCTGTATAATGAAATGTTAAAAATGTGTGACGAAGTGTTTGTGGCATTAGGGTTATGTTTTTGTGCCGCTGAGAGACACTGTGCACGCATCACTGTTATGCCTGGCACACCAAATTTTGGTGCGATAGGATACCCTGTCACACAAAACTACCTTATTGCACCTTTGTCGCACCTAAATATAGTTTTAATTTATTTTTATTTTTTTAGTGATTATGTTTTCTACTGTATAATAATTTTTTTTTTAATCATTTCAGGATTAATGGATTTAGTTGTATTTGAACTGTGTTATAATGGTTGGTGGGAGACATCGACAGATAACTGATGGATTATGCAAATGCTAAGAATACATTATTTTTAGTTTGAAAAGATTATATGTTTCCTCAGTTTCTAGCAAGAATATACGAGGCTTTACAGATAAATCCCAATGAATATAGTATCACGATAAAGACAACTTTGAGGTCTAATATCACAACCTATCATGCATGTTTACTACCCATGAACATATGTAATGATGAAATAGTCAATGTTGTGTTACATCTAGCCTCTGATATGGCCAACTGTGGATGCATCCTTATATTTGTTACCATGTCTCCTAGAGTTTTGAGCCAAGATGTTGAGGTATTTGTAGAATTTGTCTCTGTCCCTAATGTTGAAGAAGAGGTGTTGCCAAAGACAACGTCATTGCAGCAATATTACAACACTCCACGATAATAATAACACCAATGATGATAACAGCATTACGTTAACTGATGTTGGAGAAGAAGTGTTACCACTGAAGATGTCATTAGAGAAATGTTACTCTCCTTTTCACAACAATTATTTCTCCAAAAATGATGATCCTATTGACGACATAGGCAACACAGAAGCAAATAATGTTCGTGTGGAGGTATATAATAGTACGAGAGCCACTCGTAGTAGTAGTCCAATTAATGATGGGGGTGTTGATCCTTCCGATATTTCTTTTAACAATGAGGATGAGCGTCAAGTTGATATTGCTACTAATAGTAGGGACAATCAATCTATTGCTCTAATGGGCCATTTGATGAGGACAGTAGTTGAGCCCTTTATAAGTTTTGCTCCAGTTGTATCATCAAACTTGTTTGCTCCATACTTTGTTAGACGTTGCAATTCAGATGATATTGGTGTGGGCAAGTTGTTTACTGAGACAAATGAGTTAATATTAAAACTGTGCAAAATTGCCCTTCCAGATAAGTTTGATTTCAATATTGCACGGTCCATGACTACATGTTTCGAGGTCCATTGTTCTTCGGAATCATTTAAATGGCGTATTCGAGCAACGAGACCTTCGAACAAGCAGAATGTTTATTGGGTAGTTAAGAGAATTAACAATGTACATACATGTCATAATGAGATGTTGTCTGACAGCCGTCACCAAGTAAGGAGTCGAGTTGTTGGTCATATTATCGCGGATAAATATATCCAAGAAAAAAAGATATACACTTCGAATGATATCAGAGTAGACATGTAGCATGAATACGGTGTCCAGTTAATATACCAGTAAGTATATCGGGCCAGAGAAGTTGGTCTTGAAATTGTTCGAGGAAATCCTGCAGAGTCATATAATTTACTGCCTAATGCTCTCTTATTATGAAAGATGCAAATGAGGGTACAGTTACTCACATTGAACGAGATGTGGATGATGATTTTTTATACTACTTTGTACCTCTTGGATCTTTTGTCAAGGATTTTAAACAGTATATTAGAATGGTGATTGCTGTGGATAGTACTCATCTAAAGGGCCTATATCGAGGAAGCATATTTGTTGCAACATAGTTAGATGAAAACAATCAATTATATTTGTTAGCCATTGGAGTTTTGGATTTAGAGAATAATGATGCTTGGGAATGGTTTATGACGAAGTTACATAAAGTGATTGGCGATATGCCAAACTAAGTATTTATCTTCGACTGATGCACTTCCATTAAGGGAGCCGTTGTTAAAGTATTCCGTAATGCTACTCAAGACGTTTATTTTTACCATGTGAAAGGTAACATAAAAGCAAAATTCAGGATGTCCAAAGCTATTTGGCATGATTTCGATCCTATCTTTATAAAAATCGCAAAAGCATATGGACACGGAGAATTTAGAAAAAAACTTGAGGCTTTGTGGATGTTCCACTCCAATGCAGTTGATTACTTGGAGAATAATATGGGTACATGTAATTGAGTAAGGTCTGAGTTCGAAGATAGGAGATACAATATTCTTACCACCAACATCACAGAAAGCTTGAATTCTTTTATGAAGGGACCTCAAAAATTTTTGATTACTCATCTTGTTGATCACTTTAGAAAAACAATGTTGCAATAGTTTTATGATAGAAAACTTGTGGCTGAATCAATGAGTACTCGGCTAACAACCTGAGCAGATGAAATAGTCGCTGAAAGGAGATCTTGAGCCGAAAGGATGATCGTCCATCCTGTGTCTCCACATCAATTCCATGTTTTGGGTGGTGGTATTAAGGAGGGATTAGTTGACATACAGAACAAATATTGCTCATGTAGAGTATTCGAATTAGGTCAGCTAGTCTGTGAAATTGCCGCTTATTTAATTGTCCGAGTGGATTACATAAGCCTTTGTTCTTATTTTTACACCAAGGAATCATTAGCGAAGGCTTATGCACAACTAGTGGAACCTGTTGACGACGTAATAGACTGGGAAGTTCCAGAGGAAATCCAAGAGATGCAAGTTTATCTTCTAGTAGAAGCACCACCACCTGATCGTCGTAAAGAGCTAAGAATACCTTTTGTCGATGAGGATGTAAATCGAAAAACTGTGAAATGTGGGCGGTGCAACGAATCGGGACATAACCGTAAATGATGTAAAAATCCTATTGCATCGAATCAAAATTAATTGCATTGTTCCAAGTAATTATGTACCACTAATTCTATGTTTTTTGTATATTGCACAATATATGTATTGAAATTTGTTTAATGTTATTTATTATTGCAATTATGTGTAACACCCATTTTTTAATTTTTACACACAATTATATGTAATTAAGTACGTTAGTGACAAAAACATTCAATAAATCAACATTCGAATGAATACAATGGTTTATAATCTAATATTGCCATTAAATACGCCTACAACAATTTTTTTCTTAAAATACTCCCAATGACTACTGTTGAAATCAAGCTTGAGCCCAAACATTAAATACATAGTAAACATCAATAAAAATACACCGCAATCGCCACTACCAGGCTCTTGTTGTGGGATACCTTTAACTGCGATGACTTTCCAGTAGTTAGCACATTGTAGGTCATGTTGAATACTGTAAAATCCAACATGGTCTAACCATCGAGGGAATATGACTTCAAATGGCTTAAATTGATCATTGTACGTTTTATCGTCGTAAAATGTTACCAACGAGTCATAAATCCATACTTTGTTGGTACGAAAGTCCACTTGTGCTAGTATCCAATGATTGCCACCAAGGTTAACAGGGATGAATACCTACACATAAAAATATTCATTAATTTTCTATGTTTTTTACGCCCAAATTAACACAGTAAAAAAATAAAAAAAAAATTCACATACCATATCCACATCTGTCAGCTGCTTTGACATTATGAACTCTCGCCCACATATATAGCTATTAAAATTATTGCTATATTCTAATGATTCGACCGCACATTCTTCGTTGTTCCATAACTACTTAAGGAATACCTGGAATATCATATACATACGAAATAAGAAATTAACAAAATTTAATTTGTAAATACAATGAGTATATGTTATGTAAATTAATTACCCAAAAATATGTGTCCTTATGCCTGACCCGCTGAGATAGTGCATTCGGATACTGCCGTTGCTTCTCACTGATCAAGCGTAAATACTCATGAATATGCTGTGGATGAATAGAATAGAAAACCATTGGTCAATTTAGAACACAATCATAATACACAAATGACAGAATGGATTGATGTTAAAAAAAAATTACCTTATTAGCTAGTCATCCCATTAAAGTGTGACCCAAATGTATTTGAAAAAACGAGTACGAGTATGAGACTGAACGATCCACTGTGATGTTACTAGCAAATCACTAGTCGAACTCGTCACATACACTTGGATCCTGCAATCTTCGAAGTGGATTTATATCCACACTTGTTTGTTCGTCGATCTGACTGTCCATTAGTTGGAGTGTAGGTAGAGGATTGATGTTCCTCTCTCGCTTAAATGACGGAATCAAATATGGACTATTAAAGACATAAGACCGTCTGTATGGACGGTTAAACTTACTAATATCCGGCGGCACCTCCCTAAGGATCTGCACGCTCTCCCCGCTGACATCCCCATAAAAGTTATATAATGACATAGGAGTTGAAACATTCTGATTCCTCAAATCAATATACACTCCAATATAATCTGGGGCCTATCCATTTGTCAAGATGAACATATTCAATAAATATCGAATTAAAAGTTAAAAAAATGCAATAGTTAACTATTAAATTTACTCACCGTATACGAGCGTGTAGTTGGAGAAGGACCGTGTGAGTGTTCAATATATGAACCAATAAATCACATCACCGCTTCTCTAAATTCCTTATGTTCTTTGGGCTCTGCCTCAAAAGTTGACTTCAATTCACATATAAAACGATCAATTTTGTCCATCCATTGAATGATATAATCATTATTATATTTTATCCTTAACTATTATGAATAAAAAAATATAAGTATATATATATATATATATATATATATATATATATATATAATAAGAGAGAATATTAAAATGACTTATATATATGAAGAAAACAAATGATTTATAATCTCTGAATCATGTATGTCATTGGATTCATGTGTCTGCTCATGATAGTCATCTACAGGAAGCTCATCCCCTACAAAATTTTACGACTCTAGTGTTGGGCTAGTGGCACTCGCGATTTTTTGATTCTCCTCTGTTTGTTTTGTAATGGGAGGCACGTTGATAGATGGTTGATGCCGCACAAAGTAACATTTAAAATAGGTAAATAATTTATTAAAGAAAGAGCCATTTGTAATTATCTAGTATGAAACACTAAAGGATACTCACATTACGGACCCAACTTGGGATATGTGGAACATAATCTTTTACAGTCTGCTAATATTTTTAGGTTTTCTCCTTTAAGTTCAGCTTGATGGTTTGTAAAATATTTTCCTGCAATAATTCAACCCAAATTTTGGGTTAGTATAATCATCTAGTATTATTTAGTAATATGAAAAGTAATAATATACATTACTTACAAGACAAGAGTTATCATTGAACAATGAATAAACTTCAGTGAAGTTTATTTTGGAGGAAGCAATGAGCTTTCATTGCATAATGTGTGGAATCTTCTTTTTGGTTTTCACAACTCACTCTGATGGCAGCCCTCCAATCACTTCAAAAATCCATGCCTACAACAAGCAATGTGAAAATATTAAAAAAGCATTAAACAGTCACTATTATTAAACTAATTATTGAACAAAATAATTTAAATAGAGCGCGATCTTAACATGCATGAACTCTAGATGTAAAGTCGTAAACATTGTACTTTTTAATGTTATGATTTGACTTTTCCAAGTGAGTCTTCTTAAATTTCTCTATTTTACCATACAATGCATTGTCAAGACTGTCGTATATCGTTTTCTATGACAGACGACCCTATGGACAATTTCGAAAGTGATCAATGTCATCCACTTCGTTAATCAATGAGAAATTGATCTGACTTTCCATTTAGTACTCTGTCTGTAAAATAAAAGAGTGCAATCTTTATTACATCAATGTCGTTCATAGCATCGAACTATAAGTTACCAAATATTTGGTTGAAATCGCCGAGATTTAAATTACAAAACAAACTATCAAAATACGTATTAAACAGCCTATGATTCTTTTTTGGCGTTTTGGGTACAGTCTCTTTACCATAAGAAAGTCTCGTAACTAAACACCATTCTCCAATGGACAAGCGTATCAAATGCTCACCAATTTCAAACCATAACTGATCTCTCTCATTGCAGGCCACTTGTCTAAGCAATAAATTATGCATAATG
Source organism: Murraya koenigii (assembly GCA_025617385.1). Lineage (NCBI taxonomy): Eukaryota > Viridiplantae > Streptophyta > Magnoliopsida > Sapindales > Rutaceae > Murraya > Murraya koenigii. The sequence goes on from CM046812.1 coordinate 18,337,621, forward strand.
ACGCCACTGAACAGAAAGCTTCGTCACTCCAAAAAATGCCCAAATATTTATTTTTTGAATAATTGCAATTGTCGTTTTGTTAACAAATATAATATTAGAATTTAAAAATATAATATTATTATATTACAATTATATAATTTAAAAAATTAAAAAAATTATATGATAAACTTAAAAAAATATTTATTAGTCATATTAGAATTTAGTATGACAGGCACCCTATCGCACAAATTATGTGCGACGGCACCTTGTTGCACCAAATTCCAAAGAGCATGCAAACAGGAATTTGGTGTGACAGCTGTCCATCTCGCCCAGTAACCCATCGCACCAGTTTCGCGCAATGGGTGCTGCACGATGGACAGCTCACGAGGGGCAGTAGTTGTCCATTGCGCGGTGCCCATGATTTTAGTAAAAAAAAAAATAAATAACTGACTGACCTGCGTTTCGTTGGAGTTGATCTTAGTGATGGTTTCCATCGTTAATGGGTGGATTACACGATCGGAGAGAGGCATTGATTGCACAAGAACGGAGAGAAAAAATTGAGTGAGAGATGATAAGAGGGGCACTTTGGCCCTAAATGTTTGTTTTTGATTAATTATGATAGTTAAAACTTTTGGAGGATATTTATGAAAAAAGAAAAAAATTTTAAGGTTATTTGTGTCAATTTCCCTTCTTTCCTAATGATTGGATGATTAAAAATGACGAATAATAGGTAAACTTAAAATTTAATTTGTCATTAGAAAGGGTATATTCATAATTTAGAGTAAATAATTTGGATAATAGGTAATTACATCTTAATTTTAAATTTTAAATAAAAAAAATTGTTGATCCCATTATACACATGACATGTCTTAAGTTAATATATTGATTTATTTATTATAGGGGCATAATAGTAATTATAAATTAAAAATAAATTTACTGTTAAAACAAACATAATTTATTAACAAAAAAAGGATTATATATCTTTTTCAAAACATTAAGGAATTTAATATCACTTTTCTCAAATATTAGAGGATTCACTATCATTCTTTCTAAAAAAAATACACGTAATTGTAAAAAAATTAATACATATATATTTATTTAATATAAAAAATATATAAAATCATCTTAAAATCTTAAAAACTCACCTAAAATAATATCGTTTTCACTAAATTTTTTTTAACCAGAAAAAATTAAATTCGACGGGATTATTTTTAAATGAGTTTTATAGGGACTTGGCACATACATCAGCCCACAAAACACGGGCTGGTGTAATGGTGGTGGTTGTTTCTAGTCTTGCACATGTTTGACTTGCCTGGATGAGAATTCAGGTGTTTCTTTCCATTGGCCAGTTTGATTAAGAAAAATTCATGAAAATGCCACTTCGAGTTAATGGAAACGCAGTCAACTATATTTTACTTCCATTGATTTGACTGGCCACTACGATAAGATCAGAATCCAGTCAACAAATTCAGGAAACCATTGGATTTTGGCTATAGTCTTTGCTTGCTTTATGGGAAAAATGTTAGAATAATCACACTCGTCATTTTTACTCTCTTCCACAAATCCTTGCAGTGAATTTATTGGTGTAAATTATGAGTGTCCAAAACGGCCAGCAAAGTTTCCGAAAAACGATGATGATGATGATGATAATAATAATAATAATGACAGTAATAGTAAACAATACTTAATTCTTCTTACCATCTGGAACTCTAACCTAATTCAAAATCTCACGTGGTTAAGTTAAGTTTTAGAGTCATGGAAGATTTATAAGTACTTAAATTCTCTCTCTTAATAAGTTGGTTTTTTTTGTCAAATGAGTTCAAGATTTCTCTTTGCCCCTCTAGTTTGATACCGAATAAAGTAAATTTTGGATTTTGTTTTCCTAAATTTATCAAAGAAGAACAGATGTAATTGTGCTGGTGTCTGTAATACTAATCGATAGGATTATTAATAAGTGCCACAAGGTCTCTAATCTCGGCTCATGTGCGTGCATGTGACAGACAAAATACTGAGACTCAACTGGATTAATTTTCTACCATTTGATATCACTTATCATGGCTGATTAATTATGGTGGAGCCACCGATCACACAGACACTTATTTAAGATTATGAATAAGTAGTGTTTCTTGACGTGGCCATAATGAAGGATAAGCAAGCAAGTGCCATTACAACCCCTTTCTTATATCTCCTTTAAATATTCTCCTTCTCCCAAGGTCACGTTGATAGAATTAATTAATGATTCTGGTAGGATATAACGTGACAACTTGCAAGCCGCCAGCCTATCAGATACGACTACTTCCATTTTCTCATCATCATCATATTCCTATGATTCCATCTTCATTGCTTACGTTTCATTAATTTCTTTCTCTTTTGAGCTTCTTTTTCTTTTTTTGGTTAATCAATATTTTCAGGGTCTTAAATGTTTTCAGATGGTTTAACTGAAAGCTCAATCCGCAAGCAACAACAAATGGTTACCAAATTACAGCGTTTCAACATGACACGGATTCCCAAACTGGCTGTTCTATTAGCAGCTTCGCTTGTTTTATTCATAGTCTTTTTTATTTGCAGAGATAGTGAGCTGAATCCATTCACTGGTGTTGGTAAGCTCAAGACTTTTGAGAGTTTTTTTTTTTTGGGTAAAAATAATTAATTCCTATCATATTGTTAAAATATAAACTTCTAATCTATATTAGCAACTGGATATGTTTCTGGACCAAGTAAAAGTTGCTACTGAACTTTCAGAATTAAGCAGAAGTACAATAGTCAGGATTAAATGTTCATTTGTGTTAAAATAAAATTCTGGATATTTGGTGCTTCCAAAATTGACTTGTGCTCCCTTTTTTTTTAAAAAAAAATCTTGTTTTTGACGATACAATACATCTGAGAGACTCTGTCAGAGACCTTATATGCGTACGTTAATGTTGAACCATTACCTACTAGCACTTACCATGGTTAGTATATTTAGAAACTCAACAACGGTCATTTCTTGGCATGATCTTGTTAACTCAATGGCTTTTGCTTATGTATGAATTTCTTTTAGAACTTAGTAGCATCACTTTAGATGAAGACTTAAATTTCCGTTTTCCAGGTCTAGATGATGATTTATCTCAAGTCACCGGTGAGAAGAATGATGAACTCACCAGTGACAAACTTCTTGGCGGACTACTGGCACCAAACTTCACGAAAAGATCTTGCTTAAGCAGGTACCAATCCACCTCATATCGAAAATCTTCACCGCATGAGCCTTCGCGGTACCTTGTCTCCAGGCTACGAGAATACGAAAAGCTTCATAAAATATGCGGACCGTACACAGAGTCATACGAGAAAAGCATAAAAGAGATGGTGTCTGGTCGAATTGATAGTTCCTCCGAGTGTAGATACGTTGTTTGGGTAGCTAATTGTGGCCTGGGAAACAGGATGCTGAGCATAACTTCAGCTTTTCTTTATGCTCTTCTTACAAACAGAGTTCTTCTCATTTATGAAGAACCTGACATGGCCAATGTTTTCTGTGAGCCATTTCCAGATGCAACATGGTTATTACCAAAGGACTTTCCCTTCAACTATCGACTCTCCCGTTTCAACCGGAAGTATGCAAAAAGTTTTGGGAATATGCTTAAGAACAACAATACTAAGATAAGTGTTTCTACAGAGCTGCTGCCATCACACCTCTATCTCTATCTATCCCATGATTACAGTCACCACGACAAGCTGTTTTTCTGTGATCAAGATCAAATGACTCTCAGAAACATTCCGTGGTTGATTATCAAATCAAATGTCTACTTTCTTCCATCTCTTTTCCTGATGCCATCTTTCGAGGAGGAGCTGAACAAGATATTTCCAGACAAAGAAACAGTTTTTCATCACCTGGGAAGGTACCTTTTCCATCCTTCAAATCAAGTATGGAAACTAATCACTAGCTCCTACAAAAAATACCTGGCTGAAGCCGAAGAGAGAATTGGCATCCAAATAAGGATATTTGATAAGAAAACTAGTCCTTTTCAACAGGTTATGGATCAAATATTGACCTGCACTTACAAGGAAAAATTGTTACCTCAAGTGGATTTGGGAAAATCCATAGTTGCTCCATCTGGGAAAGGGAAATCCAAGGCTGTTCTTATAACATCCTTGATCCCTTCTTACTACGAGCAACTGAAGGATATGTACCTGAAGCATCCAACTTTGAACGGTGAAGTGATTAATTTTTATCAGCCTAGTCATGAAGAGAAGCAACGGTCCAAGAATAATGCACACAACCAGAAGGCAATGGCCGAAATCAATCTTCTAAGTATGATGGATGTTCTAGTGACAAGCGCATGGTCAACCTTCGGCTATGTGGCACAAGGTCTTGCAGGTGAAAAACCATTGATTCTGTACAAAATAGAGAATAAGAAAATCCCAAATCCGGTTTGTGGGCGAGGCATGTCACTGGAGCCTTGTTTTCATTCTCCTCCAATTTATGACTGCAAGGCAAAACGTGAAGTGGATACTGCTACAATTGTGCCATATTTGAGGCACTGTGAGGATATTCGGTGGGGCATTAAGCTGTTCAATAGTACTTGAATCAGAAAGTAGCTTTAAACATTTCTCATTCTTGGATAATTTATTCAGCAGGTGTTCATGTAATACTAATCATGTTTTTGGTACCGTTGTAGCTAAAATGGGCATTTTATATATATAAGATGACTGCTTCAATCGGCATTGTCGAACTTGTTGTCGCGTTACAAAAAGACGTTCAATATAATCCAGATACCCACTGTAGAACTTGTAGAACAAAGTAAAAGTGAAACCACGAGTGTGCTTAAGGCATCAATAAAATGAAAGATGCGGATGCCTGCTTCCAAATTACACGTAAAAGAATAACAATGATAAATCAAAAAGGGGCAATACGATGGCAACAGAATAAATTATAATCTCGGCCAGGTTCAATGTGTTTTTCAATTAACACTATAACAAGGCTTGGTATACCCTTGTTTCAATCACCAAGAGGATTCGAACATTATCACGTGGTCAACTGAAAAAAACAACTTAAAACCACCTCAAAGTTCTAAATTATAAGCAAGATCGTTAAATGCTATATATAAGTCTTCCCCAGAAAACATCTCTTTCCTAGAAAACAAAGTCCGGCATAAAATTCAATTTTTTCTAGTGGTCAGCCTGCCAAAAATCTTTTGCTCCACATAAAATATTATGCCTAATTCCATTTTGCTCCACACTAATCAAAATATCTTTTTACAATTAATTTCCTCATAATTTTTTTAATTCTTTTTATGCAAGTCCATATTTTTTTTGTATAATTACTGTATATAAATACAAAAAGTGTAAACATACATGCCACAATTGTTTTGTTTGATGCTAGTCAATATTTTAAAAAAGCACGCACAAGGACAAGCTAGGGAATGTTGTTTATTTCCTCTATTGAATTCAACTAAGGGGATAACTTTGCATTGGTTTCTTCCACTCCAAAACTCTTACATATCTTTAGACGTTTGACAATCAACTTCTCATTACAAAACTGAGCTATAAAAAAGGTCATGTAAGTAATTGAATCCAACTGATATATTTTCTAAAGATGAATTTCAGCCACAATGCTTTTAAAACCCTCTGATTGTTAGGTGTAATAATATCAATGCTTGTAGTGCCCAACCCCATATAGAAAGGCCTCTTCCTTTAATCCATTCTTCAAAATTTTCTTCTACAAGCCACTTCTCTAATTATTTTAATTTAATTCCTCCCCTGATAACCCCAAATGAACGGTTTTTCAGGTGATGTAAGAGAGAAAGATGAGAAAAATATTCATTCGCTTTATTATCTATAACTATCTAATTTCACTAATGTATGCATCTGTTGTTTGAAAACTCTCATCCGTGCACTTCTCCGACATACCTGCCAATTATGTTAAAATTTTGTTTTTACCTTCTCCATAATTTGTTCGTTTCATGAAAAATATATATATAATATAGATTGTAGCAAAATTTTTTCTTCTTTGCTTTTCTTTTTTTTTTTGATATTAATAAGACTGGCATATGTCTAACTCTCGGATCCTCTAAACGGTTGTTTTATTTTAAGCAACCCTATTATTACTTTATATATATATATATATATATATATATAAAGCACATATTATAGAAATAGGAAGTGACAAAAGATGAATTCACATGTACGGCTGGTAGCTCATACCTTAATTTTATTGAATAATAAAATAAAGCATAATCAAGCTTTAGAGATTGATTATGCTGGCAATTGCTTTTGGTCTGCTTACTTTTGTTACCTTTTAATTTAAAATATGGTAAATATAAAGCTAGGCATTATCAGTACTGCTTTATTTAAAATTTTAATGAGGGCATGTGATGATTTTGAATTGGCTAAAGCAGATGATGATATTGTAATGCTTAAAATATTAGTGCAATGGAATTAATCTTGAGAAATTACTAGAGTAAAAAAGAAAAAAAAAGTTAATTGTTTGATAAATTTAAAATATGAGATAACAGTTGTACATATTAATTCTGTCACTTCTTTGTAATTCGTGCTTTTTTCCTGTGAAGCAATAAAAAGGCTGCTTAATATGGAATAACTGTTTGGAGAATCCTCTACATGGAGAGCTCCACATATGCATTTCTTATTAACATCTAAAAGAAATGAAAAATAAAGAACAAAGAAATTATACTGCAAACTATATTAAATTTTTCTCATAAACAAACAAACTATGGAGGAGATAAAAGCGAAATTTTAAAATAAGCGGCAAGTACATAGAAGAAGTGCACATACCAGAGTTTTCAAACAATAGGTACATGCATTAGTGAGATGAGATAATGTATATAGATAATAAATATGACAAAGTGAATGAATATTTTTCTCTACTTTCTCTCTTAAAGCATCTAAAAAACCGTTCATGTGGGCTATTAGGGGAGTAGATAAATTAGAAGAATTAGAGACGTGGCTTGTAAAAGAAAATTTTGAAGAAAAGATATAAAGGTGAGGCCTTTTGATTCGGCATTGGGAACCATAAATATTGATATTATCGCACCTTGCAATTAGATGGTTCTTAAAGAATTGTGGCTGAAATTTATCTCTGGAAGGGATATCAAATGGGCTTCAATTGCTTACATGGTCACTTTTTATAGACTAATTTTATAATGAGAAATTAATTATAAAAGTTCTAGTGATTTGTGTGAGTGTTGGAGTGGAATAAGCTAATACAAAGGTATCCCTTTAGTTGAATTCAATAGGGGAAATAAACAACATTCCCTAGCTTGTTCTTACGCATGCTCTTTAAATATTATCTGGCATCAAACAAAACAATTGTGGAATATATGTTTGCACCCTTCGGGCATAATCTATAAAATTTATGTTTTATTTACAGTTAATATTGATTTTCTTGCAACAATTATGAAAGATATTAAAATAATTTTTTTTTTAAATTTGATTTTAAGAATAAATTTTATTCTTAATAAAATAAAAAATTAATAAATATATTGGGTAATAAACATTATAATGAGTTTTTATTTTACATTTTTTTGTAGTAACTCTTATATTAATTTACTTATTTTACCTTTTAATTATAAGTTTTAGGCATAAACTACAAAATTTATGTTTTATTTGCACTTAATGTTGATTTACTTGCTTTATATTATATTTGTAAGTTTTTATTTTGTTTGCCAGTAATACATTAATTTATTAGTTTTATAATAATTTACTTGTTTTAATTTCATTTTACAAATCTTATATTTCATTTTCAAAATTTATATTTTATTTTACAGTTAGTGTTGATCTACTAGTTTTATATTATATTTGTAAGTTTTTATTTTATTAACTAGTAATATATCAATTTATCAGTTTTATAGTAATTCAATTGTTTTATATTTTATTCACAAGTCTTTTGTTTCATTTTCAAAATTTATGTTTTATTTTATAGTTAATATTTATTTACTAGTTTTAAGTTATAATTACAAGTTTTTATTTTGTTTACTAGTAATACATCAATTTACTGATTTTATATTAATTTACTTACTTTATCTTTGCTTTATAAATATTATGTTTAATTTCTAAAATTTATGTTTAATTTTACATTTAATGTTGATTTACGAGTTTTATGTTGTGTTTACAAGTTTTTGTTTTATTTACTACGAATACATCAATTTATCAATTTTATATTAATTTACTCCTTTTACCTTCCATTTACAAGTTTTATATTTAATTTTTAAAATTTATATTTTATTTTATATTTAATGTTGATTTACAAATTTTTTGTTTTATTTACATAATTTATATTTAATTATGATATTAATGCAATAATTTTAATCACAGCTTCATAAAATGACTCATTTATATATATAATCTTTATCAAATATTATTTATGACATTCTTTCGGTTACTGATTCCTTATATGGGGATGATAAATGCACCCATAGAGCAAGAAAATTGTTTGGACAAATACATCGCTTTTGGCCAATGTGTCCCTTTCATGACTTTCACTAAATAGGAAATTGGGAGCCCATTGGTAACCAAAACACTTAAAAAGATGTTTGAGTGCTTTGGTAGGAGTCCCAGCTATGGTTGAGACTCAAAATATTTCTTTATAAATAATTTGTATATAAGTTGTAGTTCTCTTCCATGTGAAATGTAAGTGAAGAAATTACATCTCTTTAGTATTTGTTAGAGTTCTTGGTCTGGGTAAGTACTTTACAAAATTTAATGTAATATTATAGTTCCAATGTACTCGTCTGTTGAATAACACTTATCGATATTTGATGTATGATCATAAATTTGATGTGTAATCAGTATTAAAAAAATAGGAAATTGGGTTATTGCATTTATTTGATTTTATTTTGAAAAATAATTATTGCCCACTTCTTTTTGCTTATTCTTTATTGGCTTTAAATGTTAATCACAAATTTTCGCTCCATTTAAATTCTAACCACTAATTTTAGTATTTTATCCATTTAGAGTAAAATAAAATAAAAAATCAGTAATTTTAGTGTTAATTCAAATTTCTTTTCCCAAAATAGAAAATATTCTTTCCTTTTTCCTCCTTAGTTTAATAATAATAGTAAAATTATTGTAGTCTTTTTGCTTATTCTTTATCGGCTTTAAATGTTAATCACAAATTTTCGCTCCATTTAAATTCTAACCACTAATTTTAGTATTTTACCTATTTAAACTAAATAAAATAAAAAATCAGTAATTTTAGTGTTAATTCAAATTTCTTTTCCCAAAATAGAAAATATTCTTTCCTTTTTCCTCCTTAGTTTAATAATAATAGTAAAATTATTATAGTCTTTTTGCTTATTCTTTATCGGCTTTAAATGTTAATCACAAATTTTCGCTCCATTTAAATTCTAACCACTAATTTTAGTATTTTACCCACTTAAACTAAATAAAATAAAAAATCAGTAATTTTAGTGTTTATTCAAAATTCTTTTTCCCAAAATAGAAAATATGCTCTCCTTTTTCCTCCTTAGTTTAATAATAATAGTAAAATTATTGTAATCAATGATTTTTTATATCTTACTTTATGGGTTCATAATTTCAGGTAGCAACATAACAAAATGTCATTAATGTTTAGTTTTTTTTTTTTAAAGAGGAATTTTTAAAAAGGATTCCTATAGCGGTTCGGTTATGAGATTTAGATTCATGATAAAATTTAAACTTTAAGTCAATTAAATATCTATAATACTCTTTTTATTGTAAGAAAGTATAAAAATATATTTATTTACAAATTTTTGTGGTCTTAGTAACTTTTAATTCTCAAAACTTTAACTTATCATGCACAACGAAGTCATATATTATACTATATTATTATGTATTATAGATACTATTATGCATTTCATGATCATATCTTGTACTATACATGTATTGTACCAAATTATCTTTATTATACTACACTATATATATATAGTTTTTATTAGTTGCTATTTCTTTTTAAAAAAAAAAATCAAACGGGTTAATTTAATTAATTATCTTTCTTTGCAGCTTTTCTCTTCTCTTCGCTCTTTCTCATTCAGCACTTTTCTGCTCCAAAGTTCGCAAGCTTTGTTTTGTCTCACCATCTTTCTACTTTCTTTCTAATTTTCATTTATCAATTGTCTTTGTTTTACAACAATTTTCAAAGTTCCTTCTTGTTCTAAGTGTTATTGTGTGTCCTTCTATATAAGTATTGTTGACTGTCCTCTTATGTTATATTCTTTGATAATTACATTTAAGTGATATTAGAGGCACAAAGATTGTGTGCTAGTAATGTAGAAGTGCACTACAACTACCGGTTAGTGTTATTTATTCAATGGTCATTATTAGGATGTTGTTCCAAGGCTGCATCATGAGTTAAAATGAAATAAAGATTATGTGCAGTCTCTTTGCTTTGTCCATCGACCCAAAGATTAGCGAATAATCTATAAGTTAAAACATGTAATTGAAATTTTCTTTTCGGTTCATTTTTGTCTGAGATTCATAATTTGATTTTTGTTTTTCAAGCTGGAAACCACCTCACTTAGTACATCACAGGGGATAGCAAAGGTATCCATAGTGGTTGCAATGCTACTTACTTTTTATAAAGGCACTGAAATCAACATTAGCCACAACAAGATTGATTTGCGAATAAACCACCATCATGATTATGAGGTTCTTCAGAATAATAGCTGCATGTCTGGCCACCAAGGAGTACTAGCTACGTCCTCATGGTTCGAAAAAGTAAGTTAGCAAATTTATCTTCAGTTTTTGATGCGCTTAATTTAACCAATTATTCTACGCCCTAGTATAGAATCACCATCAATGGCATTGTTCATTGTCAATTATTGCGATTCTAATTTTATTTTCTGTTTGCAGCCAAAAAATGAGTGAGACTTTTCTTATGCAACAACCATTACTGCATAATTAATTTATGGATACCAAACTTGGCATAGTAACTACAAAGATTTATCATTGTAATTGATTTGGCCCCTTTTTTATTTTTTTATTTTTTTCTCATTTACATGGACCAACCTAATTTTGATAGGAATATGTGAAGGGGCCATCAAAGACCTTCAGTGATATTCTTATGCATTAGTCATTGGCTTCTTTTTCTTTGAGTGGTAAGCTATTAAATTTTAATAATCATGGTGGAATTTGGGATTGCTTAATTGAATTTTTCCATTAGGACTCTATTTTCTTAATTACTTTGTAGATAATTAGATGCGCAACATGCGCTTAAACTTGTAGTGGCTTATAAATTGTGTATGCATAACGCATAGTGTTAGCTTCTTTTAATGTTCCTATATCAATTCAATTAACTAAGCCATTTTTATTTTGTTTTCTACGTAGGTACTTCTGAAATGTCATCTTCAACATACTTAAGAAGTAGGTCTATAATTATTTCCCATATCCATAGTATGTTTTTATTATATCCCTGTGGATGACTAGATACTTTTGTTACATTGACCACCTATTCCAGCCTAAACTTTCCTTATTGAAAAAAATCTATACCCTTCATAATTAAAAGAGAAGTTTTCACTTTTCCGCAGCTTTGTTTCTGTTATACTTCTTCTAGTTGGCGTTGTGTACTGTCTCGTTTCTTGGACTATTGGTCTTCCCGAGCTTACTGTAAGTTTCATTTTCAATCTCTCACTTTCTGCTTTTGCTTAATAAGCCACATTCTGGCCTGCTTACGTGACATAATTTCAGTATGTATGCAAAAGCCACACTTTTATATTGTGCTGTTGTTATTGTGATGGATTGCCAACATTCTTCTGGGGTAAGTGTTAAAGTTTGCGAGAGACAGTCTATTTTCTATTTAATAAAAAGATCAACTTATGATTGGAAATATTGTATTTCTGCTTTTATTTTAGGATCTACTTAAATACTTTCATTATTTTTTGGTTGAAATGAAACTTGCAAAATTCATAGAACATTTTTAGATATACAATATTTCTTGGAGATGCAAAATGCCATATTCTGAGGGTTACATTTATTTATTACATGTGCTGAAAATTGATATTTGTTTCTTCTTCTTTACTTTCCTTATGCTTCATTTGGTTTTTATTTGTGTTCTTTTGTTTTTAGGTAATGATGATTTTGGATCTTGTAGCTGAATGAAGGTTTTACCAGTGTAATATTCATACTATTTAAAATGTTATGCAACTTCGAGTTCATATGATACAAAATCATAATGCTAAACCTATATAGATGTAGTAAATCTCCAAAATGTGTATCTACGTCTAATCAAACCTCATAATGTCTTCAAGTTATTTGTTGAAATGCTTGTATTAGTTCTATTATTCAAATATGAGGTATTATAATGAATATACTCCGAACACTATTTTGCTTTGCAATCTTTGTTGGAGTTCTGTTTCAATGAAGCCTTGTTGCTGCTTCTTTGGATATAATATTATGAATTATTTTATGACCTGAAATTGCCATAATTCTTTGTAGTTTTGTATTTAAGTAGGCTGAGCGTCTTCAACTGAGAAATAAAATTAAAAAAAAAAAAGCTGCCTATGTGTAAAAACTGGATGATCAAGTACGATGAATTGGAGTTAGTTTTCCAGTCTTTTCATAATCATAATTTTGGCATGAATATTTTGCTACATGCTTTTAGATTTCTAATTGAAGTTTATTTGATTTTCGTGCTATGTGGGCTGACTTTTGTTGTATCATCATAAGTTTTTATGAATTCAGAACCTCATACAATGAAACAAGTGATTATGCACGCAGTTCAGGAAAAGGTCCAGATAGACTAAATGCTTTCATAAAAGTTTTAATTTCTTTGGCTGAAGTAATATTCTCTACTATTGAATTTTTTCGTGCCCTATATTCCAAAGATTGAAAATTAATATTAGTTTACTTTCTGCCCTGAAGATTGAAAATTTATACCGTTAATTTCCAAATTGAGTATATTATTTTAAACATAGCATCCATCGCCTTTAAGGATTTTTTTTTTTTTTTGTGATTTTGTGCATTTAAGAAGATATGAAATGGTTTAATTGTGTAATATGAGGTTTTCTAAAATGTTCTACTGTGAGAAGATATTGCCTAATGCTGACATCTACAATTCATGTGTAAGTGCTTTGATTAATTAAATATATGTTAAAAGAGAAAGATGTGAGTGCAGAAGAAGGACTAGGTCCAAGTAATTAGTGATTGCTTCATAAATTGAGAAGATATTGACCAATTCTGACATTCGCCTAATTTTAATACAACTTGCACCGGAAACTCGAATCTCAAAGAGATTTTGCGTTGCTACCAGTAATTTTTTTCAACGAATGCCCTTCTTTCACATTTTCATATGAAATTAATGAATCTAACTTGCAATGGAGGTGGTGCTTTTCTAAGGGAACCGATGGCTTCAATTATTACTCCAAGTTTCCAAGCTTGGAGGAACTTGAGGCCTATATGGGAATTAAAGTGATGAGTAAGCTTTGTTGAGATTTTGTTCTATGATGAGGCTAGCCATTCAATAATAACTAATCATTTTGATAGTTAACTCTTAATACAATTAAATTTTAAATTTTACAAAGTAAATTTTAGAGTGTAAATATCTCTAATCTTAAGTAAAATGAGTTTATACTTATATTAAATCTAAAATCTAAAAAAATAAAAATAAAAATCGAAGTAAAGCAAAACAATTAACAACGTATTACCTTTTCAATCGTGTATAAGAAACTACTAATTAAGAACAATATTGTATACAAAATGGAAAAATAGTTAATGCTTGATACAAAATACAAGTTTTGATGATTTTCTTCGCTAGCTGGAGTAAATCATCATCACTTGATCAATCTATAATCTAAATATTTACAATGTGAAAACATTTAGAATTAAATAGAAGAGTAAAAACTAAAGCTTGAGGGATAAATCAAGTTCTGTTGGATCTTGATGATCACTTTTTGAAGGTTCACCTCGTTGGAGAAAATGAACACTAGCTGGGCCATTTTTGTGAATAATATTTGTTGTAGCAAGTACATTACTTTCTTCAAATCTTGTAGATGGCCCCGAAATTCCAAAACCGTTCATTCTCAGCCCGCTGGTTTGTTGTGGATTCATCATATTCATGTCCTGCCTAGCAAACCAACTGCAGAGGCCTAAACGATAATTAGTAGATGGCCATGAATGTGACCCATGGGCCGCCGGTTTGTGAATCATGGAGTTCATTTTAACCCCGAGTGATCGATTGAATGATCCGTAAAACGGAGAGAAACTTGAATAATAAGGAGAATAGAAAGAAAAGTTGTGATTGAAAAGAGCAGCAGCAGCAACGTCTTGATCCATGCCTTGGCACCTTTTGGCCACAGCACGCTCTTGTTTATGAGCGTTTTGGTGACCACCTAGGGCTTGGGAAGTTGAGAACTCTCTTACAATGGTTGCATGAAAAAACTCTAGCCTTTGATAATTTCTTTTCACTTGAAGTAGAATGATCATTATTCTCTTCATGACGGGGATTATTATTCATCATGTTCGTATGGTTCAACAGGCTCGAACCACGAACAAGATAATCATCATTGTAAAGCCTTAAATCAAGCAAAAGGCTACAACTTGATTCAAGACGGCGGGATTCATCAAAGGCTTCAACGACATGTTTCATTTCCATTCTCTTATTTTCATCACTCTTCTCCATACATGGAATGCCTTTTGGTGAGGAGGCCAAAATGGTACTGGAAGCCTCGGAGGAACTTGCTTCTGAAAAAAGCGCTTTCATGTTTGTGTTTTGGGAAATTGAGGAAGAGGGTTGTTCGTTTTTATTGTGGAAGAGTAAAGGTACAATATCTATTCACAAAGGAAAGAAATCTCATTTTCTACTTATTACATGCACTATATTAGCGAATGAATTAATGTTATGAGTAAGCTTTGATAAGATTTTATTCTATGATAAGGCTTGCCATTTAATAATACCAAATATGTTTTCAAGTACTATATGGACAAGTTAGTTAATTACTCATATAGTCAAATTCTCTAGAACTATATATGAATATATTAATTATGGCAATCCGTACTTGATGTCAAAAGCAGTTTATTTTTTTAAATGTATTTATGGAATTTATTATAAAAAGGGTAAAATAAAATATGATATCTTTATTGATCTCATCTCTTTTTATAGAAGTCTAGAAAGAACGAGGGATGTGGTTGTAAGTAAAGCTGTTGAAAGCATACAATTAATTGTTATCGAAAAGAATGCTAATTTTCAAAAATTTTGAAATAAAAGAAAATTAAAAGGTTTAATGAAGTAATAAAACACGTTTGGAATATCTCATATCAAACTTTGATTCAATTATTCATCCCCATGCCCTGAAGAAAGTCATTTGTATAGAGCAATACTACACTTTTTTTAATAAGTTATTGCCATTTACGTAATTTGTTTTAATAAATTATTACACATTGGACAATAAAGACTTGTTGATATTTAGTACCATAATTTTAATATATACCACTAATTCTTTTATTACTTTCTTAATATTCAATTATTCCTTAACACCATAATTTTAAAATATTATCTTTATTTTCAAATACACTTTTATTCATATTTATTATTACTTAAATGAATTATATAAATAAAAATTAAAATAAAAGACTTACAATCTAAAAATAAAAAAATTATATTCCCACCAATTTCATGTTTGTCATTCATGTTGCATATTTTACATCGTACTCATGTTTCACCCTCAGTTGTTGCGTGTTTCATTTAATTTTTTTTACATGCCAATTTCATGTTGCATGTTTGACTCCAATTGTTGCATGCCTTGAGTAAAGTTAAAAAATGAAGATTTTCTTACCTGATTCATATTTAACATCTATGTTGCACGTTTGACCTCAATTATTGCATATTTCACATTATCTATTGCATGTGTACATCGTACTTATGTCTTATGTTTAACCTCAACTATTGCATGTTTCATGTAACTTTTTTACATGCAAATTCCATGTTATATATTTACATCACATGTTGTACATTTAACTTCAATTGTTACATATTTTGAATGAAGTAAAAAAAAAAATGAGAATTTTTCCCCGTTCATGTTTGATGTCCATATTGTATGTATGACCTCAATTGTTCCATGTTTTATGCAATCTATTACATGTTTACGCCTTACTCATGTTTAATCTCAATTGTTGCATGTTTGACCTTAGTTGTTATATGTTTCATGCAATTTTTTTTAGATCTAATTTTCATGTTACATGTTTACATGAAATGTTGCATGTCATAAAAATTGGCACCAAAAATAATTTAGGCACATGATTGAAACATTTATCCATGAGTAAACATATTTCAACAGATGAGCAAGTAATGCAGATTTTAACCATCACACTAACTATGCTTGTTACATTAGCATGACAAATTCGGTATACCAGTTTAATTACATAAATGTCATAAAAAAATCCTTTAACATAGGTTCTAGTATACTAAACACTACTTTAAGAATAACTTACAAACATTTATGTGTCAAGACAGCTAAATAGGTACTTACACAGGTATATGCTTAATTGGAGATGAGATTCACATATAGTTATTATCCTACTTAAACTAATCAGAGGAGACAGTTTATCATATATCTATTGAAATTATAAACCTGCTGACAAAAATGCCTATATCTTGCAAGCTTTGAATGAAACTTAGCTGAATGCGCTAGAATTAAACTTATCTTGCAACTTCCCTGACAAGCAATAGACATGATATGCATTAATCAAAGATTATACCTACAATGCACTATTGGCAACATTTCCGCTGATTTCAATCCAGCAAAAACTATAATTGATCAATGCATAAATTTTTCCCTCTAAAAACAAAATCATTAAACAAAGAACAGTTGCACCATACTTGTAGACATGAATAATCCTATCAATTAGAGAAAGAAGAGAAAAGGATTTCTCTACACCCTTTGCTAGTTTAGATAACAACAAATAGGAAACATGGCCTACAAGGACAGGAGCAATTTCCACACCAAGCTACAATGCAGAAAATTAAAGAAAAAGTGCATTAGAGAATCGGGAAATTCATAATTAAGCAGAGGAACTATAAAAGTGAAAACAACAGAAATGATTTGAGTAACATTCTAAGAATAATTAAAAATAACCTTAGAGAAGATCTTTTAGATTAAAAATTAAAAGCAACATTATTTGCGAGTAAAAAACCTATGATAGTATCCTAAATATATTCATGATTCTTAAGTAGGAAACCTTATAGGATATAAGCAAGATCCTTAACTCAGTAGGCATACTTGTGACTTCCCATACTCAGTACCATTTTTTAAATTATTATACGACCTAGCCTATGCCTACTTTTAATGGATTTTTAAAGACTTACTAGTCATTATCAAAGCACTTGGTCATTTCTATGGTGAGAACATAGGAGTTACCTCAAGCCATAGAGAAATAAACATCAAAACCAATCCTAACACCGTTCAAACTGTACCTAGGCGGCACAGCACCGAGCATGGCTATGGTGTCCAACACTTGATCATAGTAAGAAAAAATATTGCTGGTGATAAACTTGATGCCAACATCAGCCATTTGCTTCCAATTTGATCCTCTCAAGTCAGCCGCCACATTGTGCAACTCATCTGCGCTGCTCTTCCTATCCAAGAATGACTCTAACATGAACTTCAACTCTACTTTTGGTCCCATTCGAAGATACCCCACTACATGTGACGCCATTGCTCTGCGACCCCAAAATAGTTAACTCAAAATTCACAAACAGAAAAAAAAAAAAAAAAAAAGCCAGACCCAAAACAATAAGTAACCCTTACCAAATTATTGAGTGCCAACCTTTAGTATTCCTAACAAAGAGTACAAAGCTCAAAACAAGCAAACACCAAGAAAAAACTAGTATATCCATAAAAAAAATACTTAAAAAGCCAAACCTCGAAAAAATTAACCAGAAAATTAAAAAAATTTTAGCTTGTTTTGAGGGTTTTCGATGGCGGCTTGGGGCAGCTCACGCGCTAATGATTCTGGTCAAAGCCAGGACGACGGCATTGAAGGCTAAAGAACAGGTTAGTGCTAATTAGTGTTAGAGAGCTTGCTGGATGAGAGCAGAGCAGACTGGATTGTGGATTGTGTTCCACTTCCATACTCTAGTTTACATAGGGCTAGTGGCGCAACAGAGGAAGTGGTGGACGGTTCGAAAAGCAGCAACAGATGCGATTCCAACTCAGCCTCTCTCTAGCACTCATATACAAACCAAAGAGACGGTGGATTTTATTTTAGATGATGAGCGAAGAAATCAGATGAGAGAAATTATGGAATGGAAAGGGGGAAGAAATGTTAGGGATTACCCTTTGAGAGAGTAAAGAAATCGGATTGGTTAGAGAGAGAGTGAGAGAAATTTAGGGATTTTCTTTTGAGAACCGGCGTCTTAAGTTGCCTTTCTTTTTCCATTTTTATTAAATAAAAACTATCAACCGTTAGATTCATTCTAGTTGAATCCAACGGTTTGATTTAAATCTCGGTTTGCCGCTGGGGCTTAGTGCGCGGCATCGTAGATTTTGCCGCGGAATGGAGGCTGAAATCAAGTAACGATCACAGTTTCAACAAATTAATAAATATCAAAATTCAATATCAGTCCTAGCAAAAAAGAAAATAAAAATTTATTATAAATACCGGTTAAAAATATTTCTAGTAACTTTAATATAATTAAAATATTTGAGATTGAATTAGTAAAAGTTCTATTATTATATAACGGTGGTTTAGTAAGTGTATATTGAGTATTTAGGTGAGTTTGTTAAGTAAATCTAAAATTTTAAAAATTTAAAGTAGATTTATTTAGTAAATAGATTAAGTGAATAGTTTAGTATGTTCAAATAACTCTATTTAAATATATATATATATATATATATATATTTTCAAGATAAAATATTAAGTAAATAACTCATTTGTCTCTTTTTCTTTAAAATATCTTATACCAAAATATTATTGATGATTATGAAAACAGCAAAGAGGTTAATAATATATATGTATTTATTTCAATAGGTGAAAACTAATAACCCCCCTCCCCCTCCTTCGCCCTATTAGAACCAAACAAAATTTAAAGCAATTAAAACTAATCCAATGTTGACTAAAATTTGTCACAACAATACCTACATGTTTTGGTTTATTTGTGACATTCACTCTTTCTTTTGATGGCTTTTGTTTTAGGGTTTTGTTTGCCGTGTACGCGTAGCTTTGTAAATCTTAAGTTCTTAACATTAATTAGTGGAAAAACAAAATAGACTAAAATCATTTCTTTTCTTCTTTTTAACAAAGTCTTTCAACAGAGTTACAGAGATATTAACTTTAATTTGCAAGTCAATTGATATTTCGATGCATGCGTTAGCCCTGTCCATTCTCTACTTCAGGTTTTCTTTTAATTTAATTGGGAAATTTAATTCAGTAGACCAATATGCTAAAACGAATGAAATATTTTTTCAACCCACACCAAACTGAACCAAAGTGTGGAATCTTTAATTTGGTTCAGCTTGATATACAACATTAATAGTTTGGACCGACCTCAATGGTTAAAAAGTTCATATTGGACTAAATTTGGCTCCGTCAATACAATAGGGAATGTATAATAGTGGGATTACTGAATTTAAAGGGAAATCTCAGGCTTAAGTTTAATCATAAAATTTAACTTAAAAAAAAAATTTGTACAAGCATTATATATGCATATAGGATGCGTTTGGCACATTATACTATATTATGCTATATTGTATTATTTTAATACAAAAGTATTATATTATGCTGTATTATATTAGCATCGTATTATAATAATATTATATAATATTTGGTGATACATTGTACTTGTATTAATTTTTAATTACTATAATTAATTAAATAATGTATGATATGTTATATTTTTATTTTTATATATTATTAAGTATTTATTATTAGTTATATTAACTTATTAAATATTAATCAATTTTATATATTAATTATTACAATATAATTAAATAATGTATTTTTAATATAATAAAAATTAAAATATAATATAGCATTAGGATTGAACAATAAATTATAAATTTGTTAATTTATATTAATAATTGTAATGTAAAGAAAAAAGAAAATAAAAATTAATATTATATAATAAATTATTAAGTTAAAAATTGATATTTAATTATTATTATTATTATTATTAAAAAAACAAATTAATGAACTCCAAAACAGATGTTTGCCTGGAAAGTAAAATAATTTGTTTTTCATTTGTTTATCCAGCATAAACACGACTCTATTTTGGGTTTATGTATGCGGGTTCGACTGCATAATCAGTTGTAGCTATATAACGTAATGCAGGGTTAAAATGTTGCCAAACAAATGCTTGCATAAATCTAATACAAATAATAATTTTATCCAATATAATACCGGGTTCCAAACATGCCCATAAGTAAACAGGAATTGTGCCTAACACTAAAAACTATTTGGTAAAATAAATGTATCGTAAATATCTTAAGGATCAAATTATTGAGAAATCTGATTTCTTAATAATCTAGTAAATAATTATCTACTAAAAAGCGACTGGTACCGATTTTAAAAATTCAAAATTTGATTATAAAAATTAATGTCTAACATTGTTTTGAGTTAAAAAGGATACCGTGAAAGGTGTCTGCTCAACAGACAATATCTTGTTTCTCGGTGAGACAAATTAAATTTTGTCAATGTTTTGCTTTGGGGATTTTTTAAGAGAACAATTATAAATGATTCAAAGTTTTAACTATTGGGATTATGTGCTCTTTAAAACATATTTATTTATTTATTTTCTTATTAATAAAATATTTGAAATATTTTTTTCAAATATCTTAATTACCTAAATATTTTAATAATGTCAGTTTAATCATATTATATGTATTTATGTGATCATCATATAAATTCACAGAAAACATAAAACAATTTATCTTATGATTAAATAAATTGTGTTTGCAGTTGATAAATAAAATTGAATAGTCTATTTATGTTTAGACTTTAGTAAATTTATTGAATGATTTGTCTTATCATGTATGAATTTACTGATATAATTTGATTACATTGAATATGATAACATATGATATTTCATTAACCTTGAAATGACTATTAGACTTATTGAATCTCTAGATATTGATTTTATTGCAATCTCAATCTTAAGTTAATTATAGTTTCGTGTTTGTGATTGTCATTTTATTTGAATTACCAAATAGCGGGACAAACATTTGTATTCAAGATTACCCGATATCTTGGTAGAAATAATTATGAGTAGTGAGATTATATATTAACAATATAAAATTTTTACAACACATCTCTTGATAGGTTTTAGGTACTTGATTATAGAATTCTATGTCTATGGTGTGTTAGCATAATTAGTATGTTGAAAATGAACATTAGAGAAAACCAGTAAGTGTCAAGGAATAAGATGTAATTAAATTAATTGAATAGTTAAGATATTAATTTAATTAGTGATGTGGTACAAATGATTATTCAGTAATAAAATCAATGTGGCATAGATTGAATTATTATTCGATAGCACTATCATAAATAACATATAATTATGGAGGTCGGTTCCAATATTTTAGTGGAGTAGATTTGGAATTAAATAATCGGGCTAGTTTAATTAAAAGCCTAATTATTGTAGTCAATATTGTATGTATTCATATGATCATCAAGTTAGCTCATTTATTTGATTGCCCCATTACTGGATTGATAAGCAATATAATTAGTTATTTTGGCTAAAAGCCTAAATATATAATTTGGTGAGATACTCCATTTAATATACTTCTGTGTAAGGGACTTGTGTTATTTTACAAGGTAGGCCCTATAACAAGAACAATTTAACGCTACTTCTGGGCATCCTCTTATCTTTTAATAGAATTAAAAAATGAGATAAATAAAATGATTAAGTCTTCCATGAATAGAATATAAAAATGTTTATTTCTCCATAAAAGGGGTGTATATGATCCACAATATGCAAATTAGAGAAAAGAAAATTTTCTCTCTAACTTTGAGAGAAAAAATTTTCTCTTGTTAGTTGCTTTCAGCAGTGAAAAGATACTCACACGTCAAGTGCAGATCAAACTTAAGTCTTGTTTTGAATAATCATTGATAACTGATCATCATTTAATAAGATTAGTAGTGACAAATCGTGACTTAAAAGCATAAATTACTATAACAAAAAAATAAATATATTATTTCTAGACTATCGTAATTCTATATGTTGTATGAGAAATACAATCCAAATATTTTGTCTGCAAAACAATTTTAAACCAATATTAACTGTATCTCTATCACAACTTAGCTATTGGAGTGTTTGGTAAAGCTTGTTGGGTTTAAGGCACCACAACCCAACTATTGTTTTTTAATTTTTATTTCAATAATTTTTTAATATAAAAAATTTTTGTTTACCATCCAATATAATATAAGACCTTTGCTATGATACACGCATGTATCTCAAACATGCAAGGAATAACAAAATAAAAATAAAAAACATTGCAACTGTTTATGGCAGCCAAACATTAAAAAAAAAAAAAACTCAAAGCAACCAATAAAATAATAATTATTTTTTTAATAAAGGCCACATAATAATAAAAAGTATTTTTATAATAATAAAAAATTAGTTTCAAGTTTAATAGTATATCAAATTAATAGTAAGTATTTCATGTTTATTAGTCCATTATTAATATAATTTTTAGAATTGCAAGTTAGTGGTCCTAAGTTTCATGTTCATTGCAATGAGATTCAAGTTCCTTAGGTTTCAAATTTAATGGTCCTAATATTAAGTTAATAGTAGGTGTTTTATGTTTATCGGTTCATTATTTACATGATTTTTAGGATCGCAAGTTAATGGTTCCAAGTTTCATGTTCATCGCTATGGGTTTCAAGTTCTACTAATATTAAAGTTGATGGTAGGTATTTCATGTTTATTGGTCCATTATTTGCATAATTTTAGAATTGCATGTTAATGGACTAAGTTTCATGATCATTGCCCTGAGTTTCAAGTTTAGTAGTCTCAATATTAAGTTAATGGTAGGTGTTCCATAATTATTGATCAATTATTTGCATAATTTTCAGGATTGCAAGTTAATGGTCTCAAGTTTCATGTTCATTACCTTGAGTTTCAAGTTCCTTTGGATTCAAGTTTAATAGTCTCAATATCAAATTAATGGTAAGTGTTTCATATTTATTGGTCTACTATTTACATGATTTTTAGGGTTGTATGTTAATAGTCACAAGTTTCATGTTCATTGCCATGAGTTTCAAGTTCCTTTAATTTCTAGTTTAATGGTCTCAATTACGCTAATGATAGGTGTTACATGTTTATTAGTCTATTATTTGCATGATTTTTAGGATTGAAAGTTAATGGTACCAAATTTCATGTGCATTATCTTGAGTTTCAAGTTTCTTTTATTTCAAGTTTAATAGTCTCAATATCAAATTAATGGTAAGTGTTTCATATTTATTGGTTCATTATTTGCATGATTTTCAGGATTGCAAGTTATTGGTTCCAGTTTTCATACTCATTGCCCTAAGTTTCAAATTCCTTTGGTTTCAAGTTTAATAGTCCTAATATCCAGTTAGTGGTACAAGTTTCGTGTTTATTAGTCAATAATTTTCATGATTGTAAGTTAATGGTCTTAAGTTTCGTATTTATTACTCTAAGTTTCAAGTTACTTTGGCTTCAAATTTAATGGTACAAATATCAAGATTAATGGTAAGTGTTTCATAATTATTGGTCCATAATTTGCATGATTTTCAGGATTGCATGTTAATAATCTCAAGTTTCACATTCTTTGCCCTATGTTTCAAGTTATTTTGGTTTCAAGTTTAATGATCTCAATATTAAGTTAATGGTAGGTATTTCATATTTATTAGTTCATAATTTGCATGATTTTAGGATTGCAAGTTAATGATCCCAAGTTTCATATTCATTCCCCTAAATTTCAAGTTACTTTGGCTTCAAGTTTAATGGTCCAAATATCAAGATTGATGATAGGTGTTTCACGTTTATTAGTCCATAACTTGCGTAATTTTCAAGATTGCAAATTAATGATCACAAATTTCATGTTCATGCCCTAAGTTTTATATTTAATGATCGTAATATCAAGATTAATGGTATATGTTTTATATTTATTGGTCTATGATTTACATATTTTTAGGATTTTAAGTTAATAACTCCAAGTTTCATGTTCATTGCCTTAAGTTTCATATTACTTTGGATACAAATTTAATGATTCGAATGTCAAGATTAATGGTATGTATTTCATATTTATGATCTCATATTTTATGTTTGCTGGTTTTACAGGTTTCCATTTCTTTTATATTTTTTTATTATTTAATAATAAAATGAATCTCAATCTTTGGATCCACCTTATTATTCCATTGGTTATTTTTTATACATATATCTCATACATGCATGTACTATAGCTACCCCCACAAAAATTTTTATTAAATATAAAAAAGGTGGGCTATTTGAACCCACTAAATTCTTGTCTACACACTTTAAAGAATAAATTAATTATTAAAAATTTAAAAATCCCAAAATTACCCTTCACTAATCACTTTTACTCTCATATTTTGTAAATTAAATACTTAATTTCACTCTTTTTTAAATTCTTTTTTGGTCTTTTTTAGTATGTCATAATCTTTATATCTCAATTTTTCTATATATAAGAATTTTTTTTATAGACATTATTAACTTTTGTGTTTGGTAAAAAATAATTTATTAATATTCATTAATTTTTATGGCTAATATAAGTTTGTAGATATCATTTTTTACATGGTGGATTTTCATTTTCTTAACTAGTGATACTAACTATTTACAACTAAACAACTGCATGTGAATGAATTGACAAGATTTTATAAAATTGGAAAATAATCATTCTTATACCCTAAATTTTCACTATTATGAAAAATACCATAATACTTTAAGGGTGTATCATTCGTCCACCCTAAATTAACAAAAGCTATCTACCAACCACTAATTTGTTAGCTTCCATTTGTAAGCTTCCATTTGTAATTAATGACATCATAAGGGTAATTAAGTCTTTTAAGATAGAAGAAGCTCTCATAAAAATAACATGGCATCCGTATAAAAACGACATGTTGTCCTATGATTAATTAAACAAAAGAAATGTTGTCATATACTTATCAAAATAAACAACATGTCGTTTATACACGACGATGTTGTTTTAGCATAAGAAATGGCAATAGTATTTACCACGTATCCACATTAATTTAGTTCTTTCCTATATTGTTTCTTACAGAATTCGAAGTTATACTTTGCCACACTTGAAATTATTGTTAAGTCAGTGTAGTATTGTTTAAGGGAATGATAGAAAAATAATGAGTATTATCTGTTTGTGATCCTACTCATTTTCCCTTCAATATATTCTCAAGATACTGTAGTTCACATATACACACAATAATTAAAATTTTAAATCTGTTTTTTACTTTAATTTTAGTTTCAAGGGTAAAATCATCATTTTATTACAATTTTATTAACTTGTAAATAGTAACTAACAGATTAGTAGTCAGTAGATAACTTTTGTCAACTTATGGTGGACAATTGATACACCATCAAAGTGTTGTAGTGTATTTAATAACTGAGCAAATTTATGGTCTACAAATGATAATTTCCCATTTCAATTTCAAGGGCAATATCATCATTTCGTTGCAATTCTGTTAAGTTATAAACAGCAACTAACGGAATAGTGATTGAGAGATATATTTTGTCATATAAGGGTAGACGAATAATATACCCTTAAAATTTTATAGTATTTTTTATAACAGTGCAAACTAAGAGTACACGAATAATCATTTCCCTATAAAATTTAATAAAATAATTTTATCAAAAATTATTTAGGTAATAAAATTTTTAATTAAAAATAAGGTGTAGAGAAAAATTTGGTAAAAAAAAAAACAATTACGATTTACCAAACAACCATAAGCTTTTCTTTGTCGAACATAGTTTTTATCCTACAATAATTTTTACTTAAATTAAACATACAACAACTCATGATCAAACAGATCCTTAAAGGCATTATAACCAATTGATCAAATCGTTAATTTGAGAGGTAACAAGTATTTACTGTTTATCAGTATGTGTGCCAACATTACTGTTTATCATGATCTCTAAAATGAAAAGAAAATCTTTTGGATATTAACTTAAAAAGCCAATTAAAGATGCTTACAGCCAACCGTACACATCTAGATCCTTGCCACTAAAATTTCCCAAGTAAGCAAGCAAATCCATTATTGAAATTATATATAAATACCGCCCTTAGGCCCTTGCATCTCTTTCATCCTACACCACTTGAAATAAAGGAGAAAACAAGTCAACTTAAATTGGCTGCTTGCTTTGTTGTTCTTATGTTAATTGCTTCTTCTAGTAAATATTCTATACCTTTATCTTCTTTACTTATTTTTAAAGTTTTATGAGTTTTTCATTCCAGATACTTCTTGCAAAAAAATTAGAAAAATTTTTATTTATCTTCTAAACAATTTATTCATTCTACAATTGGAAAGTTTATATTCAATATTAATTGTGAGATGTTTAACTCTTTAAATAAATAAACAGAATTTGATTTAGGTTTATCCAAAGTAGTAGAAGCGTTAAATATTGGGATTGCAAAGATGACAAAGATTGCGACAAATTTTGTGTACCTCCCGGTTCTTGTATAGTTTGCATTTTGTTACGATCGTGATGGAAGGCTTTGCGGAGAAAAAATTCTCTCCTAGTCATCACTAGAAAAAGTGACGTCATTTGTATTTGATCATAATACGTTGAACATCAACATTTATGAATAATCTTTTTTATATATTTATGGCTCATCAGAGTGAGAATATATCTCTTTGAATATTAAACACAAATTCGTATTAAAATATTCTGGGCTGATTTTACCATTTTACTTTTTTACTAAGTGAAACGGTTTGACCCAAAAAAAGTTCAAAAGACTTTAAAAAAAATTACATGTATAGCATATTAATCCAATTAAAACTTAACATTGGTAAGTTGAATGAATTTTTGAAAATTTGTATAAAATCACCACAAGAACGGTATATATCTCTTTAAATTAACTTCTACTTTTAATTTCATTAATATGGAATAACAAGTGGAGCCAAATCATTTCAATGATGTTATGAAAATTAATTAACTATTTCTCTTAAAACATAACATAGAAAAGATGAAGATGATGAGAGTAAATCATGTTAGAGAGAAGATTAGAATAAATATGAGAGGGAAAGAAATTAAATGAATTATTAATTGCTCTTATCTAATATTGATCATCCATTATTCATTCTAAAAATTATGTTTAAAATTGTGTAAAAATGATGTTATCATTTGAACCTACCTATATTACACTCGTTTGGTAATAATGACTTGTCAAAGTTTAATACAATAATTAAGTAAATGATCACTATTAGAACCAAAAAAAACAATTAAAACCAATCCAATAGGACCAATATTGTTGGTTGAAATTTGTCACTTCAAATATGAAGCTCATAGTTGTCTTGTCAAGTAGTTCGGCGTTCTTCAAATCATCCATTGTGTCTGTAAAATTAAATAAATATCACAAAAAAAGAAAAATTATAATTTTATATGCTAGGTTACTTCTAGACTTCATATAAAATTAGAAGCAGATTAAGAGATGACGAACAACGAAAGAAAGAATAGAGAAGAGAAAGTCACTTAGAGGAAGAAAGAATTCAAGGAAAATTAGTTCTTGTCCATTGCCATCAAAAGAACAACATCTAAATAGAGATTCACCCCTTCCTAAATCCTAATTACATAATTAGGAGAACAATTCCTATTCTTACTCATTCATAGATAAGATAGAAAAATAGAGAAAAATAGTAATAAACATAATGGTGTCCTAACATTATAAAATCCTAATTTAAAATTATAGGTATCACTAGACAGAACAGAACATTAGTTAAATTGATATTGTTTCATTCAACACAAAGCTTATAGGATTTTTTTTTCCCTCTTAATGAGGTAATACGTAATTTGGAAGGATCCTATCTCAAAAAAAAAAAAAAGTAATTAATTTAGTTAGATAAAGTTATTTATGTTAGAGGTCAACATGCAACTTTAACTAGAGCAAGAACAATTGTTACTAAATATTATTATTTTTAATTAACTCATCCACTCATTGAAGTTGCTACACGTTGGCTTCATTATTACCTATATTTTTCACAGAGAATGATTTGAGTGCATTTTTTGTTGTTTTGATAGGTTAATTCCTAATGCAATTAAATTTTACAATTACGTGTTTAAAAATTGTTCAAATTAAATTTTAGAGTGTAAATATTCCCAATCTTAAGTAAACTTAATGAGTTTATACTTATTTCCAATCCAAAATCTAAAAATATATATATAAATAAAAAATAAAAACCGAAGTAAAGCAAAACAATTAACAATCTATTATCTTTTCATTTATGTATAAGGAACTACAAATTAAGAAAAACATGGTATATATAATTAATGCTTGATACAAAATAAAAGTTTTGATGATGAATAATGTTATATATCCCAAATAATCATTTCAAATAATGTGGCATTCATTAATTAGTTAGTAAAATAATATATGAATATCACATCATTTGGGATGATTATTTAGAATAAAAAATTTTGGAAAGTGTAGCATTATTGTTTGATGATTTTCTTCGCTAACTAACTGGAGTGAATCATCATCACTTGATCAATCTATAATCTAAATATTTATAATGCCAAAACATTTAGAATCTTAAATAGAAGAGTAATAACTAAAGCTTGAGGGATAAATCAAGTTCTGTTGGATCTTCTTGATGTCCGCCTCGTTGAAGAAAATCAACATTAGTTGGGCCATTTTTGTGAATAATATTTGTTGTAGCAAGTACATTACCTTCTTCAAATCTTGTAGATAGCCCGGAAATTCTAAAACTGTTCATTCTCACCCTGCTTGTTTGTTGTGGATTCATCATAGTCATGCCCTGCCTAGCAAACCAACTGCAGAGGCCAAAACGATAATTAGCAGATGGCCATGGATGTGAACCATAGGCCGCCGGTTTATGAATCATGGAGTTCATTTTAACCCCGAGTGATCGATTGAATGATCCGTAATACGGAGAGAAACTTGAATAATAAGGAGAATAGAAAGAAAAGTTGCGATTGCCAAAAGCAGCACCAACATCTCGATCCATGCCTTGGCTCCTTTTGGCGACAGCACGCTCTGGTTTATGAGCGTTTTGGTGACCACCTAGGGCTTGGGAAGTCGAGAATTCTCTCTTGCAATATTTGCATGAAAAAATCCTAGCCTCTGATAATTTCTTTTCACTTGAAGTAGAATGATCATTATTCTCTTCATGACAAGGATTATTATTCATCAAGTTCGTACGGCTCAAAAGGCTCGAACCACGAACAAGATAATCATCGTTGTAAAGCTTTAAATCAAGCAAAGCGCTAGAATTTGATTCAAGACGTCGGGATTCATCAAAAGCTTCAACGACATGTTTCATTTTCATTCTCTTATTTTCATCACCGTTCTCCATACATGGAATGCCTTCTGATGAGGAGGCCAAAATGGTACTGGAGGCCTCGGAGGAACTTGCTTCTGAAAAAAGTTTCATGTTTATGTTTTGGGAAATTGAGGAAGAGGGTTGTTGGTTTTTATTGTGGAAGAGTAAAGATACAGTATCTTTTCACAAAGGAAAGAAATCTCATTTTCTACTTATTACTTGCACTATGTTAGCGAATGAATTAAAGTTATGAGTAAGCTTTGATAGGATTTTGTTCTATGATAAGGCCTGCATGCAATAATACCAAATATGTTTTCAAGTACCATATGACACGTTATTTTTCCTTTTTTTTTTTTTTAAGTATACTGAAAACGTTAGTTAATTACTCATACAGTTAAATTATCTAGGACTAGTCTATATATGAAGATATTAATTATGGCAATCCGTAATTGATTTCAAAAGCAGTTTTTTTTTTTTTAATGTATTTATGGAATTTATTGAGAAAATGGTAAAATAAAATATGCAATCTTTATTGATCTCATCTCTAAGTTTTATAAAAGTCTAGAAAGGACGAGAGATATCTGTGGTTGTAAATAAAGCTTTTCAAAGCATATAATTAATTGTTACCGAAAAATAATGCTAATTTTCAAAAATTTCTAATTAAAATTGAAATGCAAGAAAATTAAAAGGTTTGGTGAAGTGATAAAGACATTTAGAATATCTCATATCAAATTCTGATTCAATGATAGACATGAAGACTGAGAGCTTTTAGACTATATAAGAGGTACTACATCTAATTAATGCGTGCATGTCATGTATACTTTAATTAAATATAACGATCGATTATGCGGTGATTTTCTAAAATAAGTGCATGCACACACACACACACACACGCTTCTACCATATAGTCGTCCTAGGAGATCTAACTACCTTACGAGGATAGTAAGATTCTAGAAAGAGTGCTATTCCTGAAGTTATGGAAGATAGAAACAGGGGATAGTAAGATTCTAACAAATAGAATATTTCCTTATGGGAGCTTCTTTGCCCGTGTTATTAATATCTTAAAAGAGGGAAAACCTTATCCCACGCAAATCGTTTACCTGTAACTATTCAATATCCCATTTGGTTTAGTTAGATTGAAGGCTTCCTTCCCTAGAGAAGGGACGGTACTCGACATTCTTCTCACGTAACACTAAGATTTCTTTAAAAAGTGAACTTAGAAAAGAGCATCTTTGGTGAAAGAAAGAGTGGTTAGGTCAGAAGCAACACACACACACACAATTTCTTCTTATAATGAGTCATTTGTAGAGCATTACTAAACTTTTTTAATAAATTGCCGCCATCTATGTAATTGGTTCAGCAATATTACATTTTTTTAATAAATTATTACAATCTATGTAATTGGTTTTAAAATAAATGATTGTTTTAAATGTATATGCACAGTTGATAATAATGACTTGTTGATATTTAATAACATAATTAGGTAAATGATCATCATTATTATAACCAAACAAAATTCCAAATAATACACTAATCCAATGTTGACTAAATTTATCACACCTTTTTTTTATGGCTTTTGTTTTAGGGTTTCGTAAATTTTAACATTAACTAGCGCGGAAGAACGGAATACACTAAAATGATTTTTCTTTTTTCTTTCCTTCTACCAAAGTCTTTCAATAAAGATCTTCACATTGCAAGTCAATTGACATTTGGATGCATGCATGCATTAGCCCTGTCAATTCTCCAATAATTATTTATCATACAACCATAAGTTTTTCTCCATCAAATAGAGCTTTCATCTCACAATAGTTCTTCACAAAACCTCACAACTAAATAAGGGGTGACTTTAGGTATAAGTGAACAAGACAATTATCGAAAGCTCTAAATTTTGGGAATGCCTCATTTTTTGAGTATTTTCTTAATAATTCTCTAATTAATAAATATTTTTTAAATTACGTATTATAAGAAATAGAAAGCCTATTAGACGTATATCTAATTAATAATTAACCTACAATTAATTTTTTTATTAAAAATCTATATTTGGTAATCTTAATATTAAAGAGATATAAATAATATTATTATTTAACTATTAATTCATTAATTAATAGTCTTTTGAAGATAAAATTTAAATTATTTACCTTTCTAATTTTCTAAGAAAACTTGAATTACTTAACGTTAGAATCTTTGAATTTTAGTATTTCTTTTAATTTTTATTAAAAACTTTATAATCTCAAAAATTAGTAGATAAAAAAATTTCTTACTCTCTTCTATGTAAAGTAAATTATTATATTCATTAGTCCATTTAAAAAAGAAAAAAATTAGTTTCTTGAAATACAAAGTCTATTTCTATTATATGATCATCAATTCACTATCTCAACTTTTTATGTTCTATTATTCTAAATATTCTATTTGAAATAATATTTTTCTTATTTAATTGTTTGTTTATTTTGTAATTAATGGTTTTAATGTAATTTAAAAAGTCTTCATGACTATTTTTTGTAAGTTTTATTTTTTAACTTTTTTAGAATCTTTTTTATTATTGTTGAAGTTTAAGGATAAAAGATGAAATAAATTTTAATTTTTTTTATATTTCTTTGAATATAAAAAAATTCATCTAAGACCCGTATACTCTAAAGCCGGCCTGGCACTAAATTCGCCCTTAAAGGCAGAGCTTGTTGATCAAACCCTTAATTTAAGAGGTAACACGTGTTTACTGTTTACATGCATGGTGATAATGGGTTATTTTCAGCTCTCTCCCCTGAGATTTGTGGTCTTTTCAGTTTAATAGTAAAGTATTCATGTATTTTCACTATCTACCCCTGCCGCTAGTACAAGTTTTAGTGGACCGTTTGTTGACCGACTAAGAGACCAATATACCCTTTGATTAATTAAAATAATGAAAAATTTTTCATTACGGCATCAATACAGTTATAAACATAAATATTGTAAATTACACATTGAATTAATAAATATAAAGTAAAACTAATAAATTTATACAAGATTATTAATTATTTAAAAAATTAATAAATTTTCTACGAAATTGTAATGAAAAATATTTTATTCATTTACAAAAAATATTTTCTTTAATTAAATAAAGAAAAAAATTACTCATTAATTAAACAAAAAATTATCTTAAGAAATTAAATAAATTTTATTGAATTGATTTAACCATAAATTATATATTCATTCCATGACATTTGTATACTTTGTTTTGCCATTTTCTATAACATAACTATTAATTACACAGGTTAATTAAGCACAATTATTTATCTTGATATGGATCAAGCAACAACAAAACAAAAAAATTCTTATATTATTAGACACTTATATAATATATTACTAAAATTATATCTCATTTGAGTCTATACATACTTTATATAGTTTCAAACTTTTTACTTGTACTTATAGATCATTTAGAGTTGTTGAGAAAGTGTAAAAAGATGCAAAATAACTTCATCTTACAACAACTATGAAAGATATCAAATTATTATTTTTTTTCAAAATCTGATTTTGAGAATAAATTTTATCCTTAATAAAACAGTATATGTATTACATAAATTCAAAACTAGGATTATTCAATTTAAACAACAAAAATCAATAAGTATATTAGGTAATAACATTATAATGAGTTTTAATTTTATAATTATGAACTTTTATTTGTAGTAACTTTTATATTAATTAATTAATTTTAATTTTATTCATAAATTTTAGGCATAATCTACAAAATTTATTTATTATGTATTTAATATTGATTTACTTATTTTATATTATATTTGTAAGTTTTCATTTTATTTATCAATAATACATCAATTTACCAGTTTTGTAATAATTTACTTGTTTTACCTCACTTTTACAAGTTTTATGTTCTATTTCTAAAAATTATGTTTTATTTTACAGTTAGTATTGATCTACTATTTTTATATTATATTTACAAGTTTTTCTTTTGTTTATCAATAATACATTAATTTACTAGTTTTACATTAATTTACTTGTTTTATTTTCTATTTACAACTCTTATGTTCCATTTCTAAAATTTATGTTTTATTTTCACTTAATGTTGATTTGCTAGTTTTATATTATATTTACAAGTTTTTATTTTATTTACTACTAATACATTAATTTATCAATTTTATAGTAATTTACTTGTATAAGTCTTTTGTTTCATTTCTAAATTTTATGTTTTATTTTACAGTTAATGTTGATTTACTAATTTTAAGTTATATTTGCTAGTTTTTATTTTGTTTACTAGTAATACATCAAATTACTAGTTTTATATTAATTTACTTATTTTATTTTTCATTTACAAATCTTATGTTTAATTTCTAAAATTTATCTCTTATTTTGCACTTAATGTTGATGTATAAGTTTTAAATGTTATATTTATAAGTTTTTGTGTTATTTGCTAATAATACATCAATTTATCAATTTTATATTAATTTACTCATTTTACCTTCCATGTACAAGTCTCATGTCGAATTTCTAAAATTTATGTTTTATTTTACAATTAATGTTGATTTACAAGTTTTATATTAAATTTACATAATTTATGTTAAATTACGGTATTGATGTCGTAATTTTAATTACGGTATTATAGAATGACCCTTAAAATAATACCTGACTTGTAGTTTTCGGGTAACTGATGGTCTTTATTTTT
The DNA here is from genome assembly GCA_025617385.1 of Murraya koenigii. Taxonomy (NCBI): domain Eukaryota; kingdom Viridiplantae; phylum Streptophyta; class Magnoliopsida; order Sapindales; family Rutaceae; genus Murraya; species Murraya koenigii. The sequence goes on from CM046812.1 coordinate 18,371,648, forward strand.
TTTGGGACCAAATTGTATAATTAGTATAAAATGACAACATTACCCTTAGAACAAACACTTTTAACAATGCTGAATTACAAAAGTAAATAAATAAACAAGAGTGAGAAGAAAATCGGCCATTGCCAAGCATTCTACCACACTTCACCGATTCAACTTCATATTTAAAAACCTTCGTCATTTCCAATTTTACACAAGCTATAACTGTTGGGATTATATGCTCTTCAAAGTATATTAAATTTTTATTAATAAAATATTTGACGTATTTATTCAGATATCTTAAATTGCATTAATATTTTGAGTAAAGTTCATTTAATCATAGTATATGTATTTATACAATCACTATGTGGATTCGCAGAAGACTTACAAGTTATCTTATGATCAAATAAATTAAGTTCGCAGTTAATAAATAAAGTTGGGCACTTTATTTAGGTATAGACTGTAATAAATTCATTTTCAGATATCTTAAATTGCATTAATATTTTGAGTAAAGTTCATTTAATCATAGTATATGTATTTATGCAATCACTATGTGGATTCGTAGAAGACATAAATACAAGTTATCTTATGATCAAATAAATTAAGTTCGCAGTTAATAAATAAAGTTGGGCACTTTATTTAGGTTTAGACTGTAATAAATTCATGAGTGATTTGTCTTAATCATATATGAATTTATTGATGTAGTATGACTACATTGAACAGGATCACATATGAGATTTAATTAACCTAGTAATAACTGTCAGACTTATTAAATCTCATAGGCATTGATTTACTGTAATTTTAATCTTGAGTTAGTTATAATTTTATGATTGTAGTTATTATTTCATTTGAGTTACCAATGGGCACGACATACACATGTAGTCAAGATTACCCGGTATCTTGGTGGGAGTAATTACAAGTATAGAAATTATAGATCAACAATATAGAATTTGTACGACACATCTCTTGATGGATTTTCAGTACTTGATCATAGAATTCTCTGGCCAGAGTGTCTCAACATAAATAAGTATGTTGAAAATAATCATTAGAGAAAACCAGTAAGTATCAAGGAACAAGATGTAATTAAATTGATTGGACAGTTGAGATATCAATTTAAATTAACGACGTGGTACAAAGGATTGTGCAGTAAAGAAATCAATGTGGCTTAGGGAATTATTATTCGAGCATACAATTATGGAGGTTAGTTTCAATCTTATAGTGAAGTAGAATTGGAATTAAATAATTGTATTTGTTTAATTACAAATTTAATTATTGTAGCCACTATTGTATGTTCTCAAATGATCCTCAGGTTAGCTCATTTAATTGACAACACCATCACTGAACTCAAAAGTAAGAAAAACTGGCATATTAGATGAAAATCATAATTATAATATTTGTTAAGGACTAGTATGTTATATTCAAGTATAAAAGGGGGCATGTGATATTTTACAAGGTGGTCTCCTAGTTAGTTACACATTCTCTCCACTTTTACGTAAGTGGAGAGATAATATTTAATTTAAATATTTAAATATTTAAATTAAAAGAGTAATTCTATTTTTAATAGGAATCCTAATCCTAACATATTAGGGTTTTTCATAAGATATTATAAAAAGGGCATTATTCTGTTAAGAAAAAAAGAGGAGAGAATCACAGGACTTTTGAAAAAAATACAGAAGACATCTAATAGAAGTTAGTTGCGATTGGGAGTGGTGAAACAGACGCCCACACATCCAGTATTGATCAAACTTGAGTCATGGTTTGGAAGATCGTTTGGAGACGAATTTACAACTCTCAATTGTTCATCTTCTCAAAACATCAAGTACGAATTTATATATTACTTAATTCTTATATGTTGTATGAGATCGGTCCTAAAAGGTTTTAATTGAAAAATTGAAAAACCTGATTTTATCCCTTCAATTGGTATCAGAGCCATCTCATAATAATATATAAGAATTTCGTAAGAAATTTATCTTTTTTATTATGTATTAAAGTGGAACAATTTATTTAGATATATATTATTTTTTAATATATGAATAAAACATGCTTGAATTGTCTCAATTCATGGTTAGAAATTTGTTTGTACTTTTGTTTTAGATTTGTAACAAAAGGGGTGGTCTCTTATCACCATATTTCCCTTTTGATTTAACTTTATGTTTTAAATTTTTTTGTAATCATTGGGATTGTAATCTGTAAAAAAAAAATTTTCGAGCGATGATCGAGCCGCGAGTTCATCTGCAGGAAAAGCAATGACAGTAGCGGAGGACCTCGCAGAAAATAGCAACAGCTCGCTCAGGACCTTACAAAAACAGCAACAGCTCACGCAGGACCTCACAGAAAACAACAATAGCTCGCGTAGGACCACATTAAAAATAGCGATCCATGGCAGCAGCAGCATAGCAGCGAGTCCGCGACAACAACTTCCTCTTCAGTAAAACACGGCAGTCCTTGATCGGAGAAGACAATGAAAGGCTGCTGGTTTCTTTGGTGATGGCGGCTGGAGAAAAATATGAGATTAGGGCTTTGAGTGGTAATTATCACTCAGACCCCTAATTTCTATATTATTTTCAGAATATACAAAATTAGTATACTATTATGTATTTAAGTCCAAAAACAGTTTTGCGCTTAGAAAATCCTAGTTTAAATCCAATAAAATTTGGGCTTAATGGATTAAAATACATGGATATAGTCTAATAAATTACGTTTATTTTTTGTCCAAAAAGTTTTACTTAAAATTTTATTTTATTTTCTTTAAAATTAAAAATTTGGACCAATAATAAATTTAAAGCCCATATTAGTCAAGTCAATCAACAAAGATAATCCAATAGAAGAAAATATTAACATGAAGCCCAATGAAGATTAGGCTTAGAGTTAATATTTTATTATTATTATTTTAAGGAAAACCATGAATTGAGATTATTTAATTTTCTATATATTGTGTTTTGGATGTTAACATGCCATAATAACATGTCATATAGAATAAGTAGTGCCACTTTATGCATAATGGTATATGTCATTCATATAACATGAATTCATATATATTGTTTGAAATTTACAAATGCATGATAATATAATATATCACTTAGATAATATTATAGGAAGCATGCAATTAATAATATATGTATGTTTTAAAATGAAAAACCAACTTTAAAATATTGAGTGGGAGAAGAAAGATTCAAGATAATTTCCCCACGGGCTCCATTGTTAGTTCAATAATAAAATTATATATATACCTCGACTTCATGATACGGTGATGCTCCCTACAAAGAGTATATGTATTAGACATTTTATTTGATGAACTTCTTTAAAGATAAGATCAAAATATATTTCAATCTGCTGATCACCCTGACGGTGGCTACATGATATGAGAAATACATAGATTAAAACAACGGTTATACACTCAACAAAATTTGTTATTAACCTTCCCAACGAAGTTCTGTTAACAAAATTTTGGCCCTAAAGGATAACGATAGTTATTTATCATGTTACGACATGAAAGTAAATAATCCAATGGTTAATTGGATCTAGTAAGTGGCGGCATGACTTCCCCAACGAATAGCTTGCTAAAACGGTACTAGATTATCGTTACAATGAAATAAAATTTATTTATGATTTTTTGTATTTTAGAATTTTATTGTGAATGTTATATCAAAGTATTTATGCATGTATGTTTTATTTTCAAAAAAGTCTTCCATCAACCCACTACTAATCATTCTGGTTACAAATGAACTCACTGGTGAAAATTACTTAGATTGGAAACGCAATCTATTTAATATTCTCACTGCTAAAGACTGCAAATATGTTCTGACCCAGCAATGCCCCTTAGTACCAACGTTATACGATTATAGAAATCAGAAGGAGTCTTATGAGAAATGGTGCGAAGCTAACAAAAAGGCTAAGCGCTACTTATTGGCTTCGATTTCTATGGAACAAACTTCGAACATGGAAACAGCCACTAAAATATTGGCTAGTCTCCATCAGATGTTTGTGCAGAATACTGATTCTGCCAGAGAAGCAGCGTTAAAACGTGTTACTGACACTAAAATGGAAGAGGGTACAAGAGTTCTGATCATGTCCTCAAAATAATGGACTATTTGAATGAAGTTGAGATTCATGGTGTTGAAATCGATGATAAAACAAAGATTAACATGGTGATTGAATCTGTACCTGATACATAAAGAGAGTTTAAGGTCAGCTATATCCTAAGTAATAGAGATATGACCTTAATGTAATTGATGTACGAACTACATGCTATAGAAGAATATTATCATAGGAAAGAACTTCCTAAACAAGAAATCTCTTTAAGCCCTAAGTCGAAAGACAAGGGTAGGCAAAAGAGAATTGGCACAAGAAACCTGTCTCCCAGAAAAGATAGCAAGTCGAAAGGCAAGTGCTTCAAGTATGGACAGAAGGGTCATCGAAAGAAAGATTATCCTAAGATTATTAAAATCAGGTATAGGAAATCTTTAAGCTTCCTAATTAATTCAGTTTCTATTGATTAATGCAATAGTGAATTTAGAGATAACTAATTTTATTTATAAATTCATTTATTTGGTTTACAGGAAACCAAGAGATTAAGTGAAGAAAGTTTTAAACTACAGTCAGAGAATGATACTAGTTTATATCAGCTGAGAAGACTAGATCAATTTTATGAGACTTTAAGTTTTGATATTTGTCTTTGTATTCCAAACATTAGAGGAATTTAATCTCGGTGGCTTGTTTTTAATAAACAGGAGTGCAGTGTAATTTTTTTATCGTCTGTTAATAACTTATTTTGGTACTTTACAAAAACAATTAATATCATATAAGTCCATTGATTTGTTCAAAGTAAGATATAATGATAAAAAATATATGCATTTATCTAAGAAAAGAAATATTTTTCCTAAACCAATGGCACCTCTAATATTTATGTTTAAATCATATAAACTATAATAAGATTTCATGAGAATGATTAATAATAGGTCTTTCCTGACCTATTGAGGTTGATCATTGATACTCTACAAATCTTATTTAGAAGAGTAATATGATAAGGTAGCTCCTTTTGAGCTAAAAGAAAGCGTAATATTGCATGGAATTAGTGCATACAAATATATGCGAACTACCAATAGGCTTATAGCCTAGTGGGAGAGCTATTACACTCACAATGTTGAGAGCAAGGGTTCGAGCCCTTATAAGGGTTATTAAAAAAAATATATATATATATATGCGAACTAATTAGTTTACATGTTAAAAGAGGTTATAAGTGTTTTATCAATATTCATCGCATTTATGTTTGTTTAAATGTGTCATGATTCCGTGGCTTTTTACATGGATAAGACAAAGAAGCAATTAGACAAGAAAATAAAAGAGTTCGATTTGATCGAAGTAAAGAATATCTCTCTATAGAATTCAAAGTCCATTTGGTTATAAAAAGGGATGAACTCCCATTTATAATGAACATTGTGACATAATAGTATCATTATATGAAGAAACAAGATTCTTTTAGATAAAACAAGATATATGCCTAGTGATTTATCATTTACCTTTTTTATTCTAGATACCAGTATTTGAAACTGCATAGACTATTGAACCTAGTTTCATCTATATTGGTGCCTAATACTCCATGAAATTATGGAAATGTCACAAACTTAATTTATGACACATCTATAGTTGGAGATTCACTAGTATTTATACTAAAATTATAGGTAGAAAAGATGGATTCTTGTCCAAAAGTTTGCATGTTTTAGGTATTCTAAGTCTAATTTATAGACCTTAAGATAGGAATATATTTATAAACATACACTATACTTTCATTGAGGAATACTATATAAATGACTTATAACCTAAGAATAAGGTAAAACTAGACAAATCATCCAAGTTCTTCTCGTCTGAATCAGATCGATTCATATCTGAAAGAGGTTGACAATAAGCTCTTTCAAAATTGACTATTGTCCCTCTGTTAAAGGTGTTCTAGAAATGGCTGCCATCGAGTAAATAGCTCTACGAACTAATAGATCGGATCGAATTGGAAAAGGGAAAAATTTGTACAAGTTATACCTTTCGTCACCGCTTTGTGGAAAATCGTTAGGTATGAATATGTTAGATACCTGGGACTTGATTGGTGAAATAGTATCTCTCCAAAAAAGTATGTTTTTTTTTACCGCCGCACAAAGAAAATATTTTGTTGCGAATGAACAAGATATTGAGGAATTGTCCATACGTAAAATCATAATTATTGATACGGACCTTTTCCACAACAAAAGAGAGATCATATTGATACTCGGTTTTTATTTATGTATAATAAACATAGAAAAGAGCAAGAATGATCAACAAAGGATTATCCCCGAACAACCATAATTTTTAGAACCTCGTCGTAGTGGGAGGGTAACTAGGTTACCAGCAAGATATATGTTATTGGGAGAAACCTATACGGTTATCTTAGATGAACATGTACAAGATCCCACTAGTTACAATGAAGCTCTAATAGATAGTGATGTTGAACATTGGAAAAGGGCTATGAATCAAGAAATGAAATTTATGTATTCCAATAAAGTCTGGGAACTTGTAGAGGCACCAAATTGGGTAAAACCTATTGGATGTAAGTAGATCTACAAGAGGAAAAGAGGAGTAGATGGAAGGGTAGAAACATTAAAGCAAGATTAGTAGCCAAAGGGTTCACTAAAAAAAGAGGGAATCAATTATGAAGAAATATTTTCTCCGGTTGCTATGTTTAAATCCATCAGAATTTTGCTCTCTATTACTACAGTGCTAGATTATGAAATTTGGCAAATGGATGTCAAGACAGCCTTTGTTAACAGACATCTTGAAGAAGATATCTTTTTACAGCAACTAGGTGGATTTATACAAAAGGCCAAGAACACTTGGTATGTAAGTTGCAGAAATCTATCTATGGATTGAAGCAAGCATCTCGGGCATGGAACATCAGATTTGATCAAGCGATAAAATCGTTTAGATTCATTCAGAATATTGATGAACCATGTGTGTGCAAGAAAATTCAAGGAAAATCTGTAACCTTCTTAATTCTTTATGTAGATGATATTCTCCTTATCAGAAATGATGTAGGAGTAATGACTACAATAAAGAGTTGGCTAGCAAAATAATTTGATAAGAAAGATCTGGGAGAAGCTAGATATATTCATGTTATCAAGTTACTACGAGATTGGAAGAATAAAACGATAGCTTTGTCTCAAGTGGTCTATATCGATAAGATATTGGCTAGATTTAACATTGTAAATTCCAAAGACTGGTTTATTACTATTCAGACATGGAATTTTATTCTCTAAGGATCAATCACCTAAAATTTCTGAGGAGATAGAGAAAATGAGACGAGTTCCCTACGCGAAAGCTGCGGGAAGTCTCATGTATGCCATGCTTTGCACTAGACCAGATATATGTTTTGCGGTTGGGATGGTTAGCAGATATCAATCTAATCCTGGACCTAAACATTGGACTACTTTCAAGCACATAATGAAGTATCTGAAAAGAACTAAGGATTATATGCTTGTGTATTCTGGTGATGAACTTACTCTAGTGGGTTATATTGATTCTGACTTTATATCAGATAAGGATTCTAGAAAGTCTACTTCCGGCTATGTGTTTACATTAGGAAGTGGAGCTATTAGTTGGAAGAGTGTGAAACAATCCTGTATTGCAAACTCCACAACAAAATCTTAATATGTGGCTGCATCTGAGGCTGCAAAAGAAGCAGTATGGCTCCGCAAGTTTTTTCAAGATCTTGAGGTGGTATCTACTGCAAGTGCACCACTTAAATTATTTTGTGATAATAGTAGTGCAGTGGCTCAATTAAAAGAATCAAGAAACCACAAGAAACAAAAACACATTGAGAGGGAGTATCATCTCATATGGAAATAGTGTAGAAAGGCTATCACCTACACTTAAAGTCCTATAAGCATGTGCAATTTGCCAGATATACTTTGAGAGCTAGTGGGAGATTGTTGGGATTATATGCTCTTCAAAGCATATTAATTTTTTATTAATAAAATATTTGACGTATTTATTCAAATATCTTAAATTGTATTAATATTTTGAGTAAAGTCCATTTAATCATATTATATGTATTTATGCGATCATTATGTAGATTCGTAGAAAACATAAATACAAGTTATCTTATGATAAAATAAATTAAGTTCGCAGTTGATAAATAAAGTTGGGCACTTTATTTAGGTTTAGACTGTAATAAATTCATTGAGTGATTTGTCTTAATCATGTATGAATTTATTGATATAGTATGGCTACATTGAACTGGATCACATATGAGATTTAATTAACCTAGTAATAACTATCAGACTTATTAAATCTCATAGGCATTGATTTACTGTAATATTAATCTTGAGTTAGTTATAATTTCATGATTGTAGTTGTTATTTCATTTGAGTTACCAATAGGCGCGACATACAGATGTAGTCAAGATTACCCGATATCTTGGTGGGAGTAATTATAAGTATTGAAATTATAGATTAACAATATAGGATTTATATGACACATCTCTTGATGGGTTTTCAGTATTTGATCATAGAATTCTCTGGCCAGAGTGTCTCAACATAAATAAGTATGTTGAAAATAATCATTAGAGAAAACCAGTAAGTATCAAGGAACAAGATGTAATTAAATTGATTGGACAGTTAAGATATCAATTTAAATTAACGACGTGGTACAAAGGATTGCGCAGTAAAGAAATCAACGTCGCTTAGGGGAATTATTATTCGAGCATACAATTATGGAAGTTAATTCCAATCTTATAGTGGAGTAGAATTGGAATTAAATAATTGTATTTATTTAATTACAAATTTAATTATTGTAGCCACTATTGTATGTTCTCAAATGATCCACAGGTTAGCTCATTTAATTGACAACACCATCACTGAACTCAAAAGTAAGAAAAACTGGCATATTAGATGAAAATCATAATTATAATATTTGTTAAGAACTAGTATGTTATATTTAAGTATAAAAGGGGCTTGTAATATTTTATAAGGTAGTCTCCTAATTAGTTACACATTCTCTCCACTTTTACGTAAGTGGAGAGATAATATTTAATTTAAATATTTAAATTAAAAGAGAAATTGTATTTTTAATAGGATTCCTAATCCTAACATTTTAGGGTTTTTCATAAGATATTATAAAAAGAGCATTATTCTCTTAAGAAAAAGAGAGAAGAGAATTCCAGGGCTTTTGAGAAAAATACAGAAGATATCTAATAGAAGCTAGTTGCGATTGGGAGTGGTGAAACAGACGCCCAAACATCCAGTATTGATCAAACTTGAGTCATAGACTGGAAGATCATTTGTAGATGAATCTACGACTCTCAATTGTTCATCTTCTCAAAACATTAAGGTACAAATTTCTAGATTACTTAATTCTTATATGTTGTATGAGATCGGTACTAAAATGTTTTAATTGAAAAACCTGATTTTATCCCTTCAACAACAACATTCATTCACATTCAAAAACCATTAAAGCAAACCCCTTTTATTTCTGCTCACTATTTTCATACTATTTCATAATTCATATTAAAAGCCCTTGAATATCTATGAATTCAATTTCTCATCCTCAGTATGTCTAATAGGCCTGTTAAAGCAAATATCTCAAATATCTTCCTATAATTTCTTCAAGTTATGTTGCTTTGGAATGACTAAACCCTACTTCAATCACTTTTCCATCAACCACAACCTCTATATTCATGTATCCGGCTGGAAAATACAAAAATTATATATAGTTAATATATGCAATGAACAGTGCTTATAATTTGAACAATTAAACCATTACTAATCAGAACTACATATAGATTGCTCAAAATTACACTCAACTGATACAAACGTTATGGTCACAAGCACAAGCCATGTAGAGCATGCAAGGTTTATGGGACTAAAGTTTCTTCAGTTGGTTATTGGTTTAGTCACGATATTATTGTAGTAGTTGCATGTATTTAGTGGCGGTTATGCATGTTACCATTTTCAAAAGATCAAGTCCTATTTCCAAGTGATTGTTTTATCTTTTCTAGTATTTTTTAGTTACTAGTATGTGTACAGCTCTATTTAAGGGACATTATTGGACTCGTAATGGCATCATGGTTTTTTCAAAATGAGAACTGGCTTTTTCCTTGTAATCAACTTCTATTCTTCCTCTGCTTCTCTGATACTTTCCTTTCTAAAGCTCGAATTTTCCTATCATCAACAAACTCATTGTATATGCATTTGATTCCCTGTTAAAATAACTAGACAATAAATAAAGGATAAAGATACAACATAAAGTCTCAAGCTGTAACTAATTTGTTATTAAGCTAACAAACACACAGCAGCACATAAAGCATGAGCAACTTACTGAATGCTATGCTGTAAATGAGTTGGCACTGAGCGGGCCTTTCAATCAAATGAAGATGCTGATTTGTTACAGTAATCAGCATTTTCATTTGACTCTTCTTTACCCTTGTAGTTCATACATGCTTCTTGAGCAATGTAATATATTAATAGCATTTTTGCATTTGGCAATTCTGATTTTCCAACTACATAATAAATTAGAAACCTCTTATTTCTCTCAACAAAATTCTCTTTTTTGTATTTTGCTTAGATTTTTAACCCTCACTACATTTTACTAAATACTATAAACACATTAAAAATTATTCTAACTCTTATGTTATCCCAAAACACCAAATATCTCAACACCATAATCTTTGTTTAAATTCAACCCCATTGCAATTAAAAAAAAATCTTTGCAATGTACTGAAAATTCAACCTAACTAAATATAATCAAACAAATAAAATCTTTTTGTCACATAATAGTCTACACAGCATCATTGTTGTCTTTAAAAAATTACAAAAGTCAAAAAAAAAAAACCATCAACAGTTACCATCACCAAGCTCATAAAAAAAACCTTAAACCCAACTTCGATTTCAATTTCAAGTAAAATAAAAAAAACCAGCATAAAAAACAGCATGCAATGAGATATTTGTGATTAACTCACCGCGGCTCCTTTCTAAAGGGGTGGTTCACCGGTCGTCGATGAAACTCATTGGCAGGGACTCTCTCAGCTCGCGATCTTGCATCATCCATCCCTGAAGTGGGTTTCGTCTAGCTCATCGTCGTCTTCTCACGGTCAGCAAGAAATTTGTTCACCGCACTGATAAGGATTTAAGATGGGTTCTTTAATTTTCTTTGTTGTCTTCGGCTTTGGTTAGTGAGAAGAATAGACAGTTGCGGGCATATCTCGATCTCCAAAACATATCTGATCTCCAAACTGAAAATGGTTAAGTTTGTTTAAATTTTAAATGCATTAAATATGAAATTACTGGATTGCCCTCAAATACACACGGTATACGAAACGGCTTACAGACTAAGGGAGGACAATTGAAATACACGAATATTCTTTGTCAAACTGAAACGATCCCACACTTTGGGGGAAAAAACTGAAATTTACCCTGGTGATAATTAGTGCCCATCGGTAAAACGAAAAAATATTTGATACTTTTGTTGGAAATATATTTTCACACTTGTTAGTTTCTTTACATGCGTGTATTTTCATCTATTTTCACACTTGTTAGTTTCTTTACATGCGTGTATTTTCATCTTACTTCAAAAGTTTTTGAGCACATACATGCGGTAATTAGACTTCGACGAAAGAGAAGACACATAAATTGAATCATTGGAAGTACGTACACTTAACATTTTTACCCACATCAGCTAAAATTGATTTCCCCTAGATAACAGTAACTCACAACAATAACATAATGAAATTTTGTAACGCTACATATGATGTAACTTGCAGCAACGTGTAAGTGATGTAACTTACATCAGTGTATAAATAATTTATTTTGTGTGATTCAATTATTATCACCCAAATAATTAAAAAATCATGCGAAACTATTCATATATGTTGATGTAAGTTCTTGTACACTGTAACTTAGTTGCTGCCACTGATCCTTTCAAAAACACTTTAATTCACATAACGTAAGACTAATAAAATTCAAATGATAATATATAGTTAAATTCTTTCTCCAATACAACTGCTCGTTTGATATCACTTTTTTATGGGAAAAAAGAAATATTTTACTATTGAAATGATTTTTTTTAAGTCATACAACCGATTTGAAATTATTTATTAGGAGCTTTAAAAGTGATATTTAAAAATTAAAAATTAATTTTAGTGTTTAGTTAATTTTTTACAAATCACTTTTAATAAAATCAACTCATACTATTTCAAATTTTAATTTTTAAAGAATCAATTTTATACTTAATATAATTTCATACATATCCTCACATAAAATATAAAAATATGAAATTATCTTTATTAAATAAGAAATAAAATTTTTAAATTTAAATAGTATTATTATTGTCAATTATATTGAGATAATAAGATAAAAATAAAATTAATAATATAAAAATATTCATTTAGTTAACAATAATTATATCAAAAATATCTTATATACTTTCATAAATAAATTTTATTTAATATTATGTCTATTTCAATTATTTATATTCTCACAACAGATTAATATTAAAAATTACTAAACACATACGATTTCTTTTAAAATCCATAACATTTTTTAAAATAAATTTTATTAAACGCTAGATTGATTCTTTTTATAATTACTTATTTGTATGGTGCAACTAACAACAATTATTTTAAAAATTATAATATTACTAAACAAGCCCATATTTTTTTGTTTATCAAAAAACAGCTATCGAAGAATTAGAACAAAAGCTCCATCAAGAGAAGAATTGACAACAAAAACACCAATTAATATTTCTTTTAACTAAGAACTCTATTCTAGTTCTAGATTCTTATAGTCTAAATTTATACGACATATACTTAAAAATTCTTTATCTGAATCTTTAAAAGAAACAAACTTTAATATTCTTAACTATTTCTTTATGTTTGGAGATGGCTAACGGAACGTTTTGTGGACCAACACAGCACGGTCAGTTGTACCACACCATACTTTTTTTCTTTCAGCTCAGCCCAGCTCAACACATTACGCGAGCCCACATATGCCGTGCTTGGCCGTGCCCAAGAAAAAGTATCATAATTATTTTTTTTTTTTTAAGAAGACAAGAAGTTGGTGGCTTACTTTTTTTTTAACTATGTATTTTTTTTTTGTCCACATGTCTTTAGTGAAATTTAATAAATTATAAGTTCAAAATTCATATTAATATTTAATAATAATAATAAAATGTAATACTAATTATTAAGTTAGAGCTTACGGTATAATAATAATTAACTTTTCTTAAGGATTAACATTTAATTGTTAATTTAGATTTTCATAAAGTCATCGACTATATCTATAATAATATTAATACTTTCAAGTTTCAAATTAAAATATAAGAATTAACATTTCATTAACACTACTATATTATCTAATTTCATAATAACCAATTATAATATAATGATACATAGATCTAATTCTATAACCCACCAATAAAGCGTGTTTATTGCAAGTTTTTTCATATGTTGTGCTTTAGTTCATTTTTAATTATGTTATATTTTTAAGACCGACATGCCTAAAATTTTCAACCCCAACCCTACCCTCTTGCCTGTAGTACAAAAACATACTTTGCATTATACTGTCACATGCTGTGTCATGTACCATCTGGCTATTAGTCATCTCTATTTATGTTACTATTTTTTTGAAATATTATTACTCTACTTACATAATTTGTTGAATTATGATGTCTTACATTGGCTATAAATTAACTTTTTAATAATTCAGCTCTAACAACTTCAATGCACAAGATCAGATGGGTACTTGAACATTATTTTAAAAATTATTACTTAGCTATTTCTTCTTTGTCATTTTCATCCACTTGAGTCCTCTTTGACGTTTCATTTTTTGTTATCTTGACATAACATTGCTTACCTATATCTAATTATCTACTTTAGAATTGATTATTGAGTCAGTAGCGTGTTCTTTGAAAGTCTCATTTTTATTTTCTCCTTTTAAGTAATAGGGTAAATTTAATATCACATATGACTGTTAAGTGGGTTTTTAGATACTTTTAACTAAGTAGATGTATTTTAAAATGTGATGTTTTAAAATAAAATTTTAAATATTGTGAGTTCAAAGCCAATAATATCTATTCATATATTTTCAATTTATCTTCATTCAATTTCTACTTAATGAATCCTGAGTTGAATCTTTACAATTGATGGCCGTATTTAATTTTGAAAAAATGTAACAGAACTGAGAATTCAGAAAATAATATATTTAGTGGTACGGTGTCGTTTTAGTTTCGGAAAGTTATAAAAATTTAAACTTTAAAAGCTGTCGTGGCAGCGAGGAGACCGCCTAATTAAACTGAGATTGTCCGATAGCTTCGAATGCCGACGACTATGACGTGGCATTAATTATTTATTCATCGGAAGATACACCACACGCCGGCTGTTCCGCCGGAGTCATCATCACTGCCGCCGCTTACATTATTAGTTTTGTGGCGTGTGCTGTCAGATCCGACCGTCACCAGTTAAATTCACTGTCACTAGCCGCCGGAAACACCAAACCAGCCAAATTGTATTGCCTATTTGCCCTTCTTTGTTTTTCCTCAGCCCTATTAGTCAATTTATTTGTAAACTCAACCGAATTTAGCGAGACTAATTGGCCTAATTCTTTTTAAACTCCAAAATTGTTTAGTGCTTTTTTGTATCTGAAGTACCCATTTGCAGAGTATTTTGCTTCTTTTCATTTTAAAAATTCTGAATACCTTTTATCAAATTTCTATTTATTGTCAACGTTCTGTGAAACTGACCTTGTGTTGTATTGAGGACGATTTTTAAACAGCCAATCGGTTTCTCATCTGTTTTTTAATACAATAATTAACATATTGACACCGAGAGAAAATTGCCAAAAAAAAAAAAAATTGAGTGTTTTCTGTCATGAAACAACAGATGCTTTTGGGATATTAGAGTTGAGAATCTGTCTTGACTTTACACTCCTTGGGTATCATCATTATGCTCTTACTTTTGGGCCTGATCACAAGATGGCAGGGAATACTTACTGTAACTACATTTGTTTTTCGTTTGCTCTGTTCGTTAATGTAATGCAAATTCAACCTAATTTATTGACATCAACTTCCCAGGAGAGCATGAATTACTTGGAGGATTGTGAAGAAAAACTTGTTATGGATGCTACGATAAATACTGGAATCCTCAGACAAGTGGCAGCTTTCAGATCTGGATTTATTCAAGTATGTGACATTTCACACATTCATTTTTAGATAAAAAATTATGAACTTTCTGTGCTGTCCAAACCATATTCAAGTGGAGAAAGTGGACTAGCAAACGTACGGATTGCTTTGATATCTTGAAATTACAAGGGTAGCAATTTCATAATCTTTTTTCCTAGAATCATCAAGTTTCATTGTCAGTTTATTTTTGAATTTTTTGCCAATTTGTATGAAAACCAAAATCTACATTACTGGTCGATGTTAACGGACAAATTACTGTTTGCTTTCGAAATTTATTCTTTGGGTATGGTTTTTGTGATATTTGAAATAAATTTTTAACAATTTTAGAAAATTTAATAGAGATCATTTGCTTTGTGTTAAAAAAAATGCTTAATTTCAATAAATTTAAGAATCATTGCATGTAAGCCTTTCTTGTTGGTTCTCATGAATCACGATATTTCGTATCTTTGTTCGAAAGCAGTAGTAAGGCGAAAAGAAGATGAGAAAATCCCCCCACTTTGTCATCAAATTTATTATCTACCTTCGCTGTGTCATTTTACTAATCTTTGCCTCTCTTGTTTGGAAACCACTCTTCGTCCGTTTCCCTAATCTTCTTGCAATTAGATTTTTTTGTAAAATTTTTCTTGGACCTCTTTGTTGGATTTTTTAGAAAATGAGCAAGCACTACTACCCTAATAATTTACTCGTGTATCGACATTACAATTTTCTCAAGAAAAAAAACAAGGAGATTAAAGATTGAGTTGGACTATTGGCACCCCTTCAAAGTTCTTTTACAGCCCTTTTTCTAAAAACACCCCATTAAATAATTAAATAAGTTTATTATATTATAGATATCAGTTACTCCATTCTAAATAATATCCATATGAACAAGGTTCATTCTCTCACTTTTTTTTTTTAATTAAGAATTGTCCACAAGTAAATTAATGCAGCGCCAAATTTTATTATCGACTTTTAGGATTAAAATGTAAAGTAACAATTATTATTGATTAAATATATAAAAAATAAATTGAATCATTTCAAATGAATGAAAATTCTATTTATCCTATCATAATCCTATAGATTTTACTAATATTATATTATTTCTTTCACAATTGGTGTTTGAGTGCGAATCCTATTTCATGAATATTTATTATCATATATAAGAAGAAATTATTATTATTATCATTATTATTATTTAAGGAAGAAAATGGAATAGTTAAATAATCCAAAATTATTCTATTCTACAGCTCTTCACCAAAATAATACTTTTGGATTGATTGTTTTGTAGAAAAATGATAGTAATTTAAAACATAATTTCTTAAAAAAATGAGAAAGAAATACAAAATACCATGATAACTGAGAAGAGAGGCTTACATGTATTTACTCATCTTAACAAAATCCTTACTAGTGATGGAATGCAATGATTCTTAAATTCTTCGAAATTAAGTAATTTGTTTTTAACACAAAATAAATAATCTCTGTTAAATTTTCTAAATTGCTAAAAACTTCTTTTGAATATCACAAAACCATCCCTAAAGAATTAATTTCGGAAGCATATAACAGTTTGTCCATTGACATCAACCAATAGTGTAGGTGGTTTTTATAAAAATTGGTTAAACCTAATTTAAAATAAAACGCATTGAAACTTGATGATTCTCGCAAGAAGCAAAAAAGATCATGAAAATTGTTGAACTTGTAATCTCACAATATCAGAGTAATTCGTACATCCCTCGGCCACTTTCATCGCTTTCAATCCCGAGGCATTACATAAGCTCTGTGTCTGCCTTCTATTGAGGGTGGTTGGGGGGATGGGGCTGATTTAATGGCACAGAAATTTACATTTCTTTCATAAAATTGTTCAAGTCACAAATGTCTTCTCCTAACAGCGTTTTAACCAAGAGAAAACTAAAACATAATTTGCGTAAATAGGAAATAGAAATAAAAAAATGAAACAAAATTTCTAATATCTATTTCATTAACCATAAACAAAGGATAAATTCTTGAAAAGGAAAAAAGAGAGAGAAAACTAAATTTTATGAGAAAAATCTTGTGCTGGGTGTCAAACCTGGGCTTAAGCCTTTTCTATATGATTTTGATTTCACGCTTTCGGCGTGGCCTTTATTGCCCTCAGCTAAAGTTCTTTTGTTCGTTTTCACTTCTTTAATAAATTAGCCACATTTGTGTGCTGACAACTTTTGATCAGTTCAATATCCCCACGGATTGTCTTCATCTCCCTGAAAGTATGTTCAATTAGGCTATGAAGGAAAATTATGATGAAAAGAACAAGTTCTTGAGCTTACACCCAGATAGGTAGAAATTTCGTATTTCCTTTGGTGGTTTGGTAACTATTTCATGTTATATCCTTGAATTCATAATATTTTAAGCTTCATCCATGAAATTGTGATATTTAAAAAAAAAAAAAAATTCTCAGGTTGGGAAGCTCTCAGAATTTTTCTGATCTGTTGCAGCCCATTCAACTACATTACCTATTCTCACTGCTTCCGTGCCAAAAGTTTAAGATAGGGAAGTTTATGCAGGTGTAAGATGTTGGAAAAATCAGCCTTAGCACATGCATGATGTGTTGAAAAGTCAAAAAGAAAAATGGAGACTCACAAACTTGCCTACTATTGTTGAAGTTGGCACCGAACTATTGACAATTTAAAGGATTTTTGAATTGCATGCATGCATGGAGAAATTAGCCACCAAACAACTTTGAAAATTGCTAGAGGGAGGGGTAATAGTGCAGTTTGCACACTTATAAATTGAGCTCAAAAGCTCATTTGAAATCATCTCAAGCTTGAGAGAATTTGAGAGAATTTCAAATTCAGAGAGAAATAATTTATTAGAGAATTATTTTGAGAGTGAACAATTGGAGAGTATGGATAATTAAGAGTTATTTTCTTTTAAATGTGTATGAGAGTACTGGGTGTATTTGGGTTATGAAAAGAGAGTTTCTTTACTAAAATATTATACTCAGAATAATTGTTAATAATCTCTTTCTTCCGGAGACGTAAGCATAATCGCCGAACTACATTAAATTATTGTGTCATTTATTTTCTATAATTATTAGTGCGCTTGATTCTGCATTCCGCGCACAATAAGTGGTATCAGTACCAAAGGTTCGTACTTGGGGTATATAGTATTGTTCATGTATATAATGCTATTTACATTTACATATACGGTACAATTTAAAAATATAGTACTATTCATAGATACTATAAAGATGGTCATTTGTACTTGGGAGACAGTCTATTATAAGTAGTGTGTATTTATGCATGTCTAGGAAAGTTCTGTTAACAAGACAATAAGAGTCTAAGGAGTTGGGTTTTAAGTGGGACCGTTGTGATCCCTCCACTCTCCTAAAAACTTTCTTGGTGCATATATTCACACGAAATTAACATTGTAGAGACCATTGTCTAAGTATGAATAGTTTGTTGAGAAAATAGTAGAAGGTGAATTAGGAAGAGATCTACCTAAACTATTTTAAGAGACACTTCAAGTAGGAGGTGAAATGTGTCACATCGTCATGCAGCATATGTTATTAAAGGATAGAAATCGATGTTAAAATGTTTGATGGAAAAATCAACTTCAGCATGTAAAGGTGCGAAGTTATGGATGACCTTATTCAAATCGATCTCAATGTTATTCTAAAAAATAAAATACACTTGTATGATGAATAAACATGAGATCGTATGAAAGTTTATGGTCAAATTAGATCTTGTTTGCTAAAAAGGTAAAATATCTGGTGAAATATGCCTGTGTGTAATGATTTTATGATATACTTTAAAGGAAAAGTACTTGCTGAAAAGTCCTCAAAATCGTCTTCTTGCAATGAACCAGGTATATGGCTTCCGAATGAAGCATGGGTTGTCAATGCATGATCATATCTTAAGATTTGAAAAGCTACTTGCTGATTTAAAGAATCTTGATGAAGATATTAAGAATGAACTTAAGAGTATAATTCTTCTTCACTCATTGCTAGAAAAGTATAGCCATTTTGTGACTACCTTGATATATAGGAAAAACATGATCATTTTCAAAGATGTTTGTACAACATTGACTAACTTAGAGATTTGGAGATTCGGAATAATGATAAACATTGCAAAAGAGAATCGTCTGAAGCTTTGATAGTTAGAGAAAAGACGATGGAGAAAAAGAAGAAGTATGGTGGAAATAATTCTCGATCCAAACGGAGAAGTAGAAATACAACTCAAGATGAGTGTCTTTTGTTATGAAAAGGGCCATTAGAGGAAAGATTGTCCGAAAGCTTAGAAAGGATATGGGAAGAAACCAATAACAATGAACATGGCACGAAAAGATGATTACTCTTATTATTGACTAAGTATTACGCCTACAGCATATGAAGCTAGTACAAGTAAGTGGATACTTGATACCAGAGTAACCTATCATTTATGTCCTGTTAGGGAATGATTTACATATTTTTGTAATTTGGAATCTGGAGCAGTTGTGATGGGAAATGATCAATCTTGTTGTACAATAGGGATAGGAAACAATTCGGCTTAAAATATTTAAAGAAATGATTAGAAAATTGAAAGAGGTTAGATATGTTCCAACTTTAAAGAAAAATTTAATTTCTGTGGGTGCTCTATAAGCTAAAGGCTATAAGGTTATTATTGAAAATAATACAATGAAGTTCACATATGGGGCTATGGTAATTCTTCAAGGAGTCAGGCGTCTCAATTTATACTATTTGAAGGGAGGTACTACTGATGAAGTTAATGTTGCTGAGGCGCATATTGACACCACAAAGCTATGGCATGTATGACTAGGACATGCTGGAGAGAAGTGTTTGCAAACACTGATGAGACATGGGCTTTTAAAAGGTACCAACACCTCTAAATTAAATTTCTGTGTGCATTGTGTAGTAAGCAAGAAAACAAGGGTCAAATTCGGTATGGCTAATCACGATACTCATGAAATCTTTGAATACGTTTACAGTGATATATAGGGACTAACTAAGACTGCATTAATTATTGAAAGCCATTATTTTGTTATATTTGTTGATGATTTCTCTAGACATACGTGGGTGTACACCATGCGAGTAAAAGATGATGTTTTAGAGATTTTTATGAAATGGAAGAAACTGGTGGAGACTCAAGCTAGTAGAAAGATCAAAGTAGTACGATTTGATAATTGAAGTGAATATACTTCTGATCCGTTCTTGTAAGTATGCCAGAGTGAGGATATAAAAAAATATTTTACGGTGAGACATACTCTGCAACAGAATGGTGTGGCTGAACGTATGAATCGTACTTTACTGGAGAAAGTAAGGTGTATGTTATCTAATGTTGGTTTAGATAAAAAGTTTTGGGATGAGGCTGTGAGCTATGCAAGTCACTTAATAAACTAGTTACTTTCTACTACAATTAGATTTAAAACTCCTATAGAAATGTGGTCTGAAAAGCATGCACAAAACTATGACTCTATTTGTGTGTTTGGGTGTCCAGTTTATTATCATGTAAAGAATGATAAGTTCGATTCTCATACAAGAAAAACTGTCTTTGTGGGATTCAAAGGTGGAGTTAAATGTTTCAAGCTTTGGAATTCTAAAGATCAAAAGTTTGTGTATAGCAGAGATGTCACATTTGATGAAGTTTCTATGTTGAAGGCTTCAAGTTCTCAGCATGTGGAGAACAAGACTAATGAGACATTGCAGTGGGTAGACTTTGATACAACTCCATATATACCAGTTAGTTCTAAGGAAATGAGTTCAATTTTGGAAGTAATACCAAGAGTTGAAGAAGAGGTTGTTTATGTTGATATCCTCGAAGAGGAAAAAAAACTAAAATATAGAAGATAAAAATGAGACTATAGCAACAAAGAGGCCAAAAAGAGTGATAAAGAAACCCGTATGGCTTACAAAAGATATAGTGGTAGCTTATGCACTTCCAGTTATTGATGATGAAATCCCTAACACTTTCAGTGAAGCATTACATAGCAGTGAAAATAATTAATGGATGTTAGCCAAGGAGGAATAGATGAAAGCTCCCCATCAAAACTAGACTTGGGAACTTGTGGAGTTGCCTAAAGGAAAAAGAGCTATTGGCAATAAATAGGTCTACACCAAGAAGTAAGGATCTCTAAAAAAATCAACTCCTAGATATAAGGCTTGACTCGTTGCAAAAGGTTTTGCTCAGAAAGAAGGTATTGACTATAATGAAGTTTGCTCTCTAGTTGTAAAATATACTTCCATTTGTATCCTACTTGCATTGGTAATAGAATATGAGTTAGAGTTGACTCAATTGGATGTTAAAACAACGTTTTTCATGGAGATTTGGAGGAAGAAATCTATGTGACTTAGTATTGTGGTATCAAAGTTACTGGAAAGGAGAATCATGTGTGTAGATTGATTAAATCTTTGTACGGACTAAAACAATTACCAAGGTAGTAATACAAAATTTGATCAATTCATAGAAGGGTAGAAATTCACCATAAGTGAACAATATCACTGTGTTTCCTTTAGAAGACTACAAAATAAAGCTTTCATCTATTTGTTACTCTATGTCGATGATATGCTCATAGCTTCAAAGAATAGAGGTGAGATTGAAAGATTAAAGAAGCAGCTGGCTTCTAAGTTCGAGATAAATGATTTGGATAATGCGCAAAGAATATTTTGGATGAAGATTCACAGAGATAGAAAGAATGGAAGTGTGCGATTGACTTAAAAATCTTATTTGAAGAAAGTGCTAGAAAGGTTTGTTATAGATGACAAAACTAAACTGATATATACTTTTCTAGCTCCTCATTTTAAATTAAGCTCTTCTTCGTGTCCTTCCTCCTAAGAGGAGCATGAGTACATGGTTCATGCTCCATATGCTAGTGCTATCGATAGTTTTATGTATGATATGGTGTGCACAATGATAAATATATCTCAAGCTGTCAGTATGGTAAGTAGATACATTCATAATCCAGGAAAAGATCATTAGTTTGAGGTAAATGGATTCTTTGATACCTGTATGAGGCAATTGATGTTGGATTATTATTTAAGAAGGATTGTGGTCAACAATGTATTGGGTATTGTAATTCTGATTTTGCCGGAGACCTAGACAAGCGAAGATCAACAACAGGCTACATATTCACATTGGGTGGAGGTCCCATCAACTAGAGGTCAATTCTATAATGGACAATTGCTTTGCCCACTACAGAAGCATAATACATGGTAGCAACTGAGGTTGTAAAAAAATCTATCTAATTGAAAGGCTTGTTAGGTGATTTGGAAGTAATCTAGAAGAACATTAAGGTTTTCTGTAATAACCAGAGTTCAATATTCCTTGCAAAGAATCAAACATATCACGCTCGGGCGAAACACATAGATGTGAAATATCATTATCTGAGAGAGATTATCGAGGACAGTGATGTGTTATTGAAAAAGATCAATACTAAGGATAACCCATCCGATATGTTAACGAAGGTGATTTATGGAATTAAGTTTCAATATTGATTGAAACTAATTCAAATTCTTCAAATATGTTGAGTTTAAAGAATTTTGAATTATGGTTAGCTTGATCATAGATTTTGGGTATGTTGCCAGTCACAGAGATGTAGCTACTTTGGGGTT
This sequence comes from Murraya koenigii, assembly GCA_025617385.1. Classification (NCBI taxonomy): domain Eukaryota; kingdom Viridiplantae; phylum Streptophyta; class Magnoliopsida; order Sapindales; family Rutaceae; genus Murraya; species Murraya koenigii. Next base: position 18,394,374 of record CM046812.1, read on the forward strand.
GATGGTTCGTTGCTGGTCTGCTCAAATTTAGATAAATCTTCACCGAGGTGAAGAATTATTGGAAAAATTAGCCTTAGCACATGCATGATGTGTTGAAAAGTCAAAAAGAAAAATGGAGACTCACAAACTTGCCGACTATTGTTGGAGTTGGCACCAAACTATTGACAATTTAAAGGATTTTTAAATTACATGCATGCATGGAGAAATTAGTCACCTAACAACTTTGAAAATTGCTAGAGGTAAGTGTAATAGTTCATTTTGCACTCTTATAAATTGAGCTCAAATGCTCATTTGAAATCATTCCGAACTTGAGAAAATTTGAGAGAATTTAAAATTCAGAGAGAAATAATTCATTAGAGAATTATTGTGAGAGTGAGCAATTAGAGAGTGTGGGCAATTAAAAGTTATTTTCTTTTAAATGTGTATGAGAGCACTTAGTATATTTAGGTTATAGGAAGTGAGTTTCTTTACTCAAATATTGTACTTCAAATAATTGTTAATAATACAATTATTTTTCTCTTCTTTCCGTAGATGTAGGCATAATCGTCGAACTACGTTAAATTCTTATGTCATTTATTTTTTATAATTATTTGGTGTGTTTGATTCTGCATTCTGCGCACAGCATAAGAGAGTCAAACCGGGAAATATTTGCTGGAGATCCATATGCTATTGTTAGCTTTAGGAGTTATAATGGAATTTTTTCTAAAAAAAGGATCACGTATTACATATGGAAAACGATCTGCACTCTGAGAGGAAGTTCCCCGTGATATATATATATATATATACATTACTCAAAAAGAGTATCGTGCTTCTGGTCTTTAGGGGGGAGAGGAAGAACCCGATTGCCAATCACACAGCTGTTTCTTTAGAAGGTACTAAAGGGGCCATAAAAGAGGGCACCAACATATTCTAAGATACCTAGAGGGTATGTTTGAAATTGAGGTGCTGTAGCTTTTAAGCTATAGTTGTTGTGGAAAAAAAACTGTAATTATAAAATAAAAGTTAATAATATGTAATAAATATAATTTTTAAATAATAATTCTAACAAAATTATTAAAAATATAATAGATTTTACATCATACAAGTGAAAAATCACATTAACATAACTAATATACCTTAAAAGCTACAGCAGCTAGTGTTTACCAAACACTTTAGTGCTGCAGCTTAAAAGCTATAGCTGCCCAACCTCAATCCCAAACATACCCAGAGTTATATGGTGACACCATCACTTTATCCAGGGAACCTGTTCTTGATGATCCTCTGTACTAGACTGACAGAGATTACCAGACTTATTATGTGGGTTCCATACACAAAGTGCCATATAGAGTTTCCCTTGTAGCTACAACCCTGGATTGCTACCAACTGTTATGGTGCTTCATCTATGGACCCAAGGAGAGAAAACATTGCCTTAGGTTCCTATTCTACTACTAGATTGAGAGAGACTTACAGAACTGATCCCTTAAGAGGGAGAGAAACTAATGAAGCTGATAGGTTATACTCATCGTATGCACAAGTGGTCTATCAAACTACAACAGGTGACGCCCCTGTGGAGGGCCAAGCCGAAATTGGCAGCTGCATGTGTATCATCTAGGTACTCTTTTTCCAGTCCACCTCTGTCTTACTGATGACTGGTGCTTGAGTGTTTCAACTGTTCATCCTCTGTATCATTTGTTTCTTCTTTAACAAATTTCTTTCTGTATTTTGAGTCCAAAAGTTTAATTATAGACAGTTTACTTGCTTTTATGTATATTTCAAATCTTTCAAACCATTTAGCTTTATCTAAAAACTTTTGACTTTATAGAAAGTATTTGTTTCATTGTATTAATGATGGTTAGGCCATAAAATTAGTTGAATGATGGTATCAAGCACTTTACTAATCTAAATTTCTAAAAATGATAGATCTTTTCTCATTCTGTATTTTGACTCCTAATTTGCTTCCATTATGCCATTATTTGTGCTTGATCGAGTCACATGTTCATGCGCTAGATATTCATATCGTTAGCAGCGTGAGAGTTCCTGAGCCACTTTATTGGACCTGGAATTTTCTTTGACAAGCATCTTCTTAATTATTTTAGTTCCTAAATTACCCATCTCATTTTCTACCATAAAATTGATTCTGCAGCTCTCTCTCTCTCTCTCTCTAACAATATGTGAATAAGAAACCATAAAATTTCTCCCATCACCATCGAACGATGCTGACAGACTAACTATGGTGACTGTTCTGCCTCCAAATAAATTGTTTTGACGCGATTTGACAATCCTGAAGATATTTTTAATTTCTTCAGTTTTGATTTTTTTTCCCTTTTTTGGATTTTCATTCTTCTGGATGATTCTATTCTAGGTTTTGCTTGTTATGGATTATATGGAAAGCTTGATTGTTAACTTAATCTACTGAAGTTCAATATGCTTGTGTTGATTCGTTTGTTTCCTTTGATATTGAGAATTTATTTATGGATGAATTTTGAGATTAGATCTTTGTTTTTTACTGTGTTCGATTTTGATTTTCTAAAATGAAGAATTTTTTTCAATTGGTATGAAGAAATATCCTTTGGCTTCTGATTGCAATGTAATCATTTAACGAATAGAGCTTCTAAGAAAACATAGGCCTAATCTTCCCATTCTCTCTGTTTCTGTTATCAACAAGAAGTTTACGAGTAAACAATTGCATTCAATTAGCTGAAATTCAAGCTAAACTTAATTCTCTTGTGCCTTAATTCAGGCTAGTTTCCTTTTCTTTGCCAAGTTACTTGCCTTATTTGTTTTAGTGTCTGAATTGCGTTATTGGATTCTACATTCTCATTGAATTATCCTGAGGATCTGATTTAGAGCTTCAATTTATACTTCAAAGCTTGGAAAGTTTCTTACCTGTGGAGAATTATGGTTTTTCTTGGTTAATCCTGGTGAATTAAAATTTAAGAAGTGAAGATTTGTGTTCGTGTTTGAGGATATTTAGTTTTTGTAGTAATTATTTGTCTCAGTCGAAGAAATAGAGTGTCAGGTTTCTAGCTCGATTAGTGAGCCTTGTTGGTTTTACAATTGTTTTACAGCTAAAATAATAAAATTGCTTTCTCATACAATATATAGAATTGTCATAATCTTGAAATCGTACCTTTACTTTGTCGTTGTAGTAATTAAGGCTCCAAAGTCACAATCTATCACCACATCTCTGCTAGATTACGATCTGTCACTAATGATCTTTCAGGTTACGACTCATGTTTGATCTGCATTTGACATGTGGACACCTTTTTCATCACTTAAACCAATGAGCTAGAAAATAGTTTTCTCTCAAAGTCAGAAAGAAAAATTCTCTTTTTTTGATTTGTATTATGGCTTCTCCATTTTCTTTTGTGAAGAAAAAAGCCTTTTTATATTGTAGTGGTAGAAAACCTTAGGCTCCTTATTTATCTTCTTTTTTATATTCTATTAAATCAAAATAAGTGATTTAAATTAAAATAAGATAAAAACCCAAAAGCTTTTGGCGTTACACTTGTTATAGTTATAAGGGATTACCTTGTAAAATAACACAAGGCCCCTTATACACAAGTATATTAATTGGAGCCTCTCGCTAAATAATATATTTAGGCTTTTAACCCATATAACTAGTTATCTTGCTTATTAATTCAGTAGTAGTGCAGTCAATTAAATGAGCTAACCCGAGGATCATATGGGTACATACAATAGTGGGTATAATAATTAGGCATGTAATTAAACTAGCCCAGTTACTTAATTCCAAATCTATTCCACTATAAAAATGAAACTGACCTCCATAATTGTATATTATCTAGGATAGTGTTCTCGAATAATAATTCGACCCATGCCACATTGATTTCTTTACAGAACAATCTTTTGTACCAAATCGCTAATTAAATTGATATCTCAACTATCCAATCAATTTAATTACATTTTGTTCCTTAACTCTTACAGGCTTTCTCTAGTAATTAATTTCAACATACTAATTATGTTGATACACTCTAGCCAGAGAATCCTATGGTCAAGTACCGAAAACCTATTAAGAGATGTGTTGTACAAATTCTATATTGTTAATCTATAATCTCATTGCTCAAAATTGCTCCCACCAAGATACTGGGTAATCTAGACTACAAATATATGTCGCACCCATTGGTAACTCAAATGAAACAACGATCATAAACATGAAACTATAATTAACTCAAGATTGAGATTGTAATAAAATCAATGCCTATGAGATTTAATAAGTCTGACAGTTACTTAAAGGTTAATTTAATCTCATATGTGATCCAGTTCAATATAGTCAAACTACATCAGTAAATTTATACATGATTAAGACAAATTATTTAATAAATTTACTACAGTCTAAACATAAATAGAGCGCCCAACTTTATTTATCAACTGTGAACTCAATTTATTTAATCATAAGATAATTTGTATTTATGTCTTCTTTAAATCCATATGATGATCACATAAATATATAATATGATTAAATGAACCTTATTCAAAATATTTACACAATTAAGATGTCTGTAAAAATATCTCAGATATTTTTATTAATCAGAAAATGTATTTATCATAAATAAATAAATTAATATGTTTTAAAGAGCACATAATCCCAACAATCTCACATTAGCGCTCAAAGCATATGTGGCAACTCACGCATGCCCATACATTTTAAGTGCAGGTTAAAAGGTCTCTTTAGTATGGCCTTTGTAAAAGGATCTACCAGGTTTTGTTCTGAGGCAATTTGGGTAACCACTATATCACCTCTCTATACTATTTCTCTTATGAGATAATATTTCATTTCTATATGTTTTTGCTTATTGTGGTTTCTTAGTTCTTTAGACTGAGCTATTGTACTACTATTATCACAAAATAATTTAAGAGTTGCAATTGCTGCAGATACCATCTCAAGATCTTATAGGAACTTAGAAAGCCAAAAGCTTCTTTAGTAGCTTCAGATGCAGCCAGTTGTGGAGTCTGTGATACAACTTTGTTTCACACTCCTCCAACTCACAACATCACTTCCCAATGTTAACACATAACTGAAAGTTGATTTTCTGAAATATTTATCTGACATGAAATCAAAATCAATATAACCCACTGGAATAAGATCATCACCCGAATATACAAGCATATAATTTTTAGTTATTTTCATATACTTAATTATATGCTTGACTGCAGTCCATTGTTTCAGGACCAAGATTAGATTGATATATACTGACCATCCCTACTGCAAAACAGATGTCTGGTCTAGTATATAGCATGGCATACATGAGACTTCCCACAGCTTCTACATAAGGAACTTGCCTCATTTTTTCTCTTTCTTTAGGTATCTTAGGTGACTGATCCTTAGGGAGTATAATTTCATGTCTGAATGGTAACAAACCAGTATTGAAATTTTTCATGCTAAATCTAGCTAGTATCTTATCAATATAAATAGTTTGAGATAAGGCTGAAGTTTTATTCTTCCAGTCTCGAAGTAATTTGATACCAGAAATATAACTGGCCTCGCCTAGATCTTTCATATCAAATATTTTAGCCAACCAATTCTTTATTGATGATAATACTCCTATATTGTTTTCAATTAAGAGAATGTCATGTACATAAAGAACCAAAAAAGCTGTATTTTTTTCCTGAATTTTTTTGTACACACACGGTTCATCAATATTTTGTATGAATCTAAACGTTTTAACCGTTTGATCAAATCTGATGTTCCATGACTGGGATGTTTGCTTTAATCCATAAATGGATCTTTGCAGCTTACACAACATATAGAATTCTAGGATGTTTCATAATCTAGCACTATAGCAATGGGGAGTAGAATTTTGATGGATTTAAGCATAGAAACCGGTGAAAATGTTTCCTCATAATCGATTTTCTCTTTCTAATTATACCTTTTGATTACTAATCTTACTTTAAATGTTTCCACTTTTCCATCTACTCCTCTTTTTTCTTGTAGATCCACTTACACCCTATAGGTTTTACCCCGTTTGGTGCCTCTACAAGTTTCCAGACTTTATTGGAATATATAGATTCAATTTCTTGGCTCATAACATTTTTCTATAGTTCAACATCTCCATCTAATAGGGCTTTATTGTAGCGAGTAGGATCTTGTACTTGTCCATTTGAGATAGTTGTATAAGTTTTTCCAAATAACATGTACTTTATTGGTAATTTAGTTACCCTCTCATTACGACGAGGTTCTATAGGTGGTTTCCTTTTAGGGATAATATTATAATCTTCATGTTGTTGCTCTTCTCCTTGTTGAATAATAGGTATTGAAATTTGAGCATCAATATAATCTTCTTGATAATTACTACAGTATTGCCTTACTCTTAGGTTTGAAGTTATTCAGATAGTCTTCCTCAAAAGAAGTGAAATGTGCATTCACAATTACTTTGTTGTCTTAAGGACTATAAAATAAAACTCCCTTTGTTTCTTTGGGATATACAATAACATATAAACCTCAGAACAAGAATCTATTTTGTCAACCTTTGGTTTTAGCACATGTGCTGGTGAACCCCAAATATGGATATGTTTCAAACATGATTTGTGACTTAACCATAATTCTGCTAGAGTTTTAGGCACTGATTTAGATGGAACTAAGTTCAATAAGTATGCTGCAGTTTCTAACATTAGTCCCTAAAATGAGATAGGTAATGTGAAATAACTAAGCATACATCTCACCATATCCAAAAGAGTTCTATTTCTTCTTTCAGCTACACCATTTTGTTATGGTGTTCTTAAAGCTGTTAATTGAGATATAATTCCATTTTCAACTAGATACTCTTTGAACTTTCCTAAGAGATATTCAATACCTCAATTGGATCGAAGTTTCTTTATGTTCTTACCTAATTGCTTTTCTATCTCAATCACATATTCTTTGAATTTTTTCAAGAGCTTCTGACTTATGATGCATTAGACAAACATAATCATATCTTGAATAATAATCAGTGAAAGTGATGAAATACTCATAACCACCTTGAGCTTGTACATTGATTGGTCTATATATATCTGTATGTATCAATTCAAGTAGTACGATTGCATGTATTCCTTTGGCCAAAAAAGGCCTTTTGGTCATTTTTCCTTCTAAACAAGATTCACAGAGTGGTAATGATTCATTTTCCAATGGACTTATAAGCCTATATTTAATCATTCTTTGTATCCTATTTAGGTTTATATGACCTAAGCGCAAATGCCAAAGGTGACATTGGTTGGAAGAAATCTTTATTTTCTTAAATAAATGTATATTCTCATTATTTTTAATCACTGTGTCATGCATAGAATAGATCAAAGAACTTAGATGATATATATTATCTTCCAATGTACTAGAACATATTAATCTATTATTTTTAAAAATAGAAACAGAGGAACTAAAATTTATAGTATACCCTTATTTTGATGAACAAGCTACCGAAATTAAATTCCTCTTAATGTATGGAACATAAAGACAATTATTCAAAACTAGAGTCTCATTATTAAAAGATAATAAAACAGATCCAGTCTTTTCAACTGACACGAACTGGCCCGTCCCTAACTGCAGCTTGACACTTCCTTCACTTAGTTTCCTAGTTTTCTGAAACCAAAAAAGTGAATTACAAATATGATTAGTTGCTCTAGAATTCAAGACCCAGGTGTCAATTCTCCAAAATTCAAGACCCAGGTGTCAATAGAATTTTGAACTAAACAGACCTCTATGGCTAAAAGATTTCCTATACCTGATTTCACAATCTTAAACCTATATAGATGTAGTAAATCTCCAAAGAGTGTATCTACATCTAATCAAAACCCATAAAGTCTTCGAGTTATTTGTTGAAATGCTTGTATTAGTTCTATTATTGAAATATGAGGTATGATAATGAATATAATCAGAACACTATTTTGCTTTGCAATCTCTGTTGGAGTTCTGTTTCAATGAAGCCTTGTTGCTGCTTCTTTGGATATAATCTTATGAATTATTTTATGACCTGAAATTGCCATAATTCTTTGTAGTTTTGTATTTAAGTAGGCTGAGCGTCTTTAACTGAGAAATAAAATTAAAAAAAAAAGAAAAAAGAGCTGACTATGTGTAAAAACTGGAGGATCAAGTACGATGAATGGGAATAATCGTAATTTTGGCATGAACATTTTGCCGCATGCTTTTAGGTTTCTAATTGAAGTTTATTTGATTTTCATGCTACGTGGGCTGACTTTTGTTGTATCATCATAAGTTTTTATGAATTCAGAACCTTATACAAAGAAACAAGTGGCTATGCACGCAGTTGAGGAAAAGGTCCAGATAGACTAAATGCTTTCGTACAAGTTTTAATTTCTTAGGCTGAAGTAATATTCTCTATTGAATTTTTTCGTGCCCTTTATTCCAAAGATTGAAAATTAATATTAGTTTACTTTCCGCCCTGAAGATTGAAAATTAATACCGTTAATTTCCAAATTGAGTATATTATTTTAAACATAGCATCCATCGCCTTTAAGGATATTTTTTTTTTTTTTGTGATTTTGTGCATTTCAGAAGATATGAAATGGTTTAATTGTGTAATATGAGGTTTTCTAAAATGTTCTACTGTGAGAAGATATTGCCCAATGCTGACATCTACAATTCATGTGTAAGTGCTTTGATTAATTAAATATATGTTAAAAGAGAAAGATGTGAGTGGAGAAGAAGGACTAGGTCCAAGTAATTAGTGATTGCTTCATAAATTGAGAAGATATTGACCAATTCTGACATTCGCCTATACAACTTGCACTGGAAACTCGAATCTCAAAGAGATTGTGCTTTGCTACCAGTAACTTTTTTCAACGAATGCCCTTCTTTCACATTTTCATATGAAATTAGTGAATCTAACTTGCAATGGAGGTGGTGCTTTTCTAAGGGAACCGATGCCTTCAATTATTACTCCAATTTTCCAAGCTTGGAGAAACTTGAGGCCTACATGGTAATTAAAGTGATGAGTAAGCTTTGTTGAGATTTTGTTCTATGATAAGGCTAGCCATGCAATAATAACTAATATGTTTTTAAGTACATGTTATTTAATTACTGATATAGTCAAAATTCTATTATGGTCTTAATTATGGGTATATGTACTATATTTCAAAATGCTAAAGTAATTAACTTTTTGAATGAGATTATTTACACTTTAAAATTTATTTTGAATTCTCATTTTTTGTAAAATAATTTATTACAAAATTATTCATTATAAGAATAATTACTAAAGATAATTTATTATAAATTAATATAATGAAATTATTTTAAATATTTATATAGCATTCTCTTTATTCAATTTATATATTTCACATCTATTAGTTAATAATTTTTATAAATTAACAAATATATTTATCACTTTATTAAATATTAGGCATACCTTGAATATAAATATAAATGACAGTTAATGGAAGTATAAAACATATTCAACGCTTTCAAAATAATAAATAAAGTAAAATATATTTGACTTTCTTTTACTAACCATAAAGTGTTAGGTATTAAAAATAAAAAAAGAAACTCTATATTTCGACTAATAAGAGAAATTCCATTGGGCACAACAAAACACATACTCTGTCAAAGTCATGGTTTGGTTGGCACCACCCTTCTAGATGGGCGGTGCTAAGCATTTCAACACGGCCCGCTAATTTTGGTGGTGCCGTGTTGAATATTTAACATAAATAAAATAATAATAAATAAATAATTAAAAAAAGAGACATAAATAGTAGTAAAAATACAGCTATAAAAAGAGAACCTCTTCACTCATTTTAATTATCCCAGAAAATTTATTTCCTCTTGTGTTAGAGAGAATTTTGAGAGTTAAATAAGTACTCTTAGTATTGGGTATAATTGGGGTATTGAGAAATGAGAATAGTTTTCTCATAGTTATAGAAAGAGTATAGTTATTCTATCCTATTATTAGAGAGAAGTTGTTATTTTTCCATTATAGTAAAATTATTTCCTTCTGTCTTCGCCTGTGGATATAGGCTATAAGCTGAACCACGTAATTTCTGGTGTCCTAGTTTGTTCTTGTTCTTTATTTTCTTCCAATTTCATTTTAACTGTAGCTCTACTTCACCCATAAATTTCTTAACAGTGGTATAAGAGCATTAGTTGCAATTTTTGGAATCGGGTACTGTTCACATGAGGTTACTGTTCACGTATATAATTACTGTTTACGTATACTGTTCATATTCACATATACGGTACTGTTCACGTGAACAGTGAGAGCCGATCCTAACAAAGGTAGTTCTTGGTGAAAACAATGGCGGCAAAATACGAGATTGAGAAGTTCAATAGGAATAGTTCTCGTTGTGGAAATTGAAGATAAAAGCTATTCTGAGAAAAAACAATTGTTTGGCAGTAATTGGACAAAGACCCATTAAGATAACTGATGATGCCAAGTGGAACGAGATGGATGGTAATGCAATTGCTGATCTACACTTAGCACTTGTAGATGAGGTGTTATCTAGTACGGCAGATGAAAAAGACAGCGAAGGAAATATGGGATATTCTCACAAAATTGTACGAGGCAAAGTCGCTGCACAACAAGATCTTTTTAAAATGGAGACTCTATACTCTACGCATGGTGGAATCTACATCAGTGACCGACCATATCAACACCTTTAAGACTCTATTTTCGCAACTCACAATGTTGGGACACAAAATAGAGGAAAATGAACGTACGGAGCTTTTACTTTAAAGTCTACCAAATTCGTATGATCAACTCATCATCAATCTGACAAATAATAACTCGACGAACAGTCTAGTTTTCGATGATGTTGTAGTCTCTATCTTAAAAGAGGAAAGCAGACACAAGAACAAGGAAAATAGACATGTAAGTTCGCAGTAATTAGAAGCGCTATTGGTGACGAGAGGGAGATCAACAGAATGTGGCCCTAGTGGGAGTTACAATCATGGTAGATCAAAGTCCAGAAGTAAGAAGAATGTGAAATACTACAATTGTGGCAAGAGAGGGCATGTGAAGAAAGAGTGTTGGAGCAATCAGAAGAGTAGAGAGAGTAAAGAACCTGAGTCATCAATGCTCAGGGTTATGTGGCTAGTACTTCAGATGATGGCGAAATTCTCTATAGCGAGACAGCAGCTGTTACAGAAGGTAGAAAACGGTTAGCTGACGTCTGGCTTATAGATTCAGGAGCAACATGGAACATGACCTCTCGGAGAGAATGGTTCCACACATATGAACATATCTTAGAAGGATCTGTGTATATGGGCGATGACCATGCCTTGGAGATCGCTGGTATTGGTACTGTCAAAATAAAAATGTATGATAGTACAGTTCGCACAATTCAGGAGGTAAGATATGTCAAAGGCTGGAAAAAATCTATTGTCTTTAGGACAAATAGATAGTCTTGGGTGCAAAGTCCATATTGAAAATGGGATGATAAAAATTGTTAGAGGAGCGCTTATATTAATGAAGGCAGAAAAGATTGGTGCGAATCTATTCATGCTTCAAGGAGAAACACTACAGGAAACTGATACATGTGTCGTGTCAAATGGAGAAGAGTCAGCAATGATGTAGCATCTCAGACTTGGCCACATGTCGAACAAGGTTTGAAGATTCTCTCTGAGCGAAAGCTGCTTTCAGAACTCAAATCAGTAAGTTTACTATTTTACGAGCATTGTGTTTCAAGTAAGCAGTATAGATTAAAGTTTAGCAGATCTCATGCTAGAAGTAAATGCATTCTAGACTTAGTTCATTCTGATGTTTGGGAATCACTGGATTTATCCCAAGGAGGTGCAAAGTACTTCGTTACTTTTATTGATGATTACTCCAGGAGATGTTGGGTGAATCCAATCAAGAAAAAGTTAAATGTGTTTCTAGTATTCAAGGAATTCAAAGGTTGAACTTGAATCCGGGAAAAGGATCAAGTGCTTAAGAACAGATAATGGTAGAGAGTATACAGATGATGCATTTCTTGCATACTGTAAGCAAGAAGGTATTTAGAGACAGTTTACAGCGGCATACACTCCTCAACAAAATAAAGTGGCGGAGCGGATGAACAGAACTCTTATATAGAGGATAAGAGCTATGCTGAGGACTATTGGTCTACCTAACTCATTTTGGGCTGAAGCAGCCAAAATTGCTTGTTATATGGTAAATCGGTCTCCATCAACAGCTATTGAGTTGAAGACGCCAATGGAGATGTGGACAGGTAAGCCAGCTGATTACTCTCATTTACATACATTTGGATGTCCTGTGTATGCAATGTATAATGCCCAAGAAAGAACAAAGCTAGATCCAAAATCTAGGAGGTGTATCTTTTTGGGGTATGTTGATGGTATAAAGGGGTATCGTCTGTGGGATCCCACAGCCCATAAGATTGCCATCAGTAGAGATGTTGTCTTTGTAGAAGATCAACTGGAAAAGAGAAATATAGATGATAGCACTGTGAAAGAAAAGTCAGAGACTGTGCTGGTATATGTGAAAAATAATTTAGAAGCTAGAGCAGCACCAGAGTTCGAAGAATAAGAACAAGTCGAGTTTGAGACTTTAGAAATTCGTCGGTCAACTCGAGAGAGACGACCACCAACTTGGCACTCAGAGTACATTACAGAGATCAATGTTGCATATTGTCTTTTAACAGAGGATAGAGAGCCATTAAATTTCCATGAAGCTTTAAACAGCTCAGATGTTACTTTGTGGATGGCAACAATGCAGGAAGAAATTGAAGCTCTACACAAGAACAAGATATGGGAACTTGTGCCACTACCACAAGGAAGAAAGCCATTGGAAACAAATGGGTCTACAAGATCAAACGTGATGGCAATAATCAAGTGGAGCGATATCGTGCAAGATTGGTGGTAAAGGGACATGCTCAGAGAGAAGGTATTGACTTTAATGAAATATTTTCTCTGGTAGTTCGACTCACAACAGTCAGAGTAGTCTTGACAATGTGTGCTATATTTGAACTACAACTAGAATAATTAGATGTGAAAACTGCATTTCTTCATGGAGAACTTGAAGAAGAGATTTATATGCTCCAATCAGAAGGTTTTGCCAAAACAGGCAAGGAGAACTTGGTTTGCAGATTGAACAAATCTCTATAAGGTCTCAAACAGGCGCCGAGGTGTTGGTATAAGAGATTTGATTCCTTCATCATGAGCCTTAGATACAACAGACTTATTTTAAACCATTGTGCTTATTACAAGAGATTTAAGGATAATGATTTTATCATTTTGCTGTTGTATATGGACGACATGTTGGTCACAGGCCCTAACAAAGATCAAGTCCAAGAATTAAAGGCACTGTTGGCTAGGGAGTTTGAAGTGAAGGACTTGGGACCAGCAAACAAAATTTTAGGGATGCGAATTCACCGAGACAGAAATAACAAGAACATTTGGCTTTCATAGAAGAATTACTTGAAAAAAATCTTGCGACGCTTCAACATGCAAGATTGTAAGCCAATTTCTACCCTACTTCCTGTTAATTTGAAGTTTTCCTCAAGTATGTGTCCTAACAATGAAGCAGAGAGGAAGGAGATGTCTCGAGTACTATATGCATCAGCAGTGGGAAATTTAATGTTCGCTATGATTTGTACAAGACCAGACATTGCACAAGCAGTGGGAGCAGTTAGTCGATACATGACGAATCCTGGTGGAGAACATTGGCAAATAGTGATGAGGATTCTAAGATACAATAGAGGAACCTCAGATGTTGCATTATGTTATGCAGGGTCAAAAGTTACTGTCAGAGGCTACGTGGATTCAGATTTCGCAGGTGTCCTTGATAAAAGAAAATCTACTACTGGCTATGTGTTTACACTTGCGGGAGGAGCTGTAAGCTGGGTTTCAAAACTACAGACTATTGTGGCTTTATCTATGATAGAAGTAGAATACATGGCAGCTGCACAAGCATGCAAGGAATCTATTTGGATACAAAGGTTACTTGAGGTCGGGCACAAACAAGAGAAAATTCCTGTGTTTTGTGACAGTCAGAGTGCTTTGCACATTGCAAAGAATCCAGCCTTTCATTCCAGGACAAAACATATAGGAGTTCAATATCACTTCGTTTGAGAAGTAGTGAAAGATGGAATTATAGATTTACATAAAATGCATAGCAAGGAGAACCTAGCAGATGTTATGACTAAGCCAATCATTATTGAAATGTTTATATGGAGTAGATCCTCTTGTAGTCTAGCAGAGATGTAAGCAACATGTCAATGGCGAAACAGAAAGGATGGTGTGGAGATTGATTGGTTCTCAATCAAATCTCCAAGTGGAAGAATGTCAAAGTCATGGTTTGGTTGGCACCACCCTTCTAGATGGGCGGTGCTAACCATTTCAACACGGCCCGCCAATTTTGGTGGTGCTATTTTGAATATTTAAAATAAATAAAATAATAATAAATAATTAATTAAAAAAAGAGGCATGAACAGTAGCCAAAATGTGGCTATAAAAAGAGAGCCTATTCCCTCATTTTAATCATCCAGAAAATTTATTTCCTCTTGTGTTAGAGAGAATTTTGAGAGTTAAATAAGTGCTCTTAGTATTGGGTATAATTGGGGTATTGGGAAGTGAGAATAGTTTTCTTTTAGTTATAGAGAGAGTATAAGTATTCTCTCCTATTATTAGAGAGAAGTTGTTATTTTTCCAGTATAATAAAATTATTTCCTTCTGTCTTCGCCCGTGGATGTAGGCTATAGGCCAAACCAGTAATTTATGATGTTCTAGTTTGTGCTTGTTCTTTATTTTCTTCCAATTTCATTTTAACTGTGGCTCTACTTCACCCATAAATTTCCTAACATATTCTTCTTCACAGAATGATTATTCAATATGCATGCTGCCACTATTTCTCATCTCCAATCAAACCTTCTCCACATCCATAATCAAATCACCGAGCGTCCATCTTCTGAATCATACGCGCTCCATTAGAATTAGGACCGGTCTCCATTGTTCTTTTAATTAGAATTAGAATTAGAATTAGTTTTTAGGGTTATGCTTAAATTAATTGTTGTTTTAATCAATCTAGGGTTTAATTTAATTGATTCTAAGTCTCATCTCTCTTCCCATTCAAAAAACGAAGAACACAAGTAACTTTTATTTTATTCTCGATCATTGCCATGTGATCATTTTGTTTCTTTGAATTAATTTATATTATCTTCTGTCCCCTTGTTGTAAAAACTGCTGCTGTTGGGAAATTTGTGTAGAATCGTGGAAAAGTTACTGTTTAAATTATAATATCGGTCTGATTGTGTTGTTTAGAAGACATTGATTTGTGTTTATTTCTTCATCGTGAAAATAATGGTTTATATGTTCTTCCATAATTTCACGTTTGATCATTAACCTCAACTCTTATTAAATAATTAAATCAAATGAAAATTCAGCCGAAGAACTCTAAAGCAAAATTTGTCAGTTCGATCATTAACTATCTGTCCAATATTTTAAAATGTTTGTATTTGCAAATGCTTATGAGGATCTTTCAATTACTGAACCTCAAAATGATATACTCAAGGTGATAAATGGTCCCAGTCAAAACTTGCTAAAATAACAGATAATTGATAAGTTTGTTCTTCTTAGGGTGAGAACTACCACTAACTCAAAGAGTATTTTTTTGTCCCCCTTTTATTAAATTCTTCGGAGCTTATTTATAGTTCAAAAACAAAACAATACTCATCGCTAAGTAGCCAGTATAAGAAGGCTAACAAATTAACAACTTAGCTAAAATAATGAAACAAATAAACAACCATCTAAGATATGGAATCTCCACTAATTCAAGCAATGGTTTTGACACGATGAAACAATCGTTCTCTGTCTTGAAAGAATTAACTCCAAATATTCGAATCAATGCCCATCCCTTCACGTTGTATTACTCATGCATGGCGAGCATGTGCATGGTGAGCATGTGTCCATTCGTATCCCTCTAGCATGATGTTAGGCTTAGCTGTTCGAACGGACTTACGCAGCTTCTTATCATCACCTCCCCCTCGAAATGAACCCTTGTCCTCAAGGGTTAGCATAGGAAATCGCTGCTTGAGCACAAACGTGTCTTCCCACGTAGCTTCTTCAGCTGGAAGTTTCTTCCATCGAACCAGACTTTGCTCGATAATGTTTCCCCCACGTTTAAGCCAACGTGTATCTAAGATTGAATTCGGTTCCAATTCCAACATTCCGTCTTCATCAACTGGTGGCAACTCAACGCTTGGATTAGCCAAGTCACCGACAGCTTTTTTGAGCAACGATACGTGAAAGACGGGATGAATCCGGGCACCGTCCGGCAGCTGAAGTTTGTAGGCAACTGGCCCAGCCTTCTGAATGATTTTATACGGCCCAAAAAATCTGCTGGATAGCTTTTGGTGAGCACGCTTGAAGACTGAAGTTTGCCTATATAGATGCAGTTTGAGATACACCGTATCTCATTCATTAAACTCCACCTCCCGTCGTTTTAAATCAGCAGCTTGCTTCATTTTATTAATTGTCGCTGCCAAGTTAGTCTTTAATTGAATTAACGAGTTCATCACGAGTGCTGTAGAGCTTGATCTACTTCATGAGCAGGGAAGTCCCGATTGGATACATAGGTATAACAGTGGCGATCGACCATATAATGCTTGGAATGGAGTCATGCCAGTAGAAATATGAAAAGTCGTATTATACCAAAATTCAGCCCAAGGTAAATACGAATTCCACTTGCGGGGCCGTTGGTGGACAAAGCTCCTCAAATCTTGTTCTAGGCAGTGATTAACGACTTCGTTTGTCCATCCGTTTGGGGTGATAAGCGGAACTCATTTTAATTGTGTGCCGACATTGTAAAAATTCTTGCCAAAACTTACTCGATAAAAGAGGATCCCGATCGGATACAATTGTCTTGGGCATGCTGTGCAACTTAACAACGCTTTCAATAAATTTTTCCGCAACTGACTTAGCCGTAAAAGGATGAGATAAAGACATGAAGTGTGCGTACTTATTGAGTCTGTCGACTACCACAAATATTGTGTCCCGTCCCTGCGAATTTGGAAGTCCTTCTATGAAATCCAAACTGATATCTTCCCATATTTGATTAGGGATAGGCAACGGTTGAAGCAGTCCCGCTGGTTGAAGAGTTTCAATTTTAACTTTCTGGCACGTTTCGCATTTGCTAATATACTCTGAACTGAGCGAAACATTGAGGGCCAGTAGAATTGTTGCTCAAGACGTTTGTATGTGCGTAGGATTCCTGAATGGCCTCCGGTTTGGTGTCATGGGCTTCAAATAACAGCCGCTCACGCAACTGCTTTGGTATTACCACTTTGCCCTTAAAGAATATCAATCCACTACGCACCTTGTATGGACCATCAGGTTGAGTTTCAGCTAGCAACGTTACCTTCTTTAGATAATCATCTTCCAGAGCAACTTTTTTAATTTCCCCCCATAAAGAAATCTGCGGTATAAACAAATGATTAAGAGTGAGGCTGTCCATCCGCCGTGATAAAGCATCGGCAGTAGTATTTTCTTTCTTGGGCGATAACGGATCTCGTAGTCGTACCCCATCAATTTAACCGACCATTTTTCTGGTCCGAGTAGCTATCTTCATTCTAAAAGAAACTTCAAGTTGCGTTGATCGGTTTGAATCACAAATCGTGCCCCGAAAGATACGACCTCCATCTACAGCTGAGCGACTCCTTAGCATAAGTCGACCAGGTTTTTTTAGAGACACCCAGGGCCCGGCTCATGAAGGCTATAGGTCTCCCTTGCTGCTGTAACACTGCTCCGATGCCATCGCCCGATGCATCTGTTTCTATAATAAAAACATCATTAAAGTTAGGCATTGAAAGCACCGGTGTTGAAGTCATGGCATGCTTGAGTTTTTGAAAAGCCGCTTCTGCTTCTTGGCTCCAAACGAACTGCCCCTTTTTGAGGAGGTTAGTTAAGGGTCGTGCTAAGAGACCATAACCACGCACGAACTTTCGGTAGTACCCAGTCAAGCCCAAGAACCCCCGTAACTCTGAAATGTTTTGCGGTTGAGGCCAAGACACCATCGCTGCGATCTTCCTTTAATCTACTTTCACTCCATGATGTGTAACGATGTGCCCTAAGTATTCAAGTTCCTGCTGCCCGAAGTTGCACTTGCTGGTTTTGATAAAAAAATTTTGTTGTCTGAGGATTTCCAATGCTTGCCTGACATGCTCCAAATGACAATTCCATGAAGGACTATATATTAAAATATCATCAAAGAAAACAAGTATAAATTTTCTGAGATGAGGTCTGAAAATTGCATTCATTATAGCCTGAAAAGTGGAGGGTGCGTTACATAAACCGAACGGCATGACCAAATATTCATAATGGCCATTGTGAGTACGAAAGGCCGTTTTATGAATATCGGATGGATTTACCCGCACTTGGTGATACCCGGCCCTTAGGTCTAGTTTTGTGAAGTAAAGTTGCTCCGTGTAACTCGTCCAACATGTCTTCAACAGTGGGTATTGGAAATCTGTCTTTTATTGTTGCTTCATTGAGTGCGTGATGAGTCGGTGCAAAACCGCTAACCGCCATCTTTTTTTGACAAGTAGGACCGGTGAAGAAAAGGGGCTAGTGCTAGGACGGATTAGACCGGAATTAAGCATCTCTTGAACTTGCTTTTCAATCTCTGCTTTCTGAAAATATGCGTACCGGTATGGTCGAACATTGATTGGTTCTGTCCCCTCCTTAAGTTGGATACGGTGGTCAATTTCTCGCGCCGGTGGCAGTTGCTTGGGCTCCTGAAATAAGTCCAGTAAATCCTCTAATAATTTTTTATACTGGATTGGTGCTACAGTGAATGGTTCTTCTTGGTCTAATTGAAGGCAGATTGCAAAGATTGAATGCCCGTGTCTCATCTCCTTTGTGATCTCTGTCAAAGTTGCAGCTTGAATGGTTTGTGGTCCCATCCCTTGCAGCCGTTGCTTTTCATTGTTCCAATTGAAGTCCATTGTTAGAGATTTCCAATTACAGACCACTGACCCCAACTTCTCAAGCCATTGTATCCCGAGCACCACATCTAATCCTGTGATTGGCAAAGAGTAAAGGGTGAGTTTAAAAGGAACACCTTGGATTATAACCGGTACCTTCCCATGTCTCCCCTGGCATGTAACTTTTTCCCCGTTTGCCACTTTCACTGAAAATGCTGCTGTTGGTTGAACTGGTAATTGGAGTGTGTTGGCTAACCGTGTGTTGATGAAATTGTGTGTAGAGCCACTATCAATTAATACCACAATTTCATGCAGCCCAATCTTAGCCTTCACACGCATAGTTTGAGGCGCGGTCCAGCCCGTCAAAGCGTAGAAAGTGATTTTAGGCTTATCGTCATTCTCTTGCTCATTACTGTATAGTGCTGTTTTATTGCTCTCACCACGATCAGGTTCATCGATTTCACCATCTAAAATCAGCAATTGGGCCTTCGAACATTTGTGTCCCGCTGTAAATTTCTCATTACAATCCATGTGTTCTCCTTCGCTGCATCTCTTCCCATGAGAGTCGTTTGAATGGAACGGTTGGGGATGCTCTAGCGTTGGTTATTTGGTTTGCGGGCGGTCGGTTGGCAAATGGTGATCTTGTCATTCTTTTTTGTCGAGACAGCTGTTCGTCTCTCATTCTTGCAAAACTGATGGCGTCCTTAAGAGTCCTCGGTCTGAAAAGCCGAATTTCTTCGGATATCTCCGATTTCAGGCCTCCCATGAACGTGCCAACAAGCGCTTTCTGAGTCCACCCTTGAACTCGATTGCCAAGACGTTCAAACTCCTTCTGATATTCCCTGAGGGTGCCGGTTTGTTTGATATGAGAGAGGGCCTCATCGAAGTCTTCACAATCCGTTGGCCCAAACCTCGCCCATAGTTCCTCCACAAATTCTTGCCAAGTCACTGTTTTCCCTTCCTCTTGATAAGACCGTCGCAGCCACTGCCACCACTGATTTGCTTCTCCCTCCAAGTGGAATGATGCTAAAACACCTTCTCATCATCCGCCGAGTCTTGGTACTCAAAGAATTGGTTGGCTCGATTGAACCACTCGGTTGGGTCGTCGCCGGAGTAGCGAGGGATTTCCAGTTTTGCTACTTTGGATTGAAATTGTTGTCGTCCTCCTGGAGTGTCTTCTCGACTGGACGTGAAGTCGCAGCATTGTTGTTGACACTCGACGAGTTTCTTGTTGTATTGATCGAATCCACCAGCTTGCTCAAAGTTGCCTCAATGTTCGCCATTCCCAACTCCATCCGTTGCATCTTATCCTGCACCTCACCGAGCCCAGCTTCCATTCTGTCAATGCGTTCTTTGTTTGTTGTCATTCTTAACCAGCTCTGATACCAATGATAAATGGTTCCAGTCAGAACTTGCTAAAATAATAGATAATTGATAAGTTTGTTCTTCTTAGGGTGAGAACTACCACTAACTCAAAGAGTATTTTTTTTGTCCCCCCTTTTATTAAATTTCTCAGAGCTTATTTATAGTTCAAAAACAAAACAATACTCACTGCTAAGTAGCCGTATAAGAAGGCTAACAAATTAACAACTTAGCTAAAATAATGAAACAAATAAACAACCATCTAAGATATGGAATCTCCACTAATTCAGCAATGGTTTTGACACGATGAAACAATCGTTGCTATGCTTGAAAGAATTAACTCCAAATATTCGAATCAATGCCCATCCCTTCACGTTGTATTACTCATGCATGGCGAGCATGTGCATGGTGAGCATGTGTCCATTCGTATCCCTCTAGCATGATGTTAGGCTTAGCTGTTCGAACGGACTTACGCAGCTTCTTATCACAAGGATATGTTAGAAACTGGGTTTACAATCGAACAAGATTTGGAATCACAAAAGTTTGTAATTTGGGTAACAGTGAGTAACTTTTCCTCATTGAAATGAACAAAGAAACAATACATTCAAAACTTGGTTAACAATGTTCAATTCAACCATTATACTAGTATAATAAGAGACAATAGAGAGCCCTTAAGAAAATGACATTTCACTGTCAAGTCTAAGTAATGTCACTCATTTTTTTTTCAGCTGCTTTTTCTTTTTCCTGTCACTGTGCATAATGACTGAGTTTGGCTAAAGCAGGCTAAACCAAAATTGTCAAATTTTAGATCCTAACGGAAAAAAGGATTTTATTTAATGGTTTCAACAGCCGATTTCGCTGTTGAAATTTCATCATACTGTATATGTTGTTTTGCTGCATGTGAAATTTGCACACTTAATTTAGTACTTCATCTATGGATTGCTTAAATCATTTCAGTAGCTAGTTAGTTTATTGCTTGGAATAAATTTTATTTAATTATTTTTTTCTTCTTCAGCGAAAATCAAAAAGCAAGTCTTCCTTCTGTTCTTCTCTATTTTTAGTCGCAATTAAATCTCTTAAGTTGTTACTAACTCCACGATTCTGGGAACGTTCAGTGAAAGGTACTTATATTTTGTTTTTCTGGTTCTGTATTTTTTGAAATATATACTATTTGCTCTTTTCTTAAGTTCCAATCTTCTCTGGTAAGGCTTGGTAGAATTTTCTAGTTACTGTGAGAAAGCATTTGTGATCCTTGGAAAATTACAAGAGTACTTTCTGCTATTATGAACTTCTTAAACTTAGAATTTGAATTGAATATCTGCTGGCTCAAATTGATATCTTAATTCATGATAATTAGAATTTCACAAATGGTGAATTTGATCAATGGTACATGACTTGTAATATTATCACTATAGCAGGTCATGATCGGGATATAGGCTTTTTCTACTAGATACTTTCTCTGCCTATTATGTGCTATTTTTTTACTGTATTTTAACGGCTTTTTTTTTTTTTTGGTTGATTCTGTAATTTTATTAGTTCTTATCAAACCCCAATATTAATAAAACTGAATGAATGAAATGTGGTGCATTTGCATGAAAGTTAATAGTTTAAATATGGATAAATCTTGGATGTTGATGGATAGAAGGTCTATAGAATATGAGAATAGGATAAATTTTCTCAAGTTTGCAATACTTCATGCTAGTAATCGTGAACTCTTAAGATGTCCATGCCAAGCAAAACGAGAAGAGGCTGGTGAATGACCAAACAGTGAATTGTAGCAACAGATTGGATCACAAGATATGTCTAATGAGACAAATAAGAAAATAGATTCAATTTTTGAAAAGTTAAGAAAATGAGGTACACAAACTCAACCTATTAGATTAATCTTTTAAATTTATACTCTTCTGGTTAGGGTCAAACTTGTCAGTTGACTGTAGGATGTAAAGAAAATATTGTCGCTACTGTAACAATTTTGGAATATAGGAAGGCAAATGTTTTAGTTGTAATTGATATGGTGTTAAGTCCAGACGCCCATCTTCTGATCCAGACTAGTTAGCTTGTTTATGTAAATAATGGGCTAGGACAGCACATATTATGGCCATAAAAGCTTGTTTCCCAAGCTACTGTAGTAAATAAGGCATCGAATTTAGCTTATATTAATTCACCCCCCCACACTTAATTGAGAATTCAAATTGTAACCACATTTGAATGCTTAAAATTCTAGTTGTCTAAGTCAGCCATGAAACCTTCCAAGGAGTTTACATAATAATAATAGTAAACTTTTCGCGGCTGGCACAAAAAGTTACAAAATCTCGAATTCGCCTGAAACTTTAAGTTTCCAGTTTGAGTGGATAAGATTAGTGTGTGATGTGATTTGGTTGTATCCACTCAAACTGGAAACTTAACACTAATCTTCATCTTCGAAGCCAAAAGCCTCAATACCCAAATACAATTTCATGGAAACTAAAGCTACAAATGTCGAATAAATCAATTAAACTATGACAGTTCGTATAGATAAGCTTAAAATATATAACAGCAGCAAACATATTGGATTTTTTTAATATTGAGAATCAGAGATATAAATTCTCTTCATGGCAAATTCTAATACGATTAAAATGTAACTAAGAAAATCATAATATCTCTGTGATCTCTCCAATAGCTTCTCTTGCTAGTTCAATTGGATCTCTAGTTTGTTCAATATATTTAATGTATTGAAATCTGTATTTTTTTATATTTTAGTGTGTATCGACGTCCTCACTCGAGGAGCACTCTATATAAATAATCACATACTCAATTAATACCATTAAAAACTTCTAATGGTAATGTGATATATATATTGCCGGATTTTGGCTTCTAGTTTGAACGCCATGTATACAACTTGGTGTCGAGGATCCTTATTTATAGCAATTTATTGCCCTCTTCATCAAGTGTTTTTAATCGCCCCAGCTGTTTATTTTTAGAGGAATCACTATATTTGGATATCTAGTTTACACCTCATTTTTTTTTTTTCCTTTTTCTTGCGTAAGGAACATCTAATATTTAAATTTATCTTCATTTTCCGTAGCTGCAAATTTTAGTTTCAGCCTAGTCCATTGTAGACGGACTGCTAATTCTTGCGTGATATTTGTCTTTTTATGGGTAGATAAAGAGGGAACAAAGACAACAAGACAAGAACAAGAACAAGTAGTTGAGGATGTCGAACTAGCCAGAGATATAATTGAACTAGCACGAGAAACTATTAGAGAAACCACAGAGATATTACGAATTTCTTAGTTGCATTTTAATCATATTGGAATTTGCCATAAGGAGATTTTGTATCTTTGATTCTCAGTATCCAAAAAATCGAATATGATTGTCGCTGTTATATATATTTGTATATAATAACTGCGATAGTTTAATTGATTTATTTGACATTTGTGGCTTTAGTTTCCTTCGAATAGTTTAATTGATTTATTTGACATTTGTAGTTTTAGTTTCCTTGAAATTGTATATGGGTATTGAGGGTTTTGGGTTCAAAGATGAAGATTGGTGTGTGATGTGATTTGTTTATATCTACTCGGACTGGAAACTTAAATTTTGACGCCAATTTGAGGACGAGGTTTGGTTATGCTGATTTACCTTAGCTTTTCCAGTACTCAACAGTAAAACTAACGAGGTAAAAATCAGATCTTATAGCTTCAAGTTTGCTGGTTTAATTTGAAAGGGCAGTGCTCTCTCTCTCTCACACACAAACAATCTCTCTTAAATTCCTCCAATGGTTGAATCATCATGATACAATTTACGATAATGATTTGTGATCACACAAATGCTTTCTTCTGGAAGATTGTCTTATCTGATGATGTTTTCCCTTTGCCTCTTCTAGATAAGACGCTTGAAGAACCATGTGCTTGTTTAGTTCCCCCAAAATCAGACAGATCCAGCAAAGGCTGGATCTATAGGCATATGGATTGGATTTGGATTAAAGTCCACTAATCTGTGGATTGGACTGTATTAAAATTTGTATTATGTGAAATCTTGGATCAAATATTAATTGATGTTTAATCCACAAAATTCTATCTACGAACACCCCTGTTAATCACAATGATAATTTTATGGCATTATTATAGCCCCATTTCGTAAGCCTCATTTCCTGAAATAGCAAATCAAATAAGTAGGGCCACAACGATGCATATAAAATTAATGAATCTCAAAAACTTCAAAAGAATTTATTAAGACCATCCTCATCATCAAAATTGGAAAGAATTTTGGCCTATTTTCTTTCTTTTTCTTCCTTTTGCGGAATAATAAAATTTATTACGAATAGAAGACAGCCAGAAACCACCAAAAAGAAAAAAAAAAAAAGTGAATGGAAAAAGGGTGGACTAATTAAAGTGGATGGAAATTACGATAATGAAGAGATGATGGATATGTGATCCTCTAAGGCGAAACTTAAATATTCACATGGTTCATTTTCCTAGCAGATAAAAAATTTCAAGAGAACTGAATTATTATATATTTACAATGTGATGAAGCATTTTTGTCACTTTAACTCGATTTAGAAATATAGCCTATAAACTATGATAATAATTAAATTACGATATTGAATTGATTTGCAATTAAGAAAAATAAACCTAGCCTAATTGATTGCTAGCAGACTCTTTTTTGGGCAATGGCTCGCCACCTGGAATGGGAGATAGGCCATCGCCCATCTATCTCCAAACGATTAAAAAAAAAAAGTTGATAAATTTGATTTAACATAATTTGAAGGCAAATATAATTATTCTAATGTTGATCACATCTAATTGGTCATGTCAAAATTGGAACCCCACGACCAATTGATTCTTTTTTCTTTTTTTTTTGAATATTGACTTGTAAGATTTACAGACCAAATTTTTTTAATCCACGTTCATATTTCATGAAATAGAACACTAACTCCACTCAATTATTTGATGATTAAGGGAGGATTAAAATTAATCACCATATATGCTTTTATGAAAGTTCAAATCCTTGCTCTCAACCAAAGATTTTTCTGCTGAGATACAAGTCTATTAGTCACAACAAATTGATTCTACAGGCCAACAAGTGATATCAGAAAATCTCTTACAGAAAGTACACATTACACATTCCTTATGCGTGCCAACATTACTGTTTATCGTTCTCTCTAAAATGTAAAAGAAAATCATTTGGATATGAATTTCAAAAGCCAAATAAAGATCCTTATAACCAACCATATATATGTAGATCCTTGCCACTAAAATTTCCCAAGCGAGCAAGCAAATCCGTTATTGATCAAATTATAAATACCACCCTTAGGCTCTTGCATCTCTTTCATACTACGCCAACTTGAAATAATGGAGAAAAGAAGTCAACTTAAATTGACTGCTTGCTTTGTTGTTCTTTTGTTAGTTGCTTCTTCTGGTAAATATTCTATACCTTTGCCTTCTTTACTTATTTTTAAAGTTTTTATGAGTTTGTCATTGCAAATACTTCTTGCAAAAACATTATAAAAATTTTTATTTCTTCTTCTAAACAATGTATTCATTCTACAATTGGAAAGTTTATATTCAATATTAATTAGTGAGATGTTTAACTCATGAAATGCATAAACATAATTTGATGATTTAGGTTTATCCAAAGGAGCAGAAGCGATAAATATTGGGGATTGCAAAGATGACAAAGATTGCGACAAATTTTGTGTACCTCCCGGTTCTTGTATATGCAAGTTTGCATTTTGTTACTATCGTGATGGAGGTTTTGCTGAGCAAAAATTCTCTCCTAATCATTAGAAAAAGTAGCCTTCATTTGTATTTGATCATAATATGTTGAACATCAACATTTATCAATAATAATAATCAATTTTTGTTATGAAATAATTAAAATTATGTGGATGTTCATCAAAGTAATTCTTTATCTGGCTACCAAACAACTCTTCACCTCATATAACTCCTACTATCTCATGAGAACTTATGACTGATAATGTATCCATTTATTAATCATTTGCATCATTTGTATGGTTATAAGACTATAAAAAGAAGGCTCATCTCCTTATATGCATGCACTTGATATTGAATATATAAATTTCCTCTCTAGACATTTGTCTCTTATTTACTTTATCTCTTTCTCTTGCTATATTATTGAGCTCCTAATTCATAAATAATTTAACAGTTTTATATATTTATGGTTCATCATACGATAATATATCTCTTTGAATATTAAACACATATTTATATTAAAATCTTTCTGGGATGATTTTACCATTTTACCTTTTTATTAGTAAAATAGTCCGAGCAAAAAGAAAGTCCAAAAGAATTTTTTTTTTTTTTTAAAAAGAAACTTACATGTATAGCGTATCCATCCAATTAAAACTTAACATAGATAGGTCAATTGAGCTTTTGAAAATTTGTATAAATGCATCGACAAAAACGGTATCTCTTTAGATTACCATGTAATTTTAACTTGATTAATGTGGAATAACAAGTAGGGCCAAATCATTTTAGACTCAATTTGTGTTCAAGATTTCTTTTTTCTTTTTCAATAAAATCAATCATTTACATATATATATATATATATATATATATTGCTAACATAGAGATGGATAATGAGCAGGGCAACATGTAGCATGGCATGGGCATGGGCATGACACGTGTCCGTACGACACGGCATGCACAAGGGATGGGTTGGGCTAAGAATTTTAGACACATGGGCCTTAAAAATATGATATGTGAAAAATTTCATAATAAGCACGTTTCATTAGTGTCTAGTACGTAGCTTGTGTGCCATCAATAGCATGCAAACTAAAGTATATCAAAGTAAATTTTTTTAATAAAAGTAAAATAAAAATTTTATGATTTTATAAATAATTTGAATCTTTTAATGCAAATTTTATTAGCATAATTTTTTTAAATTCATTTAATTCTTAATTTAAAAAAGGTTCTAATTGTTTTATATTATAATTTATTAAATGAATAAATGATATTATGATTTTAATAAATAAAATCATAAATATCATGATTTTGTAAATGTATATGTCAATGTTATTATGGATTGTGATTTATGACCATATGTAACTTCAAGTTAACTATTAGGTTTAGCCCTTAAGAAAAATTTATTATAATTATGGTTGTTTTGTTGTTAAGTGTTATGAAATAATTCTAATATCATAGGACTAACTTAATAGTTAATACTTAATATAATATTTTTATTATTATTAGTTTATTATTGAATATGGACTTGAGTTTTAAATTTTTTATTTTATTAAATTTAACTAAAGGCAATTGTGCTAAAAAAAAAAAAAAGAGTACATAAACTTAAAAAAAGCACGATAACAACTTTGCATTCGCTCTTCAAAAAATAAGACTTGTGGTGCTTTTTCTTGAGCACAGCCCGACACGGCATGCGTGGGCTCAGCACATGTGTCATGCCAGACCTAAGCAAATAAAAATTGAGCACAACACAAACAACGTGATGAGCCATGCCGCCTCGCCCCACAGGCTCTGATGGGCCTTCTTTTGACAGCTACCAATGCTAACACCACCTGCAACTTAACAAGTTAAAATGATATTTTATATGATATCTACAAATTAAAAGACAATCAAGCTAACTGAAAGGGACAGCCAATTGCTAAAATCTACATTGCTAACGCCAACGTATTGAGGATTTTTTCTATTTAGAAAGGGCATAAGTATAATTTTATATTTAATTTTTTATTTGGGGAGAGGATGATGACTGTTTTTTACTCAATTTTTTTTCAAAAAAGGGATAGAATGACCTGAAATCTTCATTCCCTCCTCAATTCCTCATTTCTCTATTTTAATTTTAATTTTTAGAATTATTAATAAATAAATCATAAAATTTAAATTATAAAATATAAAATATTAATATAAATAATAAATATCAAAATATTTATACCAATATACTATGAAACTTTCGGGTTTAATGTGATTTTTATAATGGATTAATGTTAATTTAAAATATATTATTAAATTTTATTTTTATTTAAATTTTTATTTTAATATGATTAAATTAAATTAAAAAATAAAAAAATATTAATTATTTGGAGAGTTTATTCTGAAATATCTTATTATTATTTAAGAAGGAGAAAGGATGGGAACCTTATTAAACAATTCTGACGGTGATGGGAGAAGACAGGGATATATGCAGAATATGGGGATGCGTACAGGAATGCTAGCCCTCCCTACTGTCATCCCTACGTCTGACCACCTAATGTCTGAAATCTAATTTATCAGCCAAAAGTCATCTTTGCTTCTTTATTCTTCTTCTCCTCGTGCATGAAGCTCATATTTCTCTTGTTAAGTTGTTCGTAGTTCTTGAAATCATCCATTGAGTCGGTAAAATTAAATAAATATCAGCAAAAAGAAAAATTATAATTTTATATTTTAGGTTACTTCTAGACTTCATATAAAATTAGAAGCAGATCAAGAGAAGACGAACAGCAAAAGCAAGATTGGAGAAGAGAAAGTTACATAGAGAAAGAAAGAGTTCAAGGAAAAGTACTTCTTCTCCATTTCCATCAAAGTCAGCATTTAAATAGAGTCACCACCTCCTAGTTACATAATTATAAGAACAATTCCTATTTCTACGCATAGATAGATAAGATAGAAAAATAGTAATAGAAATATGGGTCCTAACATTATAAAACCTTAATTTCAAAATCATAGGTATGTCAGGTTAATTTCAAAATTATCAGTATCTCAGGATAAACATAACGTTATTCAAATTGATATTGTTTCATTCAACATAAAACTTAGAGGTTGTTTTTTTTTTTTTTTTAAACTCTTAGTGAGGTAATAAGTCATTTAAAAGGATCTATAAAAAAAAGAAAAGAAAAAAAGAATAATTTAGAAAGGTAAAGTTATTTATGTGAGAAGTGAACATAACTTTAGCGAGAGCAAGATTCAAGAATACTTGTTACTGAATACATTATTTTTAATTAACTCATGCACTCATAGAAATTTGAACTCAAAACTCTTACCATTGGATCTACGTCTTAACTTCATCATTACCTATATTATTGAAAGAGAAGGATTTAAGGATATTTTTTTTGTCATTTTGATTGTTAACTCTTAATACAATTAAATTTTAAATTTTACAAAGTAAATTTTAGAGTGTAAATATCTCTATCTTAAGTAAAATGAGTTTATACTTTTATCAAATCTAAAATCTAAAAAAAATAAAAATAAAAACCGAAGTAAAGCAAAGCAGTTAACAACGTATTATCTTTTCAGTCCTGTATAAGAAACTACTAATTAAGAACAATATTGTATACAAAATAGAAAAATAGTTAATGCTTGATACAAAATACAAGTTTTGATGATTTCTTGGCTAGCTGCAGTGAATCATCTTCACTTGATCAATCTATAATCTAAATATTTACAGTGTGAAAACATTTAGAATTAAATAGAAGAGTAAAAACTAAAGCCTGAGGGATAAATCAAGTTCCGTTGGATCTTCTTGATGATCACTTTTTGAAGGTTCACCGCATTGGACAAAATCAACAGTAGTTGGGTCATTTTTGTGAATAATATTTGTTGTAGCAGGTACATTACTTTCTTCAAATCTTGTAGATGGCCACGAAATTCCAAAATCGTTCATTCTCACCCTGCTTGATTGTTGTGGATTCATCATATTCATGCCCTGCCTAGCAAACCAACTGCAGAGGCCAAAACGATAATTAGCAGATGGTCATGGATGTGAACCATACGCCGCCGGTTTGTGAATCATGGAGTTCATTTTAACCCCGAGTGATCGATTGAATGATCCGTAATACGGACAGAAAATTGAATAATAAGGAGAATAGAAAGAAACGTTGTGATTGCAAAGAGCAGCAGCAGCAGCAACGTCTTGATCCATGCCTTGGCACCTTTTGGCCACAGCACGCTCTTGTTTATGAGCATTTTGGTGACCACCTAGGGCTTGGGAAGTTGAGAACTCTCTCTTACAATAGTTGCATGAAAAAACCCTAGCCTCTGATAATTTCTTTTCACTTGAAGTAGAATGATCATTATTCTCTTCATGACGGGGATTATTATTCATCGTGTTCGTATGGTTCAAAAGGCTCGAACCACGAACAAGATAATCATCGTTGTAAAGCCTTAAATCAAGCAAAAGGCTAGAACTTGATTCAAGACGGCGGTATTCATCAAAGGCTTCAACGACATGTTTCATTTCCATTCTCTTATTTTCAACACTCTTCTCCATACATGGAATGCCTTCTGGTGAGGAGGCCAAAATGGTACTGGAAGCCTCGGAGGAACTTGCTTCTGAAAAAGCGTTTTCATGTTTGTGTTTTGGGAAATTGAGGAAGAGGGTTGTTCGTTTTTATTGTGGAAGAGTAAAGATACCAAATATGTTTTCAAGTACTCTATGAACACGTTAGTTAATTACTCATATAGTCAAATTCTCTAGAATTATATATGAATATATTAATTATGGCAATCCGTACTTGATGTCAAAAGCAGTTTATTTTTTTCTAATGTATTTATGGAATTTATTATAAAAAGGGTAAAATAAAATATGACATCTTTATTGATCTCATCTCTTTTTATAGAAGTCTAGAAAGAACGAGGGATGTGCTTGTAAGTAAAGCTGTCGAAAGCATACAATTAATTTTTTATCGAAAAGAATGTTAATTTTCAAAAATTTTGAAATAAAAGAAAATTAAAAGGTTTAATGAAGTAATAAAACACGTTTGGAATATCTCATATCAAACTTTGATTCAATTATTCATCCCCATGCCCTGAAGAAAGTCATTTGTATAGAGCAATACTACACTTTTTTTAATAAATTATTGCCATTTACGTAATTTGTTTTAATAAATTATTGCACATTGGACAATAATGACTTGTTGATATTTAGTACCATAATTTTAATATATACCACTAATTCTTTTATTACTTTCTTAATATTCAATTATTCCTTGACACCATAATTTTAAAATATTATCTTTATTTTCAAATACGCTTTTATTCATATTTATTATTACTTAAATGAATTATATAAATAAAAATTAAAATAAAAGATTTACAATCTAAAAATAAAAAAATTATATTCCCACCCATTTCATGTTTCACATCCATGTTGCATATAAAATATTGTCTATGATATATAGACAATGTTCTATAGCATATTTACATCGTACTCATGTTTAACCTCAGTTGTTGCGTGTTTCATTTAATTTTTTTACATGCAAATTTCATGTTACATGTTTGACTCCAATTGTTGCATGCCTTGAGTAAAGCAAAAAAATGAAGATTTTCTTGCCTGTTTCATATTTGACGTCTATGTTGCATGTTTGACCTCAATTATTGCATATTTCACATGATCTATTGCATGTTTACATCGTACTTATGTCTTATGTTTAACCTTAGTTATTGCATGTTTCATGTAATTTTTTTACATGCAAATTTCATATTACATATTTACATCACATGTTGTATATTTGACTTCAATTGTTACATATTTTGAATAAAGTAAAAAAAAAATGAGAATTTTTCCCCGTTCATGTTTGATGTCCATACTGTATGTATGACCTCAATTGTTCCATGTTTTACGCAATCTATTACGTGTTTACGCCTTACTCATGTTTAATTTCAATTGTTGAATGTTTGATCTTAGTTGTTATATGTTTCATGCAATATTTTTTAGATGTAAATTTCATGTTACATGTTTACATCAAATGTTGCATGTCATAAAAATTGGCACCAAAAATAATTTAGGCACATGATTGAAACATTTATCCATGAGTAAACATATTTCAACAGATGAGAAAGTAAAGCAGATTTTAACCATCATACTAACTATGCTTGTTACATTAGCGTGACAAATTCGGTATACCAGTTTAATTACATAAATGTCATAAAAAATCCTTTAACATAGGTTCTAGTCTACTAAACACTACTTTAAGAATAAATTACAAACATTTATGTGTCAGGACAGCTAAATAGGTACTTACACAAGTATATGCTTAATTGGAGATGAGATTCACATATAGTTATTATCCTACTTAAACTAATCGGAGGAGACAGTTTATCATATATCTATTGAAATTATAAACCTGCTGACAAAAATGCCTATTTCTTGCAAGCTTTGAATGAAACTTAGCTGAATGCCGTAGAATTAAACTTATCTTGCAACTTCCCTGACAAGCAGTAGACATGATGTGCATTAATCAAAGATTATATCTACAATGCACTATTGGCAACATTTCCGCTGATTTCAATCCAGCAAAAACTATAATTGATCAATGCATAAATTTTCCCTCTAAAACCAAAATCATTAAACAAAGAATAGTTGCACCATACTTGTAGACATGAATAATCCTATCAATTAGAGAAAGAAGAGAAAAGGATTTCTCTACACCCTTTTCTAGTTTAGATAACAACAAATAGGAAACACGGCCTACAAGGACAGGAGCAATTTCCACACCAAGCTACAATGCAGAAAAGTAAAGAAAAAGTGCATTAGAGAATTGGGAAATTCATAATTAAGCAGAGGAGCTATAAAAGTGAAAACAACATAAATGATTTGAGTAACATTCTAAGAATAATTAAAAATAACCTTAGAGAAGATCTTTTAGATTAAAAATTAAAAGCAATGTTTGGGTAATATCGGGTAGGTCTCCTCGAGGCCCTTCCAGCTTGAATGAATTACCCCGAGGTCAACCCAGCTCGAGAAGAAGTCCTGACCACTAGCACGAAGACAGTCTCGCTAGACGTCAAAGCTGGTCAAGGTCGAGGAAGTTAGAGCCGTCTGAGCTTTGATCTCTCTTGCCTGCTCGAGGTCATCAGGCCCAGTAAAGGCTGGACAAGGACGAGGAGCTCGAAGGCTGATCGAGACCCGAGCTCTCCTCTCTGTTTGCTATAGTCAAGTCCTCGAGCACAACTGGGCCATGCCAGTCATAAGACAAATGAAATGTAGGACCCAGCTCAGGGCGGTCCGACCCGTTTCCTCAGAATCCCGCACACCTTTCGATGTCTGATCAAGGCCCCACATGGTATGGTGGTGGTACTGTTGCCGATGGTCGGCACATGCCCCCACGGTGTCATCATTCCTTGCGCACATGCCCAACATGATGATCTGGCCATGTGAACCAAGTTAAGGAGATACCAGCACATCCCCAGGGAATATTATGCTAATCCCGGCTGTCAGAGGGACCCAGACACCATTGACGCGGGAACGGATGCTCTCGGAGAAAAAAGGCGGGAAAAATAGAGAATAAAAGGAAACGGATGGGCAAGTTGCAGGGGTTCCGAAAATTCACACAGGTTCTTCCTATCTTTGCTTCCTTTTACATTGATTCTCTGAAAATTCAATTATTCAGAAAGGAAGGCTAAAATAGCCCTTTCATTCTTCCGGTCTCTCTAACTAAGAGGGATACAAAAAGAACAATCCGATTACTGACTTGAGCGTCGAAGGGTTTTCGTCGGAACAACACCCGGCGACCCTTGACCTTGTTTTCTGTAAGTACAAGTCCGGGAGACTTCCGTTATGGAAAAGACAGAGGAGTTAGAATTGGGAGGCAATCCTGCTCGAGCTCGAGCTAGACGCGAGCAGAAGATTTTTGACACTGTTTGAAGGGACGCGGGAAAACAGCATCAACAAGCAACATTATTTGAGAGTAAAAAACCTATGATAGGATCCTAAATATATTCATGATTCTTAAGTAGGAAACCTTATAGGATATAAGCAAGATCCTTAACTCAGTAGGCATACTTGTGACTTCCCATACTCAGTACCATCTTTAAAATTTTTAATGGATTTTTAAAGATTGCGTTGTATAGCTGTATAATTAAACACAATGTTTTGAAGATAACTTGGAACTTTGGCCAACTTAAAACTTTGGCTTCCTTATATTCTTGAACAACCTTGTGAGAAGCATAAGAGAAATTCACATCTGGCCCTAATCTAGGCATCATATAATGGCTACACCCAATTAAACAAATTAAAAATCAAAATCACAAAAAAGAAAATAATAATGCTTGTGGTCCCAGCGATACATCATATCAGTCATTAAATTATAATTTCACCTCTCCTCCATGATAAATATTAACAACTGATGGACGTCATGGGACTTAAATACTAGGATTATAGTTAGGATTCCTAGCATCACTCAGAAACAAATACAAACCTCATGAACCCAAGTGAGCAAATGCAAATTGACCAAAGATAATGGAAAAAAAAGAAGACTTACGAGTCAGTATCAAAGCACTTGGTCATTTCTATGGTGAGAACATAGGAGTTACCTCGAGCCATAGAGAAATAAACATCAAAACCAATCCTAACACCGTTCAAACTATACCTAGGCAGCACAGCTCCGAGCATGGCCATGGTTAACGATCGGGCCGCCGTGTGTGGTCTCCTCACGGCTGCCTTTGGTGGTTCCCGGGTGCCGGACACCATCTCCCATGCCGGACGACTGGTCTGCCAGCCACGACTACCCCCTGCAACCACCGAACACTTATACCCCGAGACCACGCAGCAGCTGGCCATTACCGAGTCAACTCAGCGTGACTCGAGCCACTTGGCCCATGCACCACCCATGCAACGTCCTCTCCTCGATCAGTTTCCGTCCCAGCCTGACCGTCCTTTTTCCCGCAGCCAACATACCCCTCAGAGATCGGTTCAACCAACCCATGCAGACGTGATACAGCCACAGCCCCAAGCAGCCCTCTCCCAGCCACAAACGGTCCCCCGTGTTCAAGCGCGGGCTGCATCTACCACCCATCCCAAGCAACCCGTTTCATACGCGTCTTCTGTGAACCCAGCCTCCTTCCTCAACCCCACAGCTTCCCCGAGACCGAAAAATCTTTTCTTGATGCCGTTACCGGTTGATTCCAGTCAAACCGATTTTGTTGCACAGGGGTGAACAAGACAAGCTGTATTGTTCTCTGAGGAGAAAGTCCAGATTATGGCTGAGCCGTTTAAACTTGCGTTGGTTGGAAAATTTTCATTCAGACAGGCCATCCAGGGATATCATTAGTAATTTTTTTGTTTCTCTTGGACTTAAAAGGGAATTCACAAATATCTTTACTTGATAATAGGCATGTATTGATCAAGTTATCGATGAAGGAGGATTATTCACGGATTTGGATTCGCCAGATGTGGTATATTAGTGGTCGGAGTATGCGCATTTTTAAATGGAGTACGGATTTTCGTTGTTCAGTGGAGTCTCCTATTGTGCCTGTTTGGGTAAGTCTCTCTTATTTACCAGTTCACTTTATTCATTCCAAATCTTTATTATTCTCTATTGCTGGGGCTATTGGTACTCCTCTACATGTTGATCATGCAACGGCTTCGGTGAATAGGTCGTCAGTTGCTAGGGTTTTGGTTAAATATGATGTTTCGCGGCCTTTGTTGCCGCATATTTGGATTAGAGAGGGAGATTCTGGTTTTTGGGAGGATGTTGTGTTTAAGAAGGTGTCTACTTATTGTTCCACTTGTAAACACTTGGGTCATGCTGTTGAGACTTGTTATATGTCAAACCCTAATCTTCGCAAGGCTCAACCAGAAAAGGATAATGGTCAGCGTCCCGTTCCTGATAAGGGTAAAAAGTTCATGTTTCCGGTAGATGTGCAGCCACGAGTTGCTTTTAATACTCGGTATGTTGTTATTTCTGATCATCGGCCTCTAGGGCCTGTTGCTACTAGTTTTGTTACCCGATCAGATACCAGTGAGGACCGTCCGGATCATACTGTAGCTGAGGATGACCCCTCGGATGATAGGAGTTATGAAGATGGTATTCAGGCGGCGGTGGGTGATGAGCTGGGTACGGAGCGACCTTCTAGGGATGCTACTGTTAACATGCAAGTGAGTTTCAACTCTCATAGTTCTGTGATTCCGGTTAATGGTTCAGTTGACAGGGAGGGATGCCTTGGTATTTCTCGATCTGATATTGATTGTCGTTCTGAGGATTATGGGGATATGGATGACGAGAGATTCTTGACTGATTCGGAGAATGTACATACTCCATTACCCACGAACACAATGATTAGTAGTTTAGCAGATCATAGGGTTGCTAGCTCATCTCGGGGTTTTTCTGTAGTTGCGGGCCGTAAGACCCGTAAGGCTCTACGGCGGGGTAGGAGTCGATCCCCACCCCAATGATTAATACTATTATTTGGAAAATTCGGGGGATAAGTAAGGCCCTCGCAATCCGCCGTTTGCGAAAATTGATACGGATGCATAGATTGGCTTTGGTTTTTGGTTTGGAGCCTTTTCTTACTGCTAAAAGACTATAGAGCACTCGGGTTCGTATTGCGATGGATCACGGGTTTTCTTCCCATTCTGGGAAAATATGGGTGTTCTGGTCGGCGCCTTTTTCATTGGAGGTTTTGCAGAATATGGACCAGGTGGTTCATTACTGGGTCAGTCACTCATCCTTTCCTGATCCTGTTTATGTTTCTTATGTATGTGCCAGTTGTGCTAAGATTGTGAGAGAGGATTTGTGGGATGGCCTTATTTCGTTCGTTGATAATCATGATGGTCCTTGGATGGTGGGTGGGGATTTTAATGTTGTGCAGTCTCTTGCTGAGATCTCGGGAGGCATGCATGACCTCGGGATGCCATTGATGATTTCAATTTAGCATTATTGGATTGTGGCTTGGATGATGTTGGTTTTACAGGGAGTCCCTTTACCTGGACCAATGGGCGCACTTGGAGACGATTGGATAGGGTTGTCTGCAATGCCCAATGGTCGGGGTTTTTTCCTGCTGTTCAAGTTTCTCATCTGAATCGCACTGGTTCAGATCATTCTCCCTTGCTATTATCATGCGCTAGATTGGCTGGTGGACGTCCTTCCAAGTTCCGCTTTTTACATGCTTGGCTTAAGCATCCTGGGTTTATTGATATTGTGAGGCAGTCTTGGGGTGCTCCTGTTGTTGGCTTTTGGATAAGGGCTTTTCAGCAAAAGCTTGTGAGATTGAAGCTTTGCTTAAAAGGTTGGAATAAGGAGGTGTTTGGTAATGTGTTTAATAGGGTTAAGGAGGCTGAGAAGGAGGTTGCGCGGAGGGAGGGTCAGTGATGATCTATCTGGTTCAGCTGACGACCGTGCGGCTTTCTCTGAGGCTCGAGCACGACTGCAGCATGCGTTACTTTGTGAGAAGAGCTTTGTACGACAGCAGTCGAGTGTTCGTTGGGTTAGGGAGGGGGAT
Source organism: Murraya koenigii (assembly GCA_025617385.1). NCBI lineage: Eukaryota > Viridiplantae > Streptophyta > Magnoliopsida > Sapindales > Rutaceae > Murraya > Murraya koenigii. The sequence continues at coordinate 18,431,717 of CM046812.1, forward strand.
GTTAACACCCGGTTCTTCCACACTATGATTCGGAAGAAGCATCGGTTCTTTCATGTCCATCGGATCCAGGACGCATCGTCTGCATAGATTACTGAGCCTACTGCCATGGCTGAGTCTGCGGTTGCTTATTTGCAGGGTTTATTAATGGGAGGTCCTAGTCAGTTTCAGTTATCGAATTTTAATTTTATTCCTTCTCTAGTAACTGCTGAGGATGATATGGATCTGTGTAGGGAGCCTGATTTAGAGGAGTTACGGCGGGTGATCTTTTCTTTTGACCCTGACAGTGCTCCGAGTCCTGATGGTTTTTACGGTAGGTTCTACCAGGCGTGCTGGGATGTGATTTCTGGTGACTTATTGGCTGCTGTTCACGATTATTTTCGAGGTTCTGCTATGCCTCGGGGATTCCAGAGTACTCTCTTGGTCCTTCTTCCTAAGAATGACTCTCCAGTTTCCTGGGCTGATTTTCGGCCAATCAGCTTGTGTAACGTGAGCAATAATGTCTTAACTAAATTGCTTGTTATACGACTGACACCAATGCTACCTCGTATCATTTCTCCACCCCATAGTGGTTTTGTACCTGGTAGGAGCATTCATGATAATGTGTTGTTGGTTCAGGAGCTTGTTCACAATTTTAGTCGTCGTACCCAGGGAAGTAACGTGGTACTGAAGTTGGATATGACTAAGGCATATGATCGGATGTCATGGTCCTTTGTTCTTCAGATATTGCAGTGGATTTCTTTGTTCGAAGGGCTATTTATGGACCTTGGTCTTCTGTGTTGGTTAATGGGGTCAGCCATGGGTTTTTTCAGTCTCGGGGTGGTCTTCGCCAGGGCAATTCGCTATCTCCTTGTTTGTTCATTATTTCTGCAGAGTTCTTATCTAGAGGCCTGGATCACTTGTATACTTCGCACCCTTCCTTGAGATATTGCTCATCTGGTTATCTTCCTATCTCCCATTTGAGTTTTGCAGATGATATTGTTCTTTTTGGAATTGGAGTAAGGCTAGCCTCACGCGGCTTATGGTTTTCCTGCATCATTATGAGCTTGTTTCTAGACAGCTGGTTAGCAAGGCGAAGAGCAACTTTTATGTTGGGGGTTCAGTTTCTGCTTCACGTGGTGCTATTATTCACACAGTTACGGGGTTCCAGCAGAAGCAAATCCATTTTTCTTATCTTGGTTGCCCAGTGTTTGTTGGGAGATTCAAGATTGCTCATTTTGATGATCTGATTCGAAGGGTCCGAGAGAGGATTTTTGGTTGGGCTAATCGGTCGCTCTCGTTTGGGGGAAAGCTAGTGATTATTCGGCATGTTTTATCCTCTATGCCTTTACACTTATTTCATGTTATGCGACCGTCGATTGGGGTTATTCAGCAGTTAGAGTGGATGTTCACACGTTTCTTATTGGGTGACTGTGGACCTAGGCGGAAGATTCATTGGTGCCATTAGCCTGAGGTGTGCCTTCCTCCGGATGAGGGTGATCTGGGTATTAGGTCATTTCGTGATCTAGCTGAAGCTTTTGAGCTTAAGCTTTGGTGGCGATTTCGGGAGCAACGCTCCTTATGGGCTTCATACATGAAGGCTAAATATTGCAGTAAAGATCATCCGGGAATGGTACGTTTTCGTTACCCAGCTTCTCCCCTCTGTAGGCATCTTTGCTCCATCCGAGATGTTTTCGAGCCTCATATTTGTTGGTTGGTGGGTGTTGGTGCTTGTAGTTTTTGGTATGACTGTTAGCTGGGATCATTTCCTTTGTATTTTTATAATTTTGGTGCCGCTTTGTCCGTACCAGTGTCTTTTTATTGGCGTGGTACTGTTTAGGATAGGGGTAAGCTTCTGGCCGCCTTACCCACATCTGTAGCTGAGCAGATTGTATTGTATCCGATTTCTACTGGCGTACCTGATGAGCTTCAGTGGGATTCCGCTACTAATGGCATTTTTCATTTGCAGTATGCTTGAGAGATAGTACGGTGCGCCAGGCCACGAGATGGGGTTTTTTCTATGATTTGGCAGTGCCATATTCCGTCCCGGTTATCTTTCTTCCTTTGGAGGTTGTTACGTGGTTTTCTAGCCACCGATGACGCCTTGAGTGCGCACGGATTCTATATGGTTTCGCGGTGTTTTTGTGAGCAGGCTGTTGAGACTTTTCGGCACTTATTTCTTGAGTGTCCTCGGGTTAGCCAGGTGTGGGATTATTTTTATCGTTGTTTAGGGATGCGGCGGACCAGTTTTCTATCACCCCATGCTTTGCTTCTCCATTGGCAGAGATGTGCTTCTTCTCGTTCTCATCTTCGGGTTATTTTACCTTGCTTCATTCTATGGCATGTGTGGAAGGCGCGGAATGGATTCAGGTTTGATTCTCACTCGTTTTCTGTGTATACGGTTATTTTTTGAGTGGTGTCGAACATTCGACTTGTTGGTGCTGCTTTTGGTTTCAAGCAGTCTCAGTTACGGGGAGTACTGAATTCTCAGCTTGCGGATGGCTTACGAGTGATTGCTTCACCCCAGCGGTTTATTCGAGTTGTCGTTTGGATGCGACCTCCTCTTGGTACGGTCAAGCTGACTGTTGATGGATGCTCAAGAGGTAATCCAGGGTTGTCCGCTGCAGGGGGTGTTATTCGGGATCATCGGGGTATGGTTTTGGCAGGATTTGGCTCTTTCTTTGGCCATCAACCGATTCTTTATGCTGAGCTTATGGCTGTTTGTGAGGGTTTGGAGTTGGCGGTCCAGCTGGGTTACTCTGTTGTAGAGGAAGAGTCTGATTTGGCTACTGTGGTTTCCTGGGTCCTCTCGGACAGTTCTGTCTGATGGGATTATGATCTGCCCTTGCGCGAGTTCAATCTTTGGTGTCCTCTCATTCGATTGTGGTTCAGCATGTGTTTCGTGAGGCTACATCTACCGCTGATTTTCTGGCCAACTAGGCTTGCACTTCTCGTTCCAGCCGTCGATTTTTATCGGTTTGTGATCTGCCCATAGGCTTATCTGGGATTCTTCATATGGATGCTCATACAGTTCCACATATCAGACGCTAGATCACCGTCTGTATGTTTTCATTTATTGAGGAGGTTTTGTTTCATGTCCCCCTCCTTATGTATGTGGTTTCTATTTTATGATTTATATTATAGGTAGGGGTCTCGCCTAACCCTCCATCATCTTCGTGGTTTCACAAAAAAAATAATAATAAAGCTATTGAAAGCATACAATTAATTGTAATCGAAAAGAATGTTAATTTTCAAAAATTTTGAAATAAAAGAAAATTAAAAGGTTTAATGAAGTAATAAAACACGTTTGGAATATCTCATATCAAACTTTGATTCAATTATTCATCCCCATGCCCTGAAGAAAGTCATTTGTATAGAGCAATACTACACTTTTTTAATAAATTATTGCCATTTACATAATTTGTTTTAATAAATTATTGCACATTGGACAATAATGACTTGTTGATATTTAGTACCATAATTAAGTAAATGATCATATTATTAGAGTGGTAGATTGTCAGTTTCTCTTGAAATTAATATATACCACTAATTCTTTTATTACTTTCTTAATATTCAATTATTCCTTGACACCATAATTTTAAAATATTATCTTTGTTTTCAAATACGCTTTTATTCTTATTTATTATTACTTAAATGAATTATATAAATAGAAATTAAAATAAAATATTTACAATCTAAAAATAAAAAAATTATTTTCCCACCTATTTCATGTTTGACATCCATGTTGCATGTTGAACATTGTTTATGATATATAGATAATGTTCTATAACATATTTACATCGCACTCATGTTTCACCTCAGTTGTTGCGTGTTTCAATTAATTTTTTTACATGCAAATTTCATGTTGCATGTTTGACTCCAATTGTTGCATACCTTGAGTAAAGCCAAAAAATGAAGATTTTCTTACCTATTTCATATTTGACATCTATGTTGCATGTTTGACCTCAATCGTTGCATATTTCACATGATCTATTGCATGTTTACATCGTACTTATATCTTATGTTTAACCTCAGTTATTGCATGTTTCATGTAATTTTTTACATGCAAATTCCACGTTACATATTTATATCACATGTTGCATATTTAACTTCAATTGTTACATATTTACATCACATGTTGCATATTTGACTTCAACTATTACATATTTTGAATAAAGTAAAAAAATGAGAAAATTTCCCCGTTCATGTTTGATGTCCATACTGTATGTATGACCTCAATTGTTCCATGTTTTACACAATCTATTACATGTTTACGTTGTACTCATGTTTAACCTCAATTGTTGCATGTTTGACCTTGTTATACGTTCCATGTAATTTTTTTTTTAGATGTAAATTTCATGTTGCATGTTTACATCAAATGTTGCATGCATAAAAATTGGCATAAAAGATAATTCAGGCACATGATTGAAACATTTATCCATGAGTAAACATATTTTAACAGATGAGCAAGTAATGCAGATTTTAACCATCACACTAACTATGCTTGTTACATTAGCGTGACAAATTCGGTATACCTGTTTAATTACATAAATGTCATAAAACAATCCTTTAACATAGGTTCTAGTATACTAAACACTACTTTAAGAATAAATTACAAACATCTATGTGTCAAGACAGCTAAACAGGTACTTACACAGGTATATGCTTAATTGGAGATGAGATTCACATATAATTATTGTTGATGCAGATTTTTGCGTGCCCTCAAATAGTGTCAAAAACTCCTGCTCGCGGTATGATCGAGCTCAAGCAGGACTGCTTTCCAATTTCAATTCTTCTTTATTCACCGGAACGGCAATCTCCTCAGACCTGTACTCACAGAAACAAGGTCAGGGGTCGCCTAGTGTTGTTCCGGTGAAAACCCTCCGACGCTCAAGTCAGTGATCAGGTTATCCTTTTTGTATCCCTCTTTGTTCGAGAGACAGGAGGAATAGAAAGGGTATTTTTGTCTCCTTTTCGTAAAAATAGCTTCCCCGAAAAAAATAAAAAAAAATGGAGAAGAAGAAGAACCTGTTTAAAATTTTGGAACCCCTCTGACAGCCGGGATTACTGTGGCATTTCCTGGGAATGCAGGACTATCTGGTGGGCATGGTTCACATGGCCTGATCATAGTGTCGGGCGTGTGCACATGGAATGATGACACTGTGGAGGCGTGTGCCGACCATCGGTAACAGTCGTGACACCTTATAGCGTGGGGTATTGGTCAAGCATCGATCGTCATGTTGAGTTGCTAGAGAGACGGGTCGGACTGTCTCGAACCGGCTGTATCTAGATCTTGCATTAGCTCCGTGCCGCGACTGGCGTGGTTGAGTCATGTCTGGATCTCGAGCAGAAGAGTGAGCTCGAGCTCGACCAGTCTTGGACTCCTCGACCTTGACCAGCTTTGATGCCTAATAAGGCTGTCTTCGTACCAGCAGTCGTGTCTTCTGCTCGAGATGGGTTGACCTCGAGGTCTTTTATCGAGCTGGGTTGGCCTCGAGGGGACCTGCTCGATATTACCCAAACACCAGTCCCCCAGTTTCTAGTCTTTGGAGTGAAGCGACGTAAGACTGGAAACTTCTTGTCTGGGCCGGCTTCCCGGCCTTTTTATCTTCCTGTATTGAGCTGTCTTCCGCTTCTATCATTTCACATTTAATGCGGGACACATGGGTCGATCCAGGCTGCGCATTTAAATTTTGAAGAGACGTTACTTGAACAGTCGCGTCTTTTGAGATGCGTGCCATCAGCTGAAGAGACGCACTCCCTCTTTAAAAACCCTCGATTTTCTTTACTGTGCTTCCTATTGCTTATCTTTGCTCATACCCAAAATTGACCGCTTGCCAGTGCTTCTCATCTCTTTTCTTCGGCGTTACAGTCACTTCCGGCCTTCAACTTTGCTCAAGTATACACCTCTTTCCCTTCTCTTGTTATTATTTTTTTTTTCATCTTTCGTTTATCTGGGTTCTCAATTTCCACCGGGTAGATTCTACCTATAAGAAACATGCCAAACACCCAACAACCCCGTAGGATGTTGTCTGAAGAATCGTTTTCTTCAAGTGATGTTCAACCCCTTAGTATGATTCCAGTAAGAGATTTTAGTTCAGAGGGGGTGTTAGTTGTGGCAGAGACCCAACCGCATTAGGAGGGAAGGGTTAGCCAACGGTCAGAGAGTGGGGGGTATTCCATTGACTCTATGAGGTGTGAAACTACACACCATGATCTGGATAGGCTTAGAGAGACCTACCACATACCAGACAATGTGGACTTGCAGGTGCCGGGTAAGGGTGACATACCCAACCGTCCTCCTCAGGGGTATACCACCTTCCACATTAAATGCTTAAGGTGGGGGGTCAGGCTGCCTCTTCAGCCTTATTTTGCCCGAATTCTCTCCAGATTTCGGTTGGCCCCGGTGCAACTAAACCTGAATGGGTGAAGGGTCCTGTCTGGCCTCTATGAATTGTGGAGATAGTGTAATCTGGGTGAGCCCTCGGTAGAGGAGATAAAGCATCTCTACCAGTTGAAATGCAGCCCGAAGGATGCTGACTGGTACTACCTCACCTCCAGCCTGAAGGGAAAAAAGTACATAACTGATCTCCCCACTTCTGGTGGCAACTGGAAGGGCAAATTCTTCTTTACTGGGGGAGATTGGGGGCATGTTGTGCCTCTCTCCGAGGGGATCCCTCCGGTTCCTCGTCATTTTTGCACTCCAAGTAGATCACTTGTCCAACGAGTTTTCATTTTGATTTCTCTGCTCGCATCGTTCCTCACTATTTTGCCCTGGTTGTTGTTGCAGTATCTTGGGGTGCCTCTTATAAGATTGGGGAAGAGCTTCGAGCGCGTGTCAACACTGCCCTTGACAACGCGAGCTCGTGCAGGGAGTTCACTCACAACACAGAATTTTTTGGAGTTTGGCTTGGTCTCAGAGATGAGTGATGTGCTCAATATGTTAAAGAGGCCTTCGAGGACCTCGGGACATGCGAGCAGCTAACCCGATCACTGACATGAGCGTCGGAGGGTTTTTGCCGGAACAACACCCGACGACCCCTGACCTTGTTTTTGTGAGTACAAATCCGAGGAGATTACCGTTCCGCTGAATAAAGAAGAATTGAAATTAGAAAGCAGTCCTGCTCTAGCTCGAGCATACCTCGAGTAGGAGTTTTTGACACTATTCGAGGTCACGCAAAAATCTGCATCAACATCTTGGCACCGTCTCGCCTTAAGCTAGGCTTTGAGACTTCTGGCCTTTGCGTTATCTTCGCGAGCGTATCTTGCTCGAGCCTGTAATTGGCTCACGCTTGGCATCGTCTTGCCTTAAGCTAGGCTTTAAGACTTCTGACCTCAGCGTTATCTTCGCGAGCTTATCTTCCTCAAGCCTGCAATTGACTCACACTTGGCACCGTCTCGCCTTAAGCTACAGACGGGGATACACTCTCCCATTGTTGCGGTGTTTAGATCAAGAGGAAGCCGATTATGTCCTTCGAGAAATACATGAAGGGATCTGTGGGAACCACTTAGGCGCGAGATCTTTGGCTTTTAAGACCTTGAGACAGGGGTACTTTTAGCCACGCATGCATCAGGATGCGCAAGAAAAGACCAAGAGCTGCAGGAGTTACCAAAGCTTTGCCAACTACATGACTCAACCTCCTGAGAACCTCACGGTGATGAATTCACCATGGCCATTTGCTCAATGGGGGATTGACTTGATCGGGCCGTTACCAAAAGGGAAGGCATCCGCTACTCACGTCGTGGTGGCAATTGATTATTTCACCAAATGGGTTGAAGTGGGAGCTTTAAGTAGTATCACAGAAAGTAAAACCACTGACTTCATTTGGAAAAATATGATTTGCAGATATGGGATCCCCCACGCGTTGGTTATGAACAACGAGAGACAATTTGACAACAACAAGTTCAGAGACTTCTGAAAAAACATGGGGATAGAGCTGAAGTTTTGTTCTCCATTACAACTGCAAGCCAACGAGCAAGTAGAAGCCGCAAACAAGACTATAAAACGGCTCTTGAAGACCAGACTCGGAGAGTAGAAGGGAGCTTGGGTTAACGAGCTGCCTGGTGTCTTGTGGGCTTACAGAACCGCACACAAAACGAGAACAGGGTAAACCCCATTCTCTTTGGCGTTTGGGCATGAAGCAGTTGTTCCCGTCGAGATAGGGATGGGAACACACCGAACAAAGCACTTCAACGAATAGCAAAACCATGAGCAGATGTGTGCGGGCTTGGATTTGTTGGAAGAAAGAAGGGAAAGGGCCGCTGCAAAGATAGCGGAGTACCAACAAAGAGTGACCCGTTATTACAACCGGAACGTACACATCCACCGATTTCAAGTGGAGGATTGGGTACTTAGAAAAGTCAATCAGAACACAAAGGACCCTAGGCAAGGCGTGTTAGGACCGAACTGGGAAGGTCCCTATAAGGTCTCTCAAATAGCCGGACCGGATACCGGCAGACTCATCCAGATGGACGAGAAGTTAAGAGGCCATGGAACGCACAGCATTTGATGAAATATTTCCAGTAAGTTCCCTTGTAAAGCAATCATCGATATTCGATTTCCCCCAAAAATATGGATGTGTAAAAGCTTGAACATGAATAAAAATAAGAAAATGCTTCCAACATTAATCCGAGTACGAGCAAGATAAGCTCGTGAAGACAACGCAAAGGTCAGAAGTCTCAAAGTCTAGCTTAAGGCGAGACAGTGCCAAGCGTGAGCCAATTGCAGGCTCGAGCAAGATAAGCTCGCTAAGATAACGCAAAGGCCAGAAGTCTCAAAGCCTAGCTTAAGGCGAGACGGTGCCAAGCGTGAGCTAATGGCAGGCTCGGGCAGACTGGGCTCACAAAAAGTATAGAGGCTAAGCATAAGTCGAACATCGACTCGAGCGGACCGAGCTCACAAGATAAGCAGAGGCCTTAAAGCCTGACTCAAGGCAAGATTTTGCCACGCATAAGCCAAAAGATTATACAAGTAGAAATGGCTCGGAGAAGAAAAACCAGGAACCAACACTTATAAAAATTTACTTGGCAAGTACACAAAGTCAATCTCACGGGAAAGTGCAAGGTAAAAATATACATAGAGACACGGAGGCAAATTGACCAACATATATTCTTTATTGATACATCAAAAATACAAGTACAAAAAAAAAAAAAAAGATAGAGATCAATTGGCTGGAGCTTTGGGGCTAGCAGGTGGAGCTGGGTCCTCGGAGGGCAGAGTAGCTTTCGTGGCGTCAGCAGCAGCAGCAGCAGGAGAAACAATGGCAGCAGCAGTAGGAGGAGCAGCCTCTCCAGACTCGGCCAAGGCCTCGGTAGGGGGGACCCTATCGTTGTACTCTGTTGTGAGCTGTCTTCCAAAGAGACCATCCTCTTCTGAAGGCGAGAAGCCTCCTCCTCCATGGTCCTCTCGAGGGAGAACATTTGTGTGTCCAAGTCCTTCCGAGCATCGAGTAGCTCATCCCAAATGAGAGACAGCTCCTGCTCGAGCTGCAGGGCCCTGGAATCCGACATTGCTGCTTTCTCCTCGAGGGTGGAGTTCTCCTCGCGAAGCTTCATTGCCTCCTCATCTTCCTGCTCAAGACTCTATTTCAAGCTCTGAATTTCTGCTCGGATCTTCCTCTGGGAATCCTGAGTCTTGGCCTTAAAGGCAGTAGCAACAGCAGCAACACGAGAAGAGAGGCGGTGGAAAGCGCCGACCAACTCATTAGCATCATAGGATTCCACCCCATCCAAGAACTTATCCTCCATCTGTATGACAAAGTCCTTAATATAGGGATCAGTGCGGTCGGGCCGCTTCTGCTTCTGTACATGCTCTGATCGAGGCCGAGCTGACGTTGCAGTCGCTCGGACGTCTGCGGGCTACACCTCTTCTACTCGCTCTGTCTCCCGAACTGGGGGGGCAGCTCGAACCGGTGAAGTGGGAGTATCAGTTCGAGGCCTATCTGCTAGAGCAGAAGAGCTGCTCGAGCGTCCCCAGGTCCTTGCAAGCCTCTTTAACATATTGACCACATCACTCATCTCTTCCTCTAAGACCAAGCCAAACTCCACAAAATTATGTGCTATGAGTAGCTCCCTGCACGAGCTCGCGTTGTCAAGGGCAGTGTTGACACGCGCTCGAAGCTCTTCCCCAATCCTATAAGAGGCACTCCAAGATACTGCAACAACAACCAGAGCAAAATAGTGAGAAACGATGCGAGCAGAGGAATCAAAATAAAAATTCGTTGGAAAAGTGATCGACCTGGAGTGCAAAAATGACGAGGAACCGTAGGAATCCCCTCGGAGAGAGGCGCAGCATACCCCCAATCTCCCCAGTAAAGAAAAATTTGTCTTTCCAATTGCCACCAGAAGTGGGGAGATCGGTTATGGGTTTCTTGCCCTTCAGGCTGGAGGTGAGGTAGTACCAGCCAGCATCCTTCGGGCTGCATTTCAACTGGTAGAGATGCTTTATCTCCTCTACCGAGGGCTCACCCAGATTACACCATCTCCACAATACATAGAGGCCATACAGGACCCTCCACCCATTCAGGTTCAATTGCCCCGGGGCCAACCGAAATCTGGACAGAATTCGGGCAAAATAAGGCTGAAGAGGCAGCCTGACCCCCCACCTAAAGCATTCCATGTGGAAGGTGGCATACCCCTGAGGAGGATGGCTGGGTATGTCACCCTTACCCGGCACCCGCAAGTCCACATTATCTGGTATGTGGTAGGTGTCCCTAAGCCTATCCAGATCCTGGTGTGTAGTTTCACACCTCATGGAGTCAATGGGATACCCCCCACTCTTTGACCGTTGGCTAACCCTTCCCCCCTGATGCGGTTGGGTCTCCGCCACAACTAACACCCCCTCTGAACTGAAATCTCTTACTAGAATCATACTAAGGGGTTGAACATCACTTGAAGAAAACGATTCATCAGACGACATCCTACGGGGTTGTTGGGTGTTTGGAATGTTTCCTATAGGCAGAATCTACCCGGTGGAAATCGAGAACCCAGATAAACGAAAGATAAAAAAATAATAATAACAAGAGAAGGGAAAGAGGTTTATACCTGAGCAAAGTTGAAGGCCAAAAGTGACTGTAACGCCGAAGAAAAAAGATGAGAAGCATTGGCAAGCGGTCAATTTTGGGTCTGAGCAAAGATAAGCAATAGGAAGCACAATAAAGAAAATCGAGGGTTTTTAAAGAGGGGAGTACGTCTCTTCAGCTGATGGAACACATCTCAAGAGACGCGATTGTTTAAGTAACGTCTCTTCAAAATTCAAACGCACAGCCCGGATCGACCCACGTGCTCGCATTAAATGTGAAATGATGGAAGCTTAAGACAGCTCAATGCAAGAAGATAAAAAGGTCGGGAAGTCGACCCAGACAAGAAGTTTCTAGTCTTATCTCGCTTCACGCCAAAGACTAGAAACTGGGGGACTAGTGTTTGGGTAATGTTGATGTTGTTTTTCGCGTGCCTCCAAATAGTGTCAATCAAACTCCTGCTCGCGGTCTGCTCAAGCTCGAGCAGGACAGCTTTCCGATTTCAATTCTTCTTTATCCACCGGAATGACGATCCTCTCTAGCCTGCGCTCACAGAAATAAAGTCAAGGGTCGCCGGATGTTTTTCCGGCGAAAACCCTCCGACGCTCAAATCAGTGATCGGTTGTTCTTTTTGTATCTCTAGTTGTTTGAGAGACTGGAGAAATCAAAGGGTACTTTTTACCTTTTATTGGTAAGAATAACTAGTGTGAAATTCATAGAGAGGGTAAAAAAACAAAGAACCTGTCTAAAATTTCGAAACCCCTTGCCTCTATTTTCATTTTCCTTTTCCTTTTATACTTCCGTTTTCCCACCCATCTTTCTTCGGGGGAGGCCGTTCCCTCGTCTATGGTACCTGGGCCCCCTCTAACAGCTGGGATTATTGCGGCACACCGTGAGAATGCGGGATGTCATGTGGGCATTGGTTCCCGTAGCCCCATGATAGTGTCCGTCATGCGCATATGAAATGATGACACTGTGGGGGCGTGTACCGGCCACCGGTAACAGTAATGATACCATACCGCGTGGGGCATTGGTCAGGCATCGATCGTCGTGTTGAGTCACTGGAGAAACGGGTTGGACTGTCCCGAACCAACTGTATCTGAATCTTGCATTTCCTCTGTGCCGTGACTGAGTTATGCTCGGAGCACTTGAAGACCTCGAGCAGAAAAATGAGCTTGGGTATCGACCAGCCTTCGGGCTCCTTGGCCTTGACCAACTTTGATGAGCTATGAGGATATTGAGCAGAAGAATGAGCTCTAGCTCGACCAGTCTTGGACTCCTCGACCTTGACCAGCTTTGTCGCCTAATGAAGCCGTCTTCATGCTAGCGGTCGGGTCTTCTGCTCGAGATGGGTTGACCTCGAGGTCTTTTACCACGAGCTGGGTTGGCCTCGAGGAGACCTGCTCGATATTACCCAAACATCAGTCCCCCAGTTTCTAGTCTTTGGAGTGAAGCGAGTTAAGACTGGAAACTTCTTGTTTGGGCCGACTTCACGACCTTTTTACTTTCCCGTGTTGAGCTGTTTTCTGCTTCCATCATTTCACATTTAATGCGGGACACGTGGATCGATCTGGGCCGTGTGTTTGAATTTTAAAAAGACGTTACTTGAGCGGTCGTGTCTCTTGAGATGCGTGCCGTCAGCCGAAGAGACGCGCCTTTCCCCTTTAAAAACCCTCGATTTCTTCATTGTGCTTCCTATTGCTCATTTTTACTCAGACCAAAACTATTTACTTGCAAGTGCTTCTCATCTTTCTCTTTGCCATCGCTGCTATTTCCGACCGTCAACCTTTACTTAGGTATAAACCCCTTTTTTTTCTCTTGTTTCTATTCTGTTCTTCATTTATTTGGGTTTTCAATTCCCACTGGGTAGATTCTGTCTATAGAAAACATGTCAAATACCCAACAACCCCGTAGGATGTCATCTGATGAGTCGTCCTCTTCCAGTGATGTAGACCCCCTTAGTATAATCCCAGTAAGAGACTCCAGTTCAGAAGGGGCGTTAATTGTGGCGGAGACCCAGCCGGATCAGGGGGAAAGAGTCAGCCAATGGTCAGAGGGTAGGGGGTACCCCATTGACTCCATGAGGTGTGAAATCACACACCAGGACCTGGATAGGCTTAGGGACACCTACTTGTTACGGGCCGCATGATTCCAGCCCAAAAATGGCCCAAGGGAATGAGCCAAGATGTGCTAGCTTGGCCCGATTCTAGAACATTCCGTAAAATTCCAGCAACTAGCACACACTTGTACATAACACTAGAACTCTCTAGATTTTGGCACATGTGTATAGAATTCTCTAGGCCTTAGAATGCTCTAGAGCTAGCCAAGCTTCCCTATAAATATGGGTGAGCTTTAGGCATTTGTATCTACATCCACATCCAAGCAAAGCACTCTTGTAAGCTTTCTTTCTAGTAATACAATTTCCGCATTTAGCTACATTGCTCACTAGCTCTTCCTTCTCTTTAGCATTTCGGGAACCTCTTGGCTTAGCTATTGACATACTGCATACCAGATAATGTGGACTTGCGGGTGCCGGGTAAGGGTGACATACCCAGCCGTCCTCCTCAAGGGTATGCCACCTTCCACGTGGAGTGCTTTAGGTGGGGGGTCAAGCTGCCTCTGCAGCCCTACGTTGCCCGAGTTCTGTCCAGATTCCGGCTGGCCCCGGGGCAACTGAACCCAAATGGGTGGAGGGTCTTGTCTGGCCTTTTGTGCTGTGGAAATGGTGTAACCTAGGAGATCCCTCGATAGAGGAGATAAAGCATCTCTATCAGTTGAAATACAGCCCGAAGAATGCTGATTGGTACTACCTCACCTCCAGCTTGAAGGGCAAGATGGCAGCTGGAAGGGTAAATTCTTCTTTGCTGGGGGAGATTGTGGGCATGCTACACTTCTCTCGGAGGGAGTCCCTCCGGTTCCATGGCATTTTTGCACTCCAGGTCGTTCACTTGTCCAATGAGTTTTTATTTTAGTTCTTCTGCTCGCATTTGTTATCATTATTTTGCTCTGGTTGTTCCTGCAGTATCTTGGGGTGCATCTTATAGGATTGGGGAAGAGTTTTGAGCACGCGTCAACACAACCCTTGACAACGCGAGCTCGTGTAGGGACAATTTTGTGGAGTTTGGCCTGGTATCAGAGGAAGGGATGAGGGGGTGCTCGATATGATGCAGAGGCCTGCGAGGACCTCGGGAGGCGCGAGCAGCTCTTCTGCAAAAAGGCCTCAAACCGATACCCCCACTTCACCGGTTCGAGCTGCCCCTCCTGCTCAGGAGGTAGAGCGAGCAGAAGAAGGTCCACCTCGCAGGCGTTCGCGGACTACAGCCTCAGCTCGGCCTCGATCCGAACGCGTGCAAGAGCAGGATTGGCCCGACCGTGCTGAACCCTACGTCAAGGACTTTGCCGGCCACGGGGGAAACCCCATTCTCCAAACGATCTTCCAAGCTATGACTCAAGATCAATCAACACTGGATATGTGAGCATCTGTTTTACCACTCCCAATTGCAACTGGCGTTCTAGATGTCTTCTGTATTTTTCTCAAAAATCACTGAAATTCAAATCCCCCTTCCCCTTTTATAATATCTTATGAAAAACTCTATTATATTAGGATTAAGATTCCTATTTTAATTTAGAATAGAATTCTTTTTTAATTTAAATATTTAAATTAAATATTATCTCTCCACCTACGTAAAAGTGGAGAGAATGTGTAAGTAACTAGAGGACCACCTTGTAAAATATCACAAGTACCCTTTTACACTTGAATATAACATACTAGGACTTCACAAATATTATAATTATGATTTTCACCTAATACGCCAGTTTTCTTTCTTTTAGGTCTAGTGATGGTGTTATCAATTAAATGAGCTAACCTGAGGATCATTTGGGAACATACAATAGTGACTACAATAATTAAATTTGTAATTAAACAAATATAATTATTTAATTTCAATTCTACTCCACTATAAGATTGGTATTGACCTTCATAATTGCATGTTCGAATTATAATTTGCCCAAGCCACATTGATTTCTTTACTCCACAATCTTTTGTACCACATCGTTAATTAAATTGATATCTCAACTGTCCAATCAATTTAATTACATCTTGTTTCTTGATACTTACTGGGTTTCTCTAATGATCATTTTCAACATACTTATTTATGTTGACACACTCTGGCCAGAGAATTGTATGATTAAGTATTGAAAACCCATTAAGAGATGTGTTGTACAAATTATGTATTGTTAATCTATAAATTCAATACTTGTAATTGCTCCTACCAAGATACCGGGTAATCTTGACTACATGTGTATGTCTTGCTCATTGGTAACTCAAATGAAATAACAACTACAATCATGACATTATAACTAACTTAAGATTAAGATTACAGTAAATCAATGCCTATGAGATTTAATAAGTCTGAAAGTTATTATTAGGTTAATTAAATCTCATATGTGATCCAGTTCAATGTAGTCATACTACATCAATAAATTCATACATGATTAAGACAAATCACTCAATGAATTTATTACAGTCTATAACTAAATAAAGTGTCCAACTTTATTTATCAACTGCGAACTTAATTTATTTAATCATAAGATAACTTGTATTTATGTCTTCTGCGAATCTACATGGAGATCGCATAAATACATATAATATGATTAAATTGATTTTACTCAAAATATTAATGCAATAAAGATACATGAATAAAATACCTCATTTATTTTATTAATCAGAAATATATTTATTACGATAAATATATAAATATGCTTTAAAGAGCATATTTTTCCAACACTAAATTACATAATTAGGAGAACAATTCCTATTCTTACTCATAGATAGATAAGATAGAAAAATAGAGAAAAATAGTAATAAACATAATGGTGTCCTAACATTATAAATTCCTAATTTAAAATTATAGTTATCACTAGACACAACATAACATTAGTTAAATTGATATTGTTTCATTCAACACAAAGCTTATAGGATTTTTTTTCCCCTTAAGGTAATAAGTAATTTGGAAGGATCCTATCTCAAAAAAAAAAAGTAATTAATTTAGTTGGATAAAGTTATTTATGCTAGAGGTCAACATGCAACTTTAACTAGAGCAAGAATTTGTTACTAAATATCATTATTTTTAATTAACTCATGCACTTATTGAAGTTGCTACACCTTAGCTTCATTATTACCTATATTGTTCACATAGAATGATTTGAGTGTATTTTTTGTTGTTTTGATAGGTTTACTCCTAATGCAATCAAATTTTACAATTACGTGTTTAAAAATTGTTCAAATTAAATTTTAGAATGTAAATATTGCCAATCTTAACTAAAATTAATGAGTTTATACTTATACCAAATCCAAAATCTAAAAATATAAAAAAATAAAAATAAAGACCAAAGTAAAGCAAAACAATTAACAATGTATTATCTTTTCATTTACGTATAACAATTAATGCTTGATACGAAATACAAGTTTTGATGATGGGTACTGCTATATATCCCAAATAATCATCCCAAATGATGTGGCATTCAACAATAGGTTGGTAAGATAATATAATTAATTTACTTTAATTTTATCAACCAATCGATGAATGTCATATCATTTGGGATGGTTATTGAGATAAAAAATTTAGGATGTGTAGCATTATTATTTGATGATTTTCTTCACTAGCTGGAGTGAATCATCATCACTTGATCAATCTATAATCTAATTATTTACAATGTGAAAACATTTAGAATCTTAAATAGAAGAGTAATAACTAAAGCTTGAGGGATAAATCAAGTTCTGTTGGATCTTCCTGGTGTTCACCTCTTTGGAGAAAATCAACAGTAGTTGGGTCATTTTTGTGAATAATATTTATTGTAGCAAGTACATTACTTTCTTCAAATCTTGTAGATGGCCCCGAAATTCCAAAACCGTTCATTCTCACCCTGCTTGTTTGTTGTGTATTCATCATATTCATGCCCTGCCTGGCAAACCAACTGCAGAGGCCAAAATGATAATTAGCAGATGGCCATGGATGTGAACCATAGGCCGCCGGTTTGTAAATCGTGGAGTTCATTTTAACCTTGAATGATCGATTGAATGATCCGTAATACGGAGAGAAACTTGAATAATAAGGAGGACAGAAAGAAAAGTTGTGATTGCCAAAAGCAGCAGCAACATCTCGATCCATGCCTTGGCCCCTTTTGGCTACAGCACGCTCTTGTTTATGAGCGTTTTGGTGACCACCTAGGGCTTGGGAAGTTGAGAATTCTCTCTTGCAATAGTTGCATGAAAAAATCCTAGCCTCTGATAATTTCTTTTCACTTGAAGTAGACTGATCATTATTCTCTTCATGACAAGGATTATTATTCATCAAGTTCGTACGGTTCAAGAGGCTCGAACCACGAACAAGATAATCATCGTTGTAAAGCCTTAAATCAAGCAAAGGGCTAGAATTTGATTCAAGACGTCGGGATTCATCAAAAGCTTCAACGACATGTTTCATTTTCATTCTCTTATTTTCATCACCGTTCTCCATACATGGAATGCCTTCTGATGAGGAGGCCAAAATGGTACTGGAGGCCTCGGAGGAACTTGCTTCTGAAAAAAGTTTCATGTTTATGTTTTGGGAAATTAAGGAAGAGGGTCGTTGGTTTTTATTGTAGAAGAGTAAAGATACAATATCTTTTCACAAAGGAAAGAAATCTCATTTTCTACTTATTACATGCCCTATATTAGCGAATGAATTAAAGTTATGAGTAAGCTTTGATAAGATTTTGTTGGCCTGCATGCAATAATACCAAATATGTTTTCAAGTACCATATGAAACGTTATTTTTCCTTTTTTTTTTTTTTTTGAAGTATACATGAAATCGTTAGTTAATTACTCATTTAGTCAAATTATCTAGAACTAGTCTATATATGAAGATATTAATTATGGCAATCCATACTTGATTTCAAAAGCAGTTTTTTTTTTTAATGTATTTATGGAATTTATTGAGAAAATGGTAAAATAAAATATGCAATCTTTATTGATGTCATCTCTAAGTTTTATAAAAGTCCAGAAAGGACGAGAGATATCTGTGGTTGTAAATAAAGCTTTCCAAAGCATATAATTAATTGTTACCGAAAAAGAATGCTAATTTTCAAAAATTTCTAATTAAAATTGAAATGCAAGAAAATTAAAAGTTTGGTCAAGTGATAAAGACATTTAGAATATGGGATGAAAGGCTTAGTGGTAGTGATGGCAGACAACAATGGGCTAGCGGCAACAGGAATGAAGTCGTCGGCAGTGGCATCGGCTAAGTCTAATTGTGATCTTGGGATTTTTTATGATCTTGGGATTTTTTTCCTTTAATTTTTTATTGTTAATATAAAACAGTGAGTTTTGTGAGCTAATTTTAAATTATAATTAAATTAAATTTAAAAGTTTTAGCATTTAAATGGACTTAATTTAAAAGCTCAAAACTACCTCTTTTTTTTTTTGGTTGTTGTGAAAAGTTCAAAATACTTAGTATAATAGTATTGGACCAACCAATTAGAAGGGGCTAAGCAGCTTCAATTTAAGAAATTTTAAGGCCCGTAAGGGGTTAAAACCCTTCATAGGTCTTAGTTAGATACGTTCATAACCATATATCCATTCTTATCCACGAAACATAATACAACGTCACGTATCTGATCTGTCGAGATTATTAATGCAATTTATTTGAACCTAAAATTGTATGGAGAAGAAAAAGTAGTTTAAAGAGGGGTGGGCTTTAATTCTGTAAGTGAGGGTTTTCTATTATAAATATACTTAATATATATACGATATTAATTAAATATAAAATGAGTTAGTCATTTTTATATAGATATTTTAATTAAATATACTAATTATACATATTGTAGATTTAGAACTAATACTGTAAACTTATACTTACTAATTTATTATTTTCTATTGCAAGCTACTATACTGTTGGATTAAATAAATTTAATAATATGAAATAATTAAATTATTCATAATATGAAATTAATTATCAAAACAATGTACTCAAGGGGATAAGTTAATCGTACTAGTGACACTGAATTTACATGAGCAAACCAAGGAAAAATATAACTGACCGTACACTGGCGTATCTAATGCACTGACAAAATAATAATTATATCTGGTCATACACATGCGCAGAACTATCCTCAAAATGCCAAGTGTCCAAACACACAACTCAAAACCTTTATGTGTGTTCGTAATATCTATAAATTTATTTGAATGGGAAAAGTATACACACATATATATCTCTCACTCACATATAATTCTTGATGAATTCTGAATTGATGTAGGTTCCTCAAACTGATCAGCAGCTAATGTTTCTGTTCTAATTTGTAGAGAAAAATATATAAGGAACAAATGAAAAAAAAAAACTTCGGAGGAAAAAATTAAATTAAATATTTCACCTCAAAATCAATACTAAATTATAAATATGAAACTGTATGATTCACAACACAATCTCCAAATCAAAATTTAATTCTTTTCCCTCTATTAACTCCACATAAATTCTTCTTCTTCTTCTTCTTTCTTTTCTCATTATCCTTTATCACGAGTGAACAGTACCCTACAGTATCTTGTCTCCCACTTCCTCAATTCTTTTTTTTTCCAAATGTTAAAGCATCACCGTTATCTTCTCTGAAAAGATAATAAAAAATAATATACAGACTCTTTTTTTATACTTATTTCATCCAAGAATCAAATTCTTTGGACAAATCTAAAACAAATCATTGTTATTAATTTTCAAATTTTTCAAAATTAAAACCATACCCTTAGGTTGAAAATGACCCTTTTGTAAATATACTCTTTAAACTTGATATTGAATATTATAATTATAACTATCAATACAAGGTCCTAAGTAGGATTAACAAAAAAAATTGTAAATTGACTTCATATAGACCATCACTAGTTCTCTTTAGAGGAGGTAAGAGTGGTGGTTTCTTTTTTAAAAAATTTCACATTTGTTTCAAATCAAATAAAATTATTATTGGCTTAAATTCCACGATAAGGCTAAATCCTAACAAAATAACTACAACAACTCAACAAAATTGATTAATTTAATATAAATTCAATATTACAAAAATATTATTTTACAGTACATTTAATGGGACTCGCGGGAATGATAAAATTTTATGCTACCTGTTTGCAAATTTTATTATTTCAATTAGGGGTGGGCACACGGTTCAGTTTTTGTTGAACAGAACCGAACCGAACGGAATATTTCGGTTCGGTTCGATTCGGTTTTAAAAATAAAAACCAAACAATTTGAAAAATTAAGAACCGAACGGTTTGTGTTCGGTTCGGTTTACCGAACCAACAAACCGATCGGTTCGGTCAGATATAATAAAAAAATTTTAATTTAAAATATAAAACCTAAATTCTAAAATCTAAAATCAAAATCCTAAATTATTAACTTAATTTTCTGAACCGAATCGAACCGAACCAAACCGAATTAAATTATTTCGGTTCAATTTTAAAATTCGGTTCGATGCAGTTTGAATTCTTAATAACCAATCAGTTTTAGTTCGGTTCGGATATCAAAAAATACCCACCCCTAATTTCAATTGTTCATTTATTTGCATTAAAAAAATGATTGCTTCTATATAATAAGTCACTTTCACATTTTACAAAGCACCCACCGTCCCATTACTTTTCATTTGATTTTTTAACGGTAAAGAATTGCTCACTTTTAAAAAATGAACATTTACTTTTGGAGTTTTGTATGTACCTATCAGAATAAGAATTGATGAATACGGTTATGGAGATGTGAAACATTAACTCTTCATTCGGCCAAAATCGTCAGTTCAGAACAGCAGTCAAGGACAATACCTGTTTCAATTTATGGCTGGTCTAGAGAGCGACAGCTGTAGCAAGGGATGTGCAACGGCGAACAACAATGGGCTAGCGGCAGTAGGCATGGAGACATTGGCAGTGGTAGCGGCCAAGTCTAATTGTGATTTAGGGATTCACAGGCTTATGATTTAGGGATGTTTTTTATTCCTTTAATTTTTTATGGTTAATATAAAATGGTGAGTTTTGTAAGTTAATTTTAAATTATAATTTGATTAAATTTAAAAATCTTATCATTTAAATGGATTTAATTTAAAAGCCCAAAACCACTTTTTTTTTTGTTCTAAATACGTAGTATATTGGTATTGGACCTAATAATTAGAATGATCGAAATGGGCTCCAATTTAAAAGATTTTTAAGGCTCAGAAGGGCTCATTTGGGTCCGCCCATGCTTTCAATTCTCTCTCTTCACCCCATCCAAGTTTCTTCTTTAGGTAACAAAGATTGATGACAACAACCCAATATTTTGTGTCCCATGTAGTTAATTTATTACTAACTTTCTATTTATTTTAGGTTATGTTTTTCTGTTTATGGCGTTCCATTTCAAAATAAATATGTATAAAATATACACAAGACGATGAACTACGTAATAAAAGTAGTCTTTCTTCTATAGTTATAGTCTTCTTCTGCAAAAGGGTGGAATCTAGTTCCACACTAATCTGCTTATCTTATATAAGATAAAATATACAAACTTAGCATACCTACAACCGCTTGTTCCCTCTTGCTTTAGCTGCTTACTCGGGAACTAGCTTCGCACCTCACCCCAGGAACTCAAGGGTCCCTCTAACACTCTCGTAAAGTTAGTAATTTATGAAAAGTTTACAAAATTATCTTTCCTATAAAAATAAATTGTTAAGTGAAAAAAAAAATACTTTAGATAAAATAGTTTTTAAAAAAAACCTTAAACCCAACTTCGATTTCAATTTCAAGCAAAATTAAAAAAAACCAGCATAAAAAACAGCATGCAATGAGATATTGGTGATTACCTCACTGCGGCTCCTTTCTAAAGGGGTGGTTCACCGGTCGTCGACGAAACTCATTGGCAGGGACTATCCAGCTCGCGATCTTGCATCATCCATCCCTGAAGTGGGTTTCGTCTAGCTCGTCGTCGTCTTCTCACGGTCAGCAAGAAATTTGTTCACCGCACTGATAAGGATTTAAGATGGGTTCTTCAATTTTCTTTATTGTCTTCTGCTTTGGTTAGTGAGAAGAATAGACAGTTGCGGGCATATCTCGATCTCCAAACTGAAAATGGTTAAGTTTGTTTAAATTTTAAATGCATTAAATGTGAAATTACTGGATTGCCCTCAGATACTCCGGTATACGAAACGGCATGGAGACTAAGGGAGGACAATGAAAATACACGAATATTTTCTGTCAAACTGAAACGATCCCAAATCTTTGATACTTTTGTTGGAAATATATTTTCACACTTGTTAATTTCCTTACATGCGTATATTTTCATCTTACTTCAAAAGTTTTTGATCACATACATGTAGTCATTAGACTTCGACGAAAGAGAAGATACACTTAATATTTTAGCTAAAATTGATTTCCCCTAGATGTCTCTTTAAAATATCAATAGATAACTGTAAGTCACAACAATAACATATGAAATTTTGTTACGCTACCCATAAGTGATGTAACTTATTTTGTGTGATTCAATTATTATCAGCCAAATAATTAAAAAATATGAGAAACTACTCATATATGTTGGTGTAAGTTATTGTACACTGCAACTTAGATGCTGCCACTAATCCTTTCAAAAACACTTTAATGCACATAACGTAAGACTAAAAATTTCAAATGATAATATATAGTTATATTCTTCCTCCAATACAACTGCTCGTTTGATATCTCTTTTTCAGAGGAAAAAAAGGAAATATTTTACTATAGCATACTATAGCATAAAATCACCTTATACTATAGCATATTTTGAAAAGCAAGTAAGGTGTAGCATTTTAAATTTTGATTTTTAAAGAATCAATTTTATACTTAATACAATTTCATATATATACTTACATAAATTATAAAATCCAAAATTATCTTTATTAATTAAGAAATAAAATTTTTAAATTTAAATAGTATTATTATTGTCAATTATATTGAGATAATAAGATAAAATAAAATTAATAATACAAAAATATTCATTTAGTTAACAATAATTAAATAAAAAATATCTTATATACTTTTATAAATAGTTTTATTTAATATTATATCTATTTCAATCATTTATATTTTCACAACAGATTAATATTAAGATTTACTAAATACATACGATTGCTTTTAAATCAATAATATTTTTTAAAATAAATTTTACTATACGTTGGATTGATTATCTTTATAATTGTTTATTTCTATAGTACAAGTAACAATAATTATTGTAAAAGTTACAATATTACTAAACTAACCCATATTTTCTTGTTTATCAAAAAAGAGTTTATGAAGAATTAGAACGAAAGCTCCATTAAGAGAAGAATTGACAACAAAAACATCAATTAATATTTCTTTTATCTATATTCTAGTTCTAGATTGCTATAGTCTAAATTTGTGCGACATATACTTAAAAATTCTTCATCTGAATCATTAAAAGAAAAAACTTTAATACCCTTAACTATTACTTTATGTTTGGAGATGGCCAACGGACTGTTTTGTGGGCCAACATGGCTTGGTCGGTTGTATCATACCGTACTTCTTTTTATTTGGCTTAGGCCCAGCACAACACATTGCATCCACATATGTTGTGCCTGGCCATGCCCAAGGAAAGGTACAACAATTTTTTTTTTAAGAAGATATGTCTAAGTTGTTGACGTATTTTTTTTAAATTATATATTTTTTTGAGTTCAGGTACTTTTAGTCAAATTTAATATAATCGTAAGTTCAAAATTTATATTAATATTTAATAATAATATATTAATAATAAAAAATAATATAATACTAATTATTAAGTTAGAGCCTATAATATAATAATAATAATAATAATAATAAATTTTTCTTAAGGGTTAACATTTAATTGTTAATTTAAATTAAAATATAACAATTAACATTTCATTAGCACAACTTATTATCTAATTTCATAATAAACAATTATAATACAACAATACATAGATCTAAGTCCCTAACTCACTAATAAAGCCTGCACTGCCAAAACATGCTCTGCATTATACTCCCACATGTTGTGCCACGTACCATCTGACCGTTGGTCATCTCTATTTATATTATTATTTTTAATAATATTATCACTCTACTTACATAATTTGTTGAATTATGATATCTCACATTGGCTATAAATTAACATTTTGATAGTTCAGCTCTAACAACTTCAACATATAAGATCAGATGGACACATGAACATTATTTTAGAAATGATTACTTAGCTATTTCTTCTTTGTTATTTCCATCCACTTGATCCCTCTTTGTCTTTCCATTTTTGTTATCTTAACATAACACTAATTACCTACTTTAAAATTGATTATTGAGTCAATAGTGTGCTCTTTGAAAGTTCCATTTTCATTTTCTCCTCTTAAGTATTAGGATAAATTTAATATCACGTATCACTATTAAGCAAGTTTTTAGATTTATTTATAAGTTTTAGTTATTTTTAACTAAGCAGACGAATTTTAGAATATAATATTTTAAAATAAAATTATTAAATATCGTGTGTTCAAAGCCAATAATATCTATTCAGATATTTTCACTTTATCTTCATTCAATTTCTACTTAATGAATCCTGAGTTGAATCTTTACAACTGATGGCCGTATTTAATTTTAAAAAAATGTAACAGAACTCAGAATTCAGAAAATAATATATTTAGTGGTACGGTGTCGTTTTAGTTTCGGAAAATTATAAAAATTTAAACCTTAAAAGCGGTCGTGGCAGCGAGGAGACCGCCTAATTGAACTGAGATTGTCCGATTGCTTCGAATTACCGACGACTATGACGTGGCATTAATTATTTATTCATCGGAAGATACACCACACGCAGGCTGTTCCGCCGGAGTCATCATCTCTGCCGCGATTTGCTTCTCACAGCCGCCGCTAACATTATTAATTTTCGTGACGTGTGCTGTCAAATCCGACCGTCACCAGTTAAATTCACGGCTAATAGCCGCCGGAAACACCAAACCAGCCATATTGTATTGCCTATTCGCCGTTCTTTGTTTTTCCTCAGCCCTATTAGTCAATTTATTGCAAACTCAACCGAATTTAGCGAGAGTAATTAGCCTAATTCTTTTTAAACTCCAAAATTGTTTAGTGCTTTTTTGTATATGAAGGACCCATTTGCGGAGTATTTTGCTTTTTTCCATTTAAAAAAAAAAAATCTGAATATCTTTTACCAAATTTCTATTTATTGTCAACGTTCTGTGAAACTGACATTGTGTTGTATTGAGGACGATTTTTAAACAGCCAATCGGTTTCTCATGTGTTTTTTAATACAATAATTAACATATTGTCACCGAGAGAAAATTGCGAAAAAGAAAAATTGAGTGTTTTCTGTCGTGAAACAACACTGTCGCAGCTGTGTTGTTATATTGAAACGAGATGCTTTTGCGATATTAGAGTTAAGGATCTGTCTTGACTTTACACTCCTTGGGTATCATCATTATGCTCTTACTTTTGGGCCTGATCACAAGATGGCAGGGAATACTTACTGTAACTACATTTGTTTTTCGTTTGCTCTGTTCGTTAATGTAATGCAAATTCAACCTAATTTATTGACATCAACTTCCCAGGAGAGCATGAATTACTTGGAGGATTGTGAAGAAAAACTTGTTATGGATGCTACGATAAATACTGGAATCCTCAGACAAGTGGCAGCTTTCAGATCTGGATTTATTCAAGTGTGTGACATTTCACACATTCATTTTTGGATAAAAAATTATGAATTCTCTGTGCTGTCCAAACCATATTCAATTGCACCCTTTTTTTTTTGCGCGCGGGCGGGGGGGCGGTGGGTTGTGGTTCAATGCCATGGTAGAAAGTATCAGAGAATATTAAAAATTGAGATCTTTCCCATGGAATTTGAAAATGATAGTGATTTAAAACAAAATTTCTTAAAAAATGAGAAAGAAACACAAAATACCATGATAACTGAGAAGAGAAGCTTTCATGTATTTACAAAAATACTATGATAACTGAGAAGAGAGACTTTCATGTATTTACTCATCTTAACAAAATCCTTACTAGTGATGGAACGCAAAGATTTTTAAATTCTTTGAAATTAAGTAATTTGTTTTTAACACAAAATAAATAATCTCTGTTAAATTTTCGAAATTGTTAAAACTTCTTTGGAAAATCACAAAACCATCCCTAAACAATTAATTTCGGAAGCAAATAACAGTTTGTCCATTGACATCAACCAATATTGTAGGTGGTTTTTATAAAAATTGGTTAAACCTAATTTCAAATGAAACGACATTGAAGCTTGATGATTCTCGCAAGAAGCAAAAAAGATCATGAAAATTGTTGAACTTGTAATCTCAAGATATCAGAGCAATTCGTACATCCCTCGGCCACTTTCTTCGCTTTCAATCCCAAGGCATTACTTAAGCTCTGTGTCTGCCTTCTATTGAGGGTGGTTGGAGGGATGGGGCTGATTTAATGGGAGAGAAATTTACATTTCTTTCATAAAATTGTTCAAGTCACAAACGTCTTCTCCTAATAAAGTTGTAACCAAGTGAAAATTAAAACAAAATTTTCGTAAATTGGAAATAGAATAAAAAAATGGAACAAAATTTCTAATATATATTTTACTATCGATAAACAAAGGATAAATTCTTGAAAAAGAAAAAAGAGAGAGAAAACTAAATTTTATGAGAAAAGTCTTATGCTGGGCATCAAGCCTGGGCTTAAGCCTTTTCTCTATGATTTTGATTTAAAGCTTTTGGCGTGGCCTTTATTGCCCTCAGGTAAAGTTCTTTTGTTCGTTTTCACTTCTTTAATAAGTTTAGCCACATTTGTGTGCTGACAACTTTTGATCAGTTCAATATCCGCAGGAATTGTCTTTCTCTCCCTCAAAGTATGTTCAATTAGGCTATGAAGGAAAATTATGATGAAAAGCACAGGTTCTTGAGCTTACAACCACAGAGGTAGAAATTTCGTATTTCCTTCGGTGGTTTGGTGACTATTTCATCATACATCCTTGAATTCGTAATATTTTAAGCTTCATCCATGAGTTTTTGATATTTAAAAAAAATAATTCTCAGATTAGGAAGCTATCGGAATTTTTCTGATCTGTTGCAGCCCATTCAACTGCACTGCCTATTCGCACTGCTCCCCTGCCAAAAGTTTAATATAGGGAAGTGTATGTAGGTGTAAGATGTTGGAAAAATCAGCCTTAGCACATGCATGATGTGTTGAAAACTCAAAAAAAAAAAAAATGAAGACTCACGATTTTGCCGACAATTGTTGGAGTTGACACGGAACTATTGACAATTTAAAGGATTTTTGAATTGTATGCATGCATGGAGAAATTAACCACCAAACAACTTTGCAAATTGCTAGAGAGAGGTGTAATAGTGCAGTTTTCACTCTTATAAATTTAGCTCAAATGCTCATTTGAAATCATCTCAAGCTTGAGAGAATTTGAAAGAATTTCAAATTTAGAGAGAAATAATTCATTAGAGAATGATTGTGAGAGTGAGCAATTGGAGAGTGTGGGCAATTGAGAGTTATTTTCTTTTAAATGTATATGAGAGTACATGGTGTATTTGAGTTATGAAAAGTGAGTTTCTTTACTCAAATATTGTACTGTAAATAATTATTAATAATACTATTATTTTTCTCTTTCTCCTGTGGACCTAGGTAAAATCGCTGAATCACGTTAAATTCTTGTGTCATTTATTTTCTATAATTATTTTGATGCGTTTGTTCTGCATTCCGTACACAATGAGTGGTATCAATGCCGAAAGTACGTACTTGGAGTATACAATATTGTTCATGTATATGGCACTATTCACATGTAATACTATTTACATATATGGTACTATTTAAAAATATAGTATTGTTCATAAATACTGTAGAGATGGCTATTTGTACTTGAGAGATAGTCTATTGTAAGTAGTATATATTTATATATGTCTAGGAAAGTTCTGTCAACAAGACGATAAAAGTTTAAGAAGTTTGGGTTTTAAATGAGATCGTTGTGATCCCTCCACTTTCTTGAAAACTTTCTTGGTACATATATTCACATGAAATTAATACTATAGAGATTGTTTTCAAAATGTGAATAGTTTGTTGAGAAAATAGTAGAAGGTGAAATAGTATTTATGAATAAAGATTATTCAAATCGATCTCAATATTATTCTGAAAAATAAAAGACACTTGAATGACGAATAAACTTAGGATCGTATGAAAGTTTGTGGTCAAATTAGATCTTGATTGACCAAAGAGGCGAAATATCTAGTGAAAAATGCTTGTGTGTGATGACTTTATGACATATATTAAAGGAAAAGTACTTGCTGAAAAGTCCTAAAAATCGTCTTCTTGCAATGAGCCAGGTATATAGCTTCTGAATAAAGCATAAGGTGTCAACGCATGATCATGTCTCAAGATTTGAAAAGTTACTTGCTGATTTAATGAATCTTAATGAAGATATTAATGATGAAGTTAAAGTTATAATTCTTCTACACTCATTACCAAAAGAGTATAGTCATTTTGTGACTACCTTGATATATGGGAAAAGCATGATCATCTTTAAAGATGTTTGTACAACATTGATTGATTTAGAGATTTGGAGATTTAAAATAAATATAAACATTGCAAAAGAGAATTGTCTGAAGATTTGATAGCTAGAGAAAGGATGATGGAGAAAAAGAAGAAGCATGGTGGAAAGAATTCTCGGTTAAAATCGAGAAGTAGAAATATAGCTCGAGATGAGTTTGCCTTTTGTCATGAAAAGGGTTATTAGAGAAAAGATTGTCTGAAGGCTTAGAAAAGAGATGGGAAGAAACCAGTAACAATGAACATGGCACTGAAAGATGATGACTCTGATTCACTAAGTATTACGCCTACAGTATGTATAGCTAGTACAAGTGAGTGGATACTTGATACCAGAGCAACCTATCATTTGTATCCTATTAGTGAATGATTTACAGATTTTCGTAATTTAGAATCTGGAGCAGTTGCGATGGGAAATGATCAATCTTATCGCACAATGGGGATATGAACAATTCGGCTTAAAATGTTTGATGGAATTGTTAGAAAATTGAAAAATGTTAAATATGTTCCATCTTTAAAGAAAATTTTAATTTTTGTGGGTGCTCTCGAAGCTAAAGGCTATAAGGTTACTATTAAAAATGGTACAATAAAGTTGACATATGGGTTATGGTGATTCTACAAGGAGTCAGACATCACAATTTATACTATTTGAATGGAGCTACTACTGATATAGTTAATGCTGCTGAAGCGCATAATGGCCCCACCAAGCTAAGGTATGTACGACTAGGTTATGTTGGAGAGAAGTCTTTGCAAACTTTGATGAGGCATGAGCTTTTAAAAGGTACTAAAACCTTTAAATTAAAAATCTTTGAACATTTTGTAGTAGTAGGCAAGAAAACAAAGGTCAAGTTCTGTACGGGTAATCACGATACTCGTGAAATCCTTGAATATGTTCACAATGATGTATAAAGACCAACCAAGACTGCATTAATTGGTGGAAGCCATTATTTTGTTATATTTATTGATGATTTCTCTAGGCATATGTAGGTGTATACCATGCGGGCAAATGATGAGGCTCTAGAGATTTTCGTGAAATGGAAGAATGTGGAGACTCAAGCTAGCAGAAAGATCAAAGTATTACGATTTGATTATAAAGGTGAATATACTTCTAATTCGTTCTTGTAAATATTCCAGAGTGATGGTATAAAAAGATATTTTACAGTAAGACATACTCTGCAACAGAACCGTGTGGCTAAGTGTATGAATCATAATTTACTGGAGAAAGTACAGTATATGTTATCTAATGCTGGTTTAGATAAAAAGTTTTAATCTGAGGCTATAAGATACGCAAGTCACTTAATAAACTGGTTGCTTTTTGTAGCAATTGGATATAAAACTCCTATAAAAATGTGGTATGAAAAGTATGCACAAGACTATGACTTTATTCGTGTGTTTGGATGTCTAACTTATTATCATGTAAAGAATGATAAGTTCGATCCTCGTGGGAGTTAAAGGTTTCAAGCTTTGGGATCTTAAAGATAAAAAGTTTGTGTATAGCAGAGATGTCACCTTTGATGAAGCAAAGATCTCTAAAAAATCAACTCATTGATATAAGACTTGGCTCGTAGCAAAAGGTTTTGCTCAAAAGAAAAGTATTGACTATAATGAAGTTTTCTCTTTAGTTGCAAAACATATTTCCATTTGTATCCTACTAGCATTGGTAACAAAATATCAGTTAGAGTTTGCTCGATTGGATGTTAAGGCAACGTTCTTACATGGAGATTTAGAGGAAAAAATCTATATAACTCAATCTTGTGGTTTCAAAGTTGCTGGAAAGGAGAATCATGTGTGTAGATTGATTAAATCTTTGTATGGACTAAAACAGTCACTGAGGCAGTGGTACAAGATTTGATCAATTCATATAAGGGCAGAAATTCACCAAAAGTGAACAAGATCACTGTGTTTACTTTAGAATACTACAAAATAGAGATTTCATCTATTTGTTACTTTATATCGATGATATGCTTTTAGCTTTGAAGAATAGAGATGAGATGGAAAGATTAAAGAAGCAGCTGACTTCTGAGTTCGAGATAAAAAATTTGGGTGATGCACAGAGAATATTTGGGATAGAGATTCACAGAAATAGAAAGAATGGAAGCGTATAATTGACTTAAAAATCTTATTTGAAGAAGGTGCTAAAAAGGTTCGGTATAGATGACAAAACTAAACTGGTATGTACTCCTCTAGCTCCTTATTTCAAATTAAGCTCTTCTTCATATCCTTCCTCCCAATAAGAGTATGACTACATAGTTCGTGTTCCATATGCCAGTGTTATGGGTAGTCTTATGAATGCTATACTGTGCACAATGCCAGATATATCTCAAGCTGTCAGTATGATTAGTAGATACATGCATAATATGGGAAAAGATCATTAGTTTGAGGTAAAGTGGATTCTTCGATACCTGTATGGGACAATTGATGTTGAGTTATTGTTTAAAAAGGATTTTAGTCAACAATGTATTAGGTATTGTGATTATGATTTCACCGGAGACCTAGACAAGCGAAAATCAACAACAGGCTACGTATTCACATTGGGTGGATGTCTGATCAGTTGGAGGTTGATTCTACAATTGACAATTGCTTTATCCACTATAGAAGTAGAGTACATCGCAACAACTGAGGATGTAAAAGAAACAATCATGTTGAAAGGCTTGTTAGGTGATTTGGAGGTAATCTAGAAGAACATTAAGGTTTTCTATGATAAACAAAGTGCAATATTCCTTGCGAAGAATCAAATATATTACGCTTGGACGAAACACATAGATGTGAAATGTCATTATGTGAGAGAGATTATTGAGGGTGGTGATGTGTTATTGAAAAAGATCAATACTAGGGATAACCCATAAGATATATTAACGAAGATGATTTATGGAATTAAGTTTCAACATTGCTTGAAACTAATTCAAATTCTTCAAATATGTTGAGTTTAAAGAATTTTGAACTACGGTTGGCTTGATCCTAAATTTTATGTACGTAGGCATTTACAGAAACGCAACCACTTTGGGAATGATGGTTCATCGGTAGTCGACTTAAATTTAGATAAATCTTCACCGAGGTGGAGAATTATTGGAAAAATCAACCTTAGCACATGCATGATGTGTTGAAAAGTCAAAAAGGATAATGGAGACTCACAAGCTTGCCGACTATTATTGGAGTTGGCATCGAACTATTGACAATTTAAAGGATTTTTAAATTGCATACATGCATGGAGAAATTAGCTACCAAACAAATTTGAAAATTGCTAGAGGTAGGTGTAACAGTGTATTTTGCACTCTTATAAATTGAACTCAAATGCTTATTTGAAATCATCCCAAACTTGAGAAAATTTGAGAAAATTTAAAATTCAGAGAGAAATAATTCATTAGAGAATTATTGTGAGAGTGAGCAATTAGAGAGTGTGGGCATTTGAGAGCTATTTTCTTTTAAATGTGTATGAAAGTACTTAGTGTATTTGAGTTATAAAAAGTGAATTTCTTTACTTAAATATTGTACTCTAAATAATTGTTAATAATACAATTATTTTTCTCTTCTTTCCGTGAATGTAGGCATAATCGTCAAACCATGTTAAATTCTTGTGTTATTTATTTTTCATAATTATTTGGTGCGTTTGATTCTGCATTTTACGTACAGCATAAAAGAGTCAAACCGAGAAATACTTGCTAAAGATCCACATGTAATTGTTAGCTCTAGGAGTTATAATGGAATTTCTTCCGAAAGGGGATCACGTAGTACATATGGAAAGCGATCTACACTCGGAGAGGAAGTTCCCCATGATATATACATACATTACTAAAAAGAGTATCGTGCTTCTGGTCTTTAGGGAGAAAGGAAGAACCCGGCTGCCAATCACACTGCTGCTTCTTTAGACAAGCACTAGAGGGGCCATGAAAGAGGGCAACAACATATTCTAAGATACCCAGATTGCATATATGATGACACCATCACTCTATCCAAGGAACCTGTTCCTGATGATCCTCTGTACTTGACTGATAGAGATTACCAAACTTATTATGTGGGTTCTGGACACGAAGAGCCATCCAGAGTTTGCCTTGTAGCTAAACCTTGGATTGCTACCAGCTATTATGGTGCTTCATCTATGGACCCATATCTACCACATCGCCTTAGGTTCCTACTCTGCTTCTGGATTGAGAGAAACTTACAGAACTGATCCCTTAAGAGGAGAAGAAATTGATGAAGCTGATAGGTTATATGTTGGGATTATGTGCTCTTTAAAGCATATTGATTTTTTGATTAATAAAATATTTCAAGTATTTATTCAGATATCTTGAATTGCATTAATATTTTGAGTAATGTCCATTTAATTATATTATATGTATTTATGCGATCACTATGTGGATTCGCAGAAAACATAAATACAAGTTATCTTATGATTAAATAAAATAAGATCGTAGTTGATAAATAAAGTTGGGTACTTTATTTAGGTATAGACTGTAATAAATTCATTGAGTGATTTGTCTTAATCATGTATGAATTTATTGATATATTATGTCTACATTGAACTGGATCACATATGAGATTTAATTAACCTAGTAATAACTCTCAGACTTATTAAATCTTATAGGCATTGATTTACTATATTCTTAATATTGAGTTAGTTATGATTTCATGATTGTAGTTGTTATTTCATTTGAATTACTAATAGGCATGACATACACATATAGTCAAGATGACCCAGTATCTTGGTGAGAGCAATTACAAGTATTGAAATTATAGATTAACAATATAGAATTTGTACGACACATCTCTTGATGGGTTTTTAGTACTTGATCATAGAATTCTCTTGCCAGAGTGTCTCAACATAAATAAGTATGTTGAAAATGATCATTAGAGAAAATCAGTAAGTATCAAAGAACAAGATGTAATTAAATTGATTGGATAGTTGAGATATCAATTTAAATTAACGATGTGGTACAATGAATTGTGCAGTAAAGAAATTAATGTGGCTTGGGCGAATTATATTCGAGCATACAATTATGGAGGTCAGTTCCAATCTTATAGTGGAGTAGAATGAGAATTAAATAATTATATTTGTTTCATTACAAATTTAATTATTGTAACCACTATTGTATGTTGCCAAATGATCTCCGGGTTAGCTCATTTAATTGACAACACCATCACTAGACCCAAAAGTAAGAAAAACTAGCATATTAGATGAAAATCATAATTATAATATTTCTTAAGGCCTAGTATGTTATATTCAAGTATAAAAGAGAGCTTGTAACATTTTATAAGGTGATCTCCTAGTTAGTTACACATTCTTTCCACTTTTACGTAAGTGAAGAGATAGTATTTAATTTAAATATTTAAATATTTTAATTAAAAGAGGAATTCTATTTTAAATAGGAATCCTAATCCTAACATACAAGGGCTTTTCATAAGATATTATAAAAGGGATATTATTCTTTTAAGGAAAAAGAGAGAAGAAAATCTCATGGCTCTTGAGAAAAATACAGAAGACATCTAAGAGGAGCCAGTTGCAATTGGGGAGTGGTGAAATAGACGCCCACACGTCCAGTGTTGATCAAACTTGAGTCATAGCCTGGAAGATCATTTGGAGACGGATCTACAACTCTCAATTGTTCATCTTCTCAAAACATCAAGGTATGAATTTCTAGATTGCTTAATTCTTATATATATGTATGAGATCGGTCCTAAAAAGTTTTAATTAAAAAATTGAAAAACATAGTTTTATTCCCTTCATTATACTCATCGTATGCACAAGCAGTCTATCAAACTACAACCGGTGACGCCCCTGTGGAGGGCCCAAGCCGGAATTGGCAGCTGCATGTGTATCATCTAGGTACTCATTTTCAAGTCTGTCAAAGTTGATTTGGCACCACCCTTCTAGATGGGCGATGCTAAAATTTCAACACGGCATCACGGGCCATGTTGAATGGTTTAAAAGAAAAAATAAAATAATAATAAATAAATAATAAATAGTAGCCAAAATGTGGCTATAAATCATCCCAGAAAATTTATTTTCTATTGTATTAGAGAGAATTTTGAGAATTAAATAAGTGCTCTTAGTATTGGGTGTAATTAGGGTATTGGGAAGTGAGAATAATTTTCTCCTAGTTATAGAGAGAGTATAATTATTCTCTTCTATTATTAGAGAGAAGTTGTTATTTTTTCAGTATAATAAAATTATTTACTTCTGTCTTTACCCGTAGATATAGACTATAAGCCGAACCACGTAATTTCTGATATTCAAGTTTGTGCTTGTTCTTTATTTTCTTCTAATTTCATTTTAAGCTATGGTTCTACTTCACCCATAAATTTCCTAATACAGTCTACCTCTGTCCTACTCATGACTGGTGTTTGAGTGTTTCAACTGTTCATCCTATGTACCATTTGTTTCTTCTTTAGCAAATTTCTTTCTGTATTTTGAGTCCAAAAGTTTAATTATAGACAGTTTGCCTGCTTTCATTTATATTTCAAACCATTTAGCTTTATCCAAAAACTTTTGACCTTATAGAAAGTATTTGTTGCATTATCACTGATGGTCAGGCCATAAAATTAGTTGAATGATGGTATCAAGCACTTTGCTAATCTAACTTTCTAAAAATGATAGATCTTTTCTCATTCTGTATTATGACTCCTAATTTGCTTCCATTATGTTATTATATGTGCTTGATCGAGTCACATGTTTATGAGCTAGATGTTCACATAACTGGCAGCGTGATAGTTCCTGAGCCACTTTATAGGACCTGGAATTTTCTTTAACAAGCATCTTCTTAATTATTTTAGTTCCTAAATTACCCATCTCATTTTTTACCCCAAAATTGATTCTGCAGCTCTCTCTAGAGCAATATGTGAACAAGAAACCCCAAAATTTCTCCCATCACCATCGATCAATGCTGACAGACCAACTCCGGTGACTGTTCTGCCTCCAAGTAAATTGTTCCGATGCGATTTGACAAACCTGAAGATATTTTTAATTTCTTCAGTTTTGATTTTTTCTTCCCTTTTTGGATTTTCGTTCTTCTGGATGATTCTATTCTAGGTTTTGCATGTTATGGGTTATATGGAGAGTTTGATTGTTAACTTAATCTACTGAGGTTCAGTATGCTTGTCTTGATTTGTTTGTATCCTTTGATATTGAGAATGTGTTTATGGATGAATTTTGAGATCTGATTTCTGTTCTTTATTGTGTTGGATTTTGATTTTCTAAAATGAGGAATTGTTTTAATTGGTATGAAGAAATATCCTTTGGCTTCTGATTGCAAAGCAATCACTTGACGAACGGAGCTACTAAGAAAACATAGGCCTAATCTTCCCTTTCTCTGTTTCTCTTCTCAACAAGAAGTTTACGAGCAAACAATTGCATTCAATTAGCTGAAAATCAAGCCAAACTTAATTCACTTGTGCTTTAATTCAGGCTGGTTTTCTTTTCTTTGCCAAGTTGCCTTATTTATTTCAGTGTCTGAATTGCCTTATTGGATTCTCCATTCTCATTGAATTATCCTAAGGATCTGATTTAGAGCTTCAATTGATACTTCAAAGCTTGGAAAGTTTCTTGCTTGTGGAGAATTATGGTTTTTCTTGGTTAATCCTGGTGAATTAAAATTTAAAAAGTGAAGATTTGTTTTCGTGTTTGAGGACGTTTAGTTTTTGTAGTAACGATTTGATTCAGTCGAAGAAAGAGATTGTCAGGTTTCTCTAGTTCATTAGTGAGCTCAAGCTCAATTATTTGTTGCTGAATATTGATTGTGTTCATTTGTTTGTTTGGCTTTTTTATTATGTGGTGAATTAAAGGGCTTGAGTTATTTTTTTATAACTAATTGAATGGCTGACGTGAATATGAGTTTTTAGTTCTGATCTATGATTATTACATGCATATATTATTTTTTTTCTTTCACTGTTGCTATCATAATCGATTGTGAATGCGGCTGGAATAATGGATCTTTTTTGTTTAAGACAAAATGTACCTCTGTTATCTGGTTTTTTGACATAAAGGTCGGAAAAGCCATATGATCTGCGTAACTTTTCTTATTCGTTATGTGCAGAGGAGAATTTTGCGTGACTTATGTTCTACTTTCATCGTCATAAATGTTGTTAACTACTTTATAAACTCCACGAAGCATTTTGTCACAATATCATGAAAATTTGCTTTGAAAATTAGTGCTTGAAGTAAAACTTTTGAATTCAGTAAAGCTACGTTTGGGAGTGCTGTGTGGCAGCTGGGCTGCCAAAGCCCAGCTGATAAGGTGTTTGGTTACACTTTTGTAGTTAGGCATTAGTAATTTCACAGCTTTTACGCCCCAGCTGCACATAAAATTACTAAATTAGCCTTATTTTAAACTGATATTTTAACTTAATTTCGAATTGATTTTCTCTTAAACCAAACCCTAAACACCCATTTCTTTGTTTTCATCGATGCGATTCCGACGGTGGCAGTTCTCAACGGCGTGATTCCGACGCCATAAGTTCTCATCAACGTGATTTCAACGCCAGCAGTTTTCATCGATGTGATTCCAACGCCGGTAGAAACAACAACTAATTTCAACACTTACTAGTTCTAAGTAAGAATCGATTGCACTTTTTATTTTTTATTTTTTTTGTTCTGTAGGATAATTAATATATAAATTCTGTGGGTTCATCTATTGCTAGATAGAATGTTTTTTGGCTTACATTTTTTTTTTTTGCTCAAAATAATTTGATGCATAGCATAATCATTGACCGAATCAGTGAGTTTGTATGTTAATTCGCTAGAAATTTGCTAACTTATTGGCTATCGTTTTGTGCAAAGGTTGATATTGTTGCTGCCTTTACTACCAAAAAGCCATTACAAAAGGTAATGACGTTACTTTCAAACTGTTTTCTTTGTTTTCTTCAAATATATATTTAATTGCTTTTGATTTTTACATGATCTAAATGCATTCGATTATAATCTTTTCGATAGTTAGCATAATAAATATTTGATTAAGAATGCTTGCTAATGCTATATTCATCATGCTATGTTTTTGAACTCCCCGAACCCAAAAGAACTCATGTTAATTCGGCTTTTATTAAAAAAAATGGGTATAGCTCTTAATTAATTTGTTTCTTATATTGTTGTTTGACAACGAAATATTATTCTTTATTTTAGGTTTAAGTGTATGAAATTATGTCCAAGTAGCTCAACTAGTAAAGCTACCGGAACCCCTGACTTTAGATGTATTTTGTGACTTATGCATTAAGGAGGTGGATGCTGGACGTCGTCCTAGGACTCATTTGACTTCCCAAGGATATGAAAATTTGATTAAGGAGTTTACTAAAGAAACTGGATTAGATTACAATAGAATTCAAATGAAAAACAAATGGGATTCTCTTAGAACTGATTGGAAATTGTGGAAGAATTTGATAGGGAAGGAAACCGGTTTAGGGTGGAATCATAGGTTGAGGACAGTTGATGCAAGTGAGAAATGGTGGGAAAAGAAAATAAAAGAAAATTCGCAATTCGGTAGATTTCGAAAAAATGGTATTGATCCAGAGTTGGAGAAAAAACTAAATTTAATGTTCATGAACACAGTGGCTACGGGTGAGCATGTTTGGGTTCCCTCATCTGGTTTTCCTCTAGAGAGTAATGAGGCATCTGAATCTCTTCGTGTTGAGAGTACTGCAGACTCTGATGAGTATGTTGTATCTGATGAGAGTAAGGGAAGCAAAGGTAAGAGAGTGGCTATAAAAGATAACAAAGTAGGAGGTGCTGCAAAATTGTCAAGGCAACTTGATCGTCTCATCGATGCAGTAGAGAAAAAGAATACAACAACTTCAAACTCTCAAAATGATACAAGTGGGAAAGAGATTTATAAAGCATTGGAAGTGGTTGCTTCTTTACCAAATGTCGAGGTCGGGAGCGAATTGTGGTTATTTGCTAGCCAGTTATTTATGGACAAAGTGAAAAGGGATTTATTTAATGAGATTGAAGATCCAAATGTCAAATTGAAATGGCTTGATTATGAGAAAAATACAAAGTGAAAATGTCATCGTATTTGGATTATGAAACAATACTTTGTAGATTATGTTTATAATTTAGTTGAATATGTAACTTCTTATTTTGTCACTAATTACACTTTATATTATATTTATAATATATATGAATTGCTACTATTGATTAATGTGTGCAAATTTCATTAAATTGAAGGTCATTATTTTGGTGACTAACCTTCATAAATGTGATAAGTCGGAAAGATCCACTTTTTGACTCGGGACATTATTTTGGGTGCTCACAGTGGCTTTATTTTCCTTTTCTTTCTTTATAAGCTTTACCAAAGCATGTTGCTATTTATATACAAGAAAAATAACATTGTAAGAATAATCATGAGGACAAGAAGAAAAGAGAGATGCAGTAAAATCTGGGAGCACACTTCCATTTTTTGTTCCTGTAACCTCTTTCCTCTTCAGTCCCTTTAAAATGTTGCCTTTCTGGATTGATATGTTCCACAATTTCTTCCAATTGTATTTTTGGTAACTGTTGCTCATCTCTAACTTCACCTTCCGAACTTGTAGTTTGATTTTTCTTTCCAAGTTTCTTGCTTTCTAGTTCTTCATGATATGGTTCTTCAATTACTTCATCTTCTCGTTCTTTCCCATGTTCAGCTTCAGTTACTTCACTTTCCTTCCCAGGCTGATTACTCCCTTCTTCCTGATAGTTTTCTTCTATGGTCAAACCAACTGTTTCTTCCTGATACTTTATTTAGTTCTTTGATTACTTCATCTTCTTGTTCATTTCTATGTTCTGTTTCTGTTACTTCATTTTGTTCTTTGATTACTTCATCTTCTTGTTCATTTCTATGTTCTGTTTCTATTACTTCATTTTGTTCTTTGATTACTTCATTTTTTTGTTCATTTTGATGTTTTGTTTCTGTTACTTCACTACACTTTTCAGCCTGATTATTCCCATCTGCTTGATAATTATTTTCTGTTGTTACATCAATTGTTTCATTCAGTGCTTGACTTTGTTGCAGATCCAATTCCTTTTGCTGTTGATAATCGGTTTAGATTTGATCTAAAAATATGGATAATGATGAAGAGGAGTTTGACCAGTTTGTTTGTGTAACAACTGTTTTGATGCATCATTATTATTTAACATTTATCCATAAGGAACCTTGTATGAATTCTACTCAAACAGGGCATAAATGGTTGATAGAAATACTTGATGGAAATGTAAGTAGGTGCTTTAACATGTTTCGAATGAATAGTGATATATTTTTAAGATTATGCATCGACTTAGAAGATAATTATGGGTTAAAGAGTTCAAGGAGAACATGTGCAACCGAGATGTTAGAAATGTTTTTGTATATACTAGGACAAAGTGTAGGAAATAGATCAAGAATGGAGCGGTTCCAACATTCTGGTGAGACTGTGAGCAGATATTTTGACAAAGTATTAGATAGTGTATGTCATATGTCCGTAGATTTGATAAAACCGTTGGATCCTGACTTTACTACCACTCCCAAAGAGATATCTGAAGAGTCAAGATATATGCCTCACTTTAAGGTAATTGACAAAATTAATTTAATTTACTATTTTTCTTTTACAAACCTAAGCACTTCATAAAATGATTGACATATATATATTCTTGTGATACTTTCAGGATTGTATCAGTGCTATAGATGGTGTTCATATACCGCCTCAATATCTCCGGAGGATCAGATTCCATTTATTGGTAGAAAAGGAACACCAACTCAGAATGTAATGGTTGTATGTAGCTTTGATATGCAATTCATATTTGCGATGGTCGGTTGGGAAGGCAGTGCCAATGATGCAAGGGTATTTCAAACAACTATTATGAATCCTACATTCAATTTTCCAAATCCTCCTCCAGGTTTGTATTTCTAATTTTTTTATATACTTATTCAATTGATTTGATTTTTGTGTTATGTACTTATATATATATATATATATATATATATATATATATATATATATATATATATATATATATATATATTAGGAAAATATTATTTAGTAGATGCCGGATATCCAAAGTTAAGTGGGTACTTAGGACCATATAAAGGTGAAAGATATCACCTTCCTGAGTTTCGCCGAGGTAGCCAACCAATGGGTCATAAAGAATTGTTTAACTACAAGCACTCTTCCTTGAGAAGTGTTGTTGAGCGTACTTTTGGGGTATGGAAGAATACATGGAAGATTTTATGAAATATGCCAAGATATCCATTCAAGAAGCGGTGAAGATAGTTATTGCTACCATGGCATTACATAATTACATCAGAAGATATTCACAAAATCATGATCATTTTGATGAAACAATAGATGAGCCAATTCATGATATTAGTGAGCATATAAGCAATATTGCACCTCATATTGAAAGTTATGATTCGGTTGATAACACAACTCAAGATATAATAATCTTAAGAGATAGAATTGCTGCAAGTTTAATGGACTGAATGACAATGGAAATTTTTATAAGAATTTTGTAATTAATTACATTTTAATTTTATTATGTTTTATTGTTCTTTATTAGACATATTTGGTATAATTTATTTCTTCAATCAATGTGCAAATATTAGAATTTATATATTTTGATTTTTAAATTATTTTGTTTTAAAAATTATTTATTG
Source organism: Murraya koenigii (assembly GCA_025617385.1). NCBI lineage: Eukaryota > Viridiplantae > Streptophyta > Magnoliopsida > Sapindales > Rutaceae > Murraya > Murraya koenigii. The sequence continues at coordinate 18,472,867 of CM046812.1, forward strand.
CAATTTGTGCAAAAAAAATATTATTAATTAAATATTAATTTAATTTGTCTAAGTAATAAACATAATTGTATGTTAATATAATAATTCAAAGTATGAAAAATAATTTGATTGGTTAACAATTAAAAATAATATTATTTAAAATTAATTATTACAAATATTTATCTACAATACAATTATTAAATTTACTAAACACCATCAATCGCTCTGCTTAAAAGTTATAGCACATTTACCAAATACTATTAACTTTTGTAGACTTAAAAGCTCCAAAGACTTTTACCAAACACCATCGACTTCTACTCTACAATCTATAGCTTTTACTCCATGAAGAATCGCAACTTAAAAGCTACATCACCTCACTCTCAAACATACCTTAACTAATTTTCGGCTATTAGTCAGTACTGGTCAAGTCTACTAACGTTTATGGTTCAGGCTAGATTGGTATGCTTTAGATCTGGCTAAGAATCTTCACACATTTGTACCATATGTATATTGAGAAGCTATCCACTCGTAATTCAAAAAATATGATGGAAATCTGAATGAGAAGTCCATTTATGAGTGTATTTTGTGTGGAATTGGTGGTTTTTTTTTTTTCTTTACCTAAAGTTACAATCTTTTTGCTTTCTTGGATGAATCAACATGCATGTTTGAACATCTGGTCTGCATTTTACCACGGGCTACTCGCTGTGATATCTATTTTTTATTTCATTTACTTTATCAATTTCTTTTAAAGATTCAAATAGTTTATTAATTAATTATATTTATAAGATATTAATTGTTGTGTATATTTATGTACTGTACATAATGACTTTCTTAGTGGAAAAATATTTGAAGTTAAATATCTTGTAAAATAAAATAATAAATGATAAAGATGATTTAAATATATAAAAATAAAATAAAATAAACTTTAAAAAATAAACAGTAAATAAAAATTAGATGGGGCGATTTAAATAAACAGTAAATATTCAATATACTTATTTTTTAATTAAAAAATTTATTAATAAATTACTCATTGTGTTATTTACTGTTAAATACAACACAAGAAAGTTTAAAAAAAATATTTTACTCTTGTATCTTTTTCGTATATATAATTGCTTTAACACATTTTTTACATCCGCATCAATTACCAACCTTTCTTTTTTCAAAGCAAATTGGAGATTTTTAATACATATTTTATCTGTTTTCCACCGAAATTTGTCTGCGAAAAAAAACTTAAAGCGAATTGTAATTTATATTTGAAATTGATAGATCAAATCAGGGCTACAGTGATTTTTTTTTGGGGGGGGTTTCGCAATTTGAATGGTGAAAATTAAAAATTTTAAAGAGAGAAATTTTGGAGAGAGAAAGCTTAATTTCTAATATTTCTTTAACTTCTAAATTTACTGTATTTTTTAAAAGTAATTTTTATTTGCACATTTGAATCATTTTTTGTTTGACAGCTAAAATAATAATCACACAAATCAAGCAAGTTTGTTCAATGGATTGTAAATAAAATTTCAATTTCATGTTTTTGATTAATGGGTTTGTAAATAACCGTAAAGGGTTTATTTAAAAATTATTATTAACATAAGAAATTAGTTTTAAAAGGTTGGTTTTGGTATTTGGGCAGGTGTGTAGAGTATAATTTTGTTTTTAATTTTCAATAATAGGAATTATAAGTGAATGAGTTTAAAGAATATTTTAGTGGATTCAAATAATCCCACTCATAAAATTATTTAAATATAAAAATACTAAGTATACTATAAATAAGTTAATAAGCTCTTTTTTCTCATTGAACATGATCATTGGAGCCTCACTAAAATCTCCTAAGAAGAAATCAAAAGGTTGAATGTACTATGTACAGAAGAAGTGCCTTCGATTATGAACCGACATGTCATTTAAATGCTCAATTAAAATTTGTGAGGTGTGCAAAGCAATTACTAACAAGTCGGTTATTCGTGATTCGGGAAATTATATTTTTAGTCGGCGGCTATGCGCAGTACACGGGATCTTAACAATTTCCGTTAACGATTATTTTCCCGTTCTATCTGGATTATTTTTCTTTTTAAATGAAAAAATCAACAAAAATTTGACGGTGTAATAGCATCTAGATCCCTATATTGTAACAAAATCACAAGTAATGACTCACTTTGTATGATTTCCTTTGTGCCCTTATTTCAGATTTTGTTGAGAATCAGATAATATAAAATCAATGATTTGATTGTCATAATAAAACATCTTTGAATATCTACTCTCATCTTGGAACATCTACTCTCAGATATAAGATAATGAAATATTTGACTTTATCAATAGATTTTAAAGAAATTTGATAACCGTATGAGGAATTGTTTGTGAGAAAAATATAACACAAAATTATCAATTTTGAGTTGACCTAAGATACTATGATTATTAGTCGTACGATATTAGCATTACTTGTTTAATAATTGTTCAAGTTTATGTTTAGAGAGCTCAATTTTTATTTATATTTATCTAATATTTATTAGAATTTAAGTAGATAGTTAGTGTACCTGTTAAATGAGCAACATATTTAAGTCCTATTTAGTTCGTACAATAATCATGTAAGGTAAATATTGTGAGTCTTGACGTAATTAATAACTGTTGTGTACATATTTCCTCAACCATATTGATACAATAACTCAAATTACTATTTTGTGGTATTGAATAAGGACTTGTGTTAAAATATATGTTATAAATTATATTAGTGCATATATTTTGAAAAAACCAAGGAATTGGATGTTTTAACCCCAAAAAGTTACAATTAAAACCTTTTTTTTCCCCAAAAACAAACAAATAAATAATATAATGATAAAAATAAAAATAAAAAAAGGAAAAACGAGATCCTTAATTTAGGCAAAACAGACAAAAATGAAAAAAAGAACCGGAACTGAAACCCTACATTTAAATAAATACAATTGTAATTTCGCGTACAAAAACAATATTTGTGAGGGAATGATCCTTAAATATAAAATAAAAAAATTAAAAATACAAAGCATAAAATTAAAAATAAAAAATAAGAAGAAGAAAGGGCAAAAACATAACGAGCGATACAGAAAACAACGAAGCGATAAAACGAACGAACTTTAGACACACAGAAAACAACTCTTCAATCATCATAATCTTCGATTTCTCCGTTTCAAGGTTCGTTTTTTTTTTTTGTGGGATTTTGCAATTATTATTGTTAGCTTTATGTTTATCACTTTGACGGATCTTCGATTTGTCTAATTAATTAATTGATTTTTGGATTTGGTTTTTAGGGTTTCGTTTCTTATTTGTGGGCGGCTGTTATTTATTGTTATTGATCTATTTCTTGATTTCATTCGAGGGTTGTAAAATTCAACCGTGAGAGATCTAATCCTTTTGGGTTTCATCTCTGTTGTTCTTTTTTGGGGATTTTACATTTTGTGTTGGGTTTTTGAATTTTTGTTTTAAAAAAATGGCGAATTTGGCATTGAATTGTAATGTTGCATTCATTGAAATTTGTTGTTGCATGTTGCATTCTTCCTAAAAATCTCTGGGGATGTTGTCAATTTTTATTTTTTTTAAGTTGTATAATTCTTTTTTCTATGGATTTCTGTGTACTGGTTTTGTTCTCTTTTACGATATGTTCATATCTGCTATTTGCTTTGTTGAATGTTAGGGGTTTTATCTATGTGGTATTTATATATATATATATATATATATATATTTATTTATTTTTTGATGTAGCTGATGGTTAAATTGGATGGAAATGATTATTGTTTGTTTGTGGATAAATTATATGAATAATTTGAATAATTGTGTGTAGCAATGAGATTCGTATCTATGTTTCAACATTTTTGGCTATTTATCATTTTTGTGTATGTGTTTTGTTGGCTGTTTCTCTAATTGCAGATTGTAGATCTAATTCCATAAATTGTGACATACATTTTGCATTTGGAATTTTATGTGTTCCCCAATTCCTACCCATTCCCGCTTCCCAGCCGGTCAGGGCTGGAGGAATTTCTTTCTGGCCCTAGTTATTCCTTCTGGTACTTGTACCTGTTATTACTGATGGACTATTTCTGGCTCCTGCTTCAGGCCAATCTGATTTTTTCTTCTTTGCTGCCTTCTGGCAATTCTAGTTTGTTATGGGGATGTGGAGGACGTTTTGGTAGGATTAATTCCTTCTGTCTCTAGTCACTCTCTTCCTGTCACTTGTTCAGGTTAATGTCTTTAAGGGCATCGCTTTAGTGTCATCTAGAAAGCTTGAAGTGTATGTGTAATTAATGAACTAAACAGTTTGAAATGTACTTATTTTCTTGATGATATTAGACATTAAAGTACCAACTATAATTTTGTATTTAGTAAGTTTATTCCTCATGGTTGGTATTTTGGTGTTTGTTGATACGACAATTCTCTCTCTCTCTTCCAGATGGGATATTTTCTGAAATGTGTTTCTTCCTTTATCACAAATTAAGAATTGACCCATTGTTTCCTAAATTAAAATTGTGGGTTATTTTCCCAGATTATCAGTCAAGGTATAAGGAGTGATTAGACTTGAATGGCGGCACTGTTACACTATAATATATGTTTCATGAGTGTCTGAATTCAGAACATAAATATCTTTTCTTTTTCAGAAAATATATATCTTTGTTTTAGAAATTGAAAATTTTGAGCCACTTTTTATACTTTGAATGCCGAAGATGGGTACTTCTCTCTCCCTATGTTGACGAGATGTAACATGTCTGGTTGTCTGTTTAGGTTCTCTTGGCATGCTTGCAAATTTGGAAGGCTGTTTTTTTTTTTTTTTGGGCATTTGTTTTATACTGAATTGTTAGAATGTTTGACTTGTGTAAACTTCTTTACGTCATTCTCACGAAACCCTGTTGGAGCCCTTATAATAATATGATATATGATGCATGAATGAAATGTGAGATGAGAAGGCTTCTCTATACTTGTTGATTGTTTTTCGATCATGGTTGTTCTTATAGAGTTTTTCTATATTGGATAATATAAGTCTATTTTGTACCCTATTGATCTTTTCAGAATAGTGCTTACTCTTAATTGAGGGAGATGTCTCCAGCATCAAAATCCAAGTCTAAGCCCTCCGGAAAAGCTTCCAAGGAGCAACAGAAGGCTCCAATTAAGCCTTCTGGATCTACCAATGCTGGAAATGGAGTTCCAGCAAGTGCTTACAATCCGATCTCAGGAACATTCCATACCCTAGATACTTCATCAGTTGCAACTTCTCCTCCTTACCATGATAATGGTCGGTTCCGGAATATTGATGATACAGATGAGCACTCTAGTAGACCGCATGGAACGGTATCAGAGTATGATTCAGTTTCAAATAATGGCAGCTGCTCAGGTGAGTCAGAAGACCCAAAAGAGAAGTTTGCCACTTCTTCTCGTCAAGATCCAATACCTGGTTCTGACAATGACAGGCGAGAAAAGATTCGTTTAAAGAATGAAAAAAAGCACCAGCGTCAGAGAGAGAAGCGGGCACAGGAGTTGCATGAGCGCTGCTCTGGCTATCTAATGTCAAGAAAACTGGAAGCACTTTCTCAGCAGCTTGTCGCAATGGGGTTCTCTTCTGAGCGAGCAACCTTGGCCCTTATGTTGAATGAGGGCAGGGTGGAGGAATCTGTCAACTGGCTTTTTGAGGTGAGTGAAGAAGAAGCTCGAAATACAGACCCTAAGCTTGAAAGTAGTGGAAACTTGAAAATTGATATTAGTGAGGAGCTTGCACGTATCTCGGAGATAGAGTTGAGGTATAAATGTTCAAAGCAGGAGGTTGAAAGAGCTGTTGTTGCCAGTGAAGGTGATCTTGATAAGGCAGAAGATACCATAAAAGTGCAGAAGCAGGAACCGCCAGCTACTCCACCAAGGCCAGATGACACTGCCGACAACAAGAGCATGGTGAGACCACAAGAAAAACTTTTAGCTCCAATTACGATACAGCAGAGAAGGAATGAACGAGATTTTAACTATACCAAGGCTGCAGCTACAGTTCCAATAACATATACAGAAACTGGAAGTAGAAACCTGCAGTCTCCAGTTCCAAATCAATCAAAGCCGCTGGCAGATAAAAGGTGGGCTGCTAGTGGTTCAAGTCCTTCTGCTTCACTGACGGCGACTGCGCATATGCCTTTAGTATCTCCTACAAAAGTAGAGATTCGGCAAGCTGTTGCTGGAAATGAAGGGAAAACAATCCAGCAAGTAAGGGAGCCTGTAATTGTGATGCAACGTCCTCAATCCATGAATGCCAAGCAGATCCCAGCCTCCAGTGTAGCTTCATCACCTCAAGTAACTGCTGGATGGTATGCAAAAAATGTTCCAGCTGTTGAAAATCTAAGGCCAAATGCGAAGATTCTTCACGGTACTGGAACATTTGGCACAGAGAACCAGAGTTCAGAGCTGTTCTACCGTCAAGCTCCTTATAAGGAAATCCCATACATGCATAACTCGGTAGAGTCTATATCAGTGGGTTTGGGATCATCGTGGAGCTCGATGGGTTCTTCATCTCCTTCGCACAGCTCCATCCAAGCCTCGGGGTTCATGGAGTGCAACGGGTATGTCTTCACCTTCACTAGCGGTTCCATCTTCTCTTGGCCTATTTGCGAGCTGGGGCTCTGCTGGGACTTTAGGCTCGTCGTCACATGTAGATTGGAATACAGGAGGGTTGATGCCGGAGTGCGACTACACCAGTATAGATTGGACGTTGGATACAAGCACAAGCTTATCATCATCACCAAAACCTAATGGATTGTGGTTTGGGATTTCTTCTCTATTGAGGAATAGTTCTGGCAAGAGGATGAGCGGTGCAAACGGCACATGCATGCCAGGGTTGCAGGATAATGGGGTGGTTACAGAAACATCATCTGCAGGTGGGTTGCGTGAGTGGACCTCGCCATTTGCAGAGAAGGACATATTTAGTGTGCCTAGACAGTTTGTTACTTCTCCTCCTTAGGACTAGTGATTGAAATCTGGGAGAAGAGGGGAAAAGAAATCACAGATTCCTGATCCTACTTGATGTTTGGTTGGCTGTGTTGATGGTTGTTTCTGCTTTACCAATCATAAATGAATCTAGTTGTTTCTGGCTTTTGAATATGCTGCCTGTTTTTTCATTCTTCCTGAATCTCGCTTTTCTCTCATCACACACGTGCACAATTAAGTTATTTAAGAAAATTATATGAATTTTACTAATAGTTATTAAATGGCAGCTTCTGTACTTTGCTTCTGGGTCGTTAAATCCTTTAAAACCCGCGGAGTTGCAAAGTAACTTCAATATGAGATTCAGTTTTCCACAAATACAAACGCAGCAGATCACTTGGTTTTATTAACTAGTTTGACCTTGTAAAGCCCTGATTATTCTGATAAAGTTCATATAATGTAACACACTATTAAGTGTAATCATAATTGTGTTTAGCATTACATCAATACATGTATGATGTATCCTGAAAAATGTCAAATACAACCATTCATATTACCTGCAGAAGTTGTCCAAGAATGAAAAATATTTAAAGCTGCAACAACAGCTACTGAGAAGAACTATTAAACAGCTTAGTTCCCCAATACAAATCTTCACAGTGCCTCAAATATGGAACAATAGTAGCAGTATCTACTTCACGTTTTGCCTTGCAGTCATAAACTTGGGGACAATGAAAACAAGGCTCCATTGACATGGCTCGACCACAAACAGGATCTGGGATTTTTTGTGTGTCTGTCTTGTACAGAATCCATGGCCTTTTACCACCAAGACCTTGTGCCACATAGCCGAATGTTGACCCTGCACTTGTGACTAAAACATCCATCATACTTAGAAGATTGATTTCGGCCCATGCCTTCTGGTTGTGCACGTCATTCCTGGACCGTTGTGTCACTTCATGACTAGCCTGATAAACAGCAACCACTTCACCATTCGAAGTTGGATGCTTCTGGTACATATTCTTCATTTTCTTGTAGTAAGAAGGGCTCAAAGATGTTATAAGAACAGCCTTCGATTTCCCTTTTCCAGATGGAGCAACTATCGATTTTCCCATATCCACTTGAGGCAACAGTTTTTCCTTATCAGTGCAGGTCAAAATTTGATCCATAACTTGTTGAAAAGGACTACTGCTTTTATGAAATATCCTTACTTGGATCCCAACACGCTCTTCAGCGTCAGCCAGGTGTTTTTTGTAGTAGCTAGCAATTAGTTTCCATACTTGATTTGAGGGATGAAAAAGGTACCTTCCCAAGTGATGGAAAACCATTTCTTTGTTTGGAAATAGCTTGTTTAGTTCCTTCTGAAAAGATGACATCAGGAAAAGAGATGGAAGAAAGTAGAGATTTGACTTCATTATCAACCACGGAATGTTTCTGAGAATAGTTTGATCTTGATCACAGAAAAACAGCTTGTCATGATAATCATAATCATTACACAGGTAGAGATAAAGGTGTGTTGGCAGCAAATCTATTGAAGCACTTATCTTATTCTTCTTAATCATATTCCCGTAACTCTTCTCATAATTCTGTTTGAAACGGGAGATTCGATACATGAAGGGAAAATCCTTTGGCAATAACCATGTTGCATTTGGAAATGGCTCACAGAACAGATTGGCCATTTCAGGTTCTTCATTAATGAGCAGAACTCGGTTTGTAAGAAGAGCATAAAGAAAAGCTGATGCTATGCTCAATATTCTGTTTCCCAGGCCAGCTCTAGCTATCCAAACAACGTATCTACACTCGGAGGAACTGTCATTTTGACCAGATACCATTTCTTCTATGCTATTCTTGTATGACTCGGTGTAAGGTCCACATCTTTTATGAAGCTTTTCATATTCTCGAAGCTTGGAAACAAGATACAAAGGAGGCACATACGGTGAAGATTTTCGATATGAGATGGATTGGTACCTGCTTAAGCAAGATCTTTTCGTGAAGTTTGGTGCCAGTAGTCCTCCAAGAAGTTTGTCATTGGTGAGTTGATTCTCAGTGTTGAATTCATCCTCACTGGTGAGTTCATTCTCTCTGATAAGTTGAGATAATTCGTCTTCTGAACAAGAGAAATGGAAAGACAATTAACCTTGTGTAATTAAGCAGCTGAAAGATTTCAAGTAATGCTACTTCATACACAATCAACCGCCAACAGGCACTTCTATGAGCATGACCATGCTAAGAAATCCTCATAGTTGGGACTTTAAATACACTAATGATGCCCTGAGTGAGTCACTTGATTAATGAACTCAAAGCTAGTAGGTCACAGTTCAACATTAACAGAAGATTAGTGTTTTAAGGTTAGGGCCTAAAAAAAACTTGCACATGAAACATAAATTCAATGAGACTGACCAAAATTTTTTAACTGTTAGATAAAGGCTCCAACATTAACATCTACGAGTGTTTAAAATTATAGCAGTGTTTCAAATTAAAGGTTGAACTAGAGATGGCAAAATCCGGATCAAGATTTGGATGCACATAAATCCGGATCTTGATCCGCATTATTAATTTTACATTCGGATCCGCATCTGAATCCTGAAAAATATATACGGATCTGGATACGGGTAATATCCACACAGATTACGGGCGGATATCTCGATATCTAGGTCCGTAAATATTAAATTTTAATAATATAAAATTTTAAAATTTTATATAATGATATCAAATAAAATACAATCATAAATTTATAATTAACAATTTAGCACGAAGAACAGACAATAACATCATAAATTGACAATTAAAATTATCACAACATAAATTAAACATAAAAATAACATAAATTCAACAATTTATCTAATGATACCAAATAAAATCTAATCATAAATTCATAACTCAATAATTAACAATTCAACATGAATAATATACAATAACATCTTACATCATAATCTATAATTAAAAATACCACAATATAAATTAAACATAAAAACTAATATAAATTCACAATTTACTTAATAATATCAAATAAAATCTAATTATAAATTTATAATTCAATAATTAATAATTCAATAATTCAACATGCATAATATACAATAATATCATAAATTCACACTTTTAGACTTTTTAGCTTATATATATTTTATATTGAAGTTTAATTAAATTAATAATTAAATAAAAAAATACGGATCCGGATGTCCGCATTTCTGGATGCAAGTGCATTCGGATCCATATCCGTATTTTTTAATATGCAGATTCGGATTTTTTCGGATTTAGGCCGGATCCAAATTTTCCTGCCATCCCTAAGTTGAACACTAAATCATGTAGGCTATAGCAGCATGAGCATATAACATAGCAAACCTCTCTCAGCTTAGATCTTGAACAATTAGGAGTATTATAATAACAAATAATAACTTATTATCAGTATCTTTTTTTAGTACCATTACCCATTAGATCATGAGGTTCTGAAGTTGTGAATTTTAAGCGATTATACTCATAAGTTCTATAAGAAATTCATATATAACAAACAGACACTTTTGATGAAGGTGTCTAGGACAGCTTCACGTGACAGCGTCAAGTGAGTTTCGTTGCCCCCACGATCACTATTGTATTTACATATGCACATGTATATTATAGGAACTCTGTTGTCTAATATGGCTCGCAAGTTCTGTTTCAGGATCATTACAGGAATTAAATTCAACAACAAAAGTCTTGAAATTGAAATAAACAAGCAACGAACTTACCTGCACCAATGAATGGATTCAACCCTCTGTCTCTGCAAATCAAAACAAGTATGAATAAAACAGGCAAAGCTATTGAGAGAACAACCAGTTTTGGAAACCGTGTCATGTTCAAACGCACTCGATGAAGATGGAATAATAAGAAAAAATTATGAGGAAATTAATTGTAAAAAGATATTTTGATTAGTGTGGAGCAAAATGGAATTAGGCATAATATTTTATGTGGAGCAAAAGATTTTTGGCAGGCTGACCACTAGAAAAAATTGAATTTTATGCCGGACTTTGTTTTCTAGGAAAGAGATGTTTTCTGGGGAAGACTTATATATAGTATTTAACGATCTTGCTTATAATTTAGAACTTTGAGGTGGTTTTAAGTTGTTTTTCTCAGTTGACCACTTGATCATGTTCGAATCCTCTTGGTGATAAGAGGTTAAAAATTTACCCGGGGGTGATTGAAACAAGGGTATACCAAGCCTTGTTATAGTGTTAATTGAAAAACACATTGAACCTGGCCGAGATTATAATTTATTCTGTTGCCATCGTATTGCCCCTTTTTGATTTATCATTGTTATTCTTTTACGTGTAATTTGGAAGCAGGCATCCGCATCTTTCATTTTATTGATGCCTTAAGCACACTCGTGGTTTCACTTTTACTTTGTTCTACAAGTTCTACAGTGGGTATCTGGATTATATTGAACGTCTTTTTGTAACGCGACAACAAGTTCGACAATGCCGATTGAAGCAGTCATCTTATATATATAAAATGCCCATTTTAGCTACAACGGTACCAAAAACATGATTAGTATTACATGAACACCTGCTGAATAAATTATCCAAGAATGAGAAATGTTTAAAGCTACTCTCTGATTCAAGTACTATTGAACAGCTTAATGCCCCACCGAATATCCTCACAGTGCCTCAAATATGGCACAATTGTAGCAGTATCCACTTCACGTTTTGCCTTGCAGTCATAAATTGGAGGAGAATGAAAACAAGGCTCCAGTGACATGCCTCGCCCACAAACCGGATTTGGGACTTTCTTATTCTCTATTTTGTACCAGAATCAATGGTTTTTCACCTGCAAGACCTTGTGCCACATAGCCGAAGGTTGACCATGCGCTTGTCACTAGAACATCCATCATACTTAGAAGATTGATTTCGGCCATTGCCTTCTGGTTGTGTGCATTATTCTTGGACCGTTGCTTCTCTTCATGACTAGGCTGATAAAAATTAATCACTTCACCGTTCAAAGTTGGATGCTTCAGGTACATATCTTATTTGGGTAATATCGAGTAGGTCTCCTCAAGGCCAACCCAGCTCGAGGTAAAAGACCTTGAGGTCAACCCATCTCGAGCAGAAGACCCGACCGCTAGCATGAAGACAGCTTCATTAGCTGGTTAAGGTCGAGGGGTCCAAGATTGGTCAAGCCCGAGCTCATTCTTCTGCTCGATATCCTCGTAGCTCATCAGAGCTAGTCAAGGCCAAGGAGCCCGAAGACTGGTCAAGCCCGAGCTCATTCTTCTGCTCGATATCCTCGTAGCTCATCAGAGCTGGTCAAGGCCGAGGAGCCCGAAGGCTGGTTGATATCCGAGTTCATTCTTCTGCTTGAGGTATTCAAGTCCTTCGAGCACAGCTCAGTCATGGCACAAAGGAAATGCAAGATCCAAATACAGTCGGTTCGGGACAGTCCGACCCATTTCCCCAGCGGCTCAACGTGACGATCGATGCTTGACCAATGCCCTACGCTGTATGGTGCCGTCACTGTTATCGATGGCCGGCACACGCCCCCACGGCGTCATCATTTCATGCGCACACATCCGACACTATGATCAGGCCTTGGGAACCCATGCGCACAAGATAGTCCCGCATTCCCAGGGAGTGGCACGATAATCCCGTATCGCCGAGGGCCTGAGCACCATGAGGCGCGGAATGGCATCCATCGAAGAAAAATGGGCGGGAAAACGGAAGCATAAAAGAAAAATGAAAGCAGAGGCTAGGGGTTTCAAAATTTTGGACATAGGTTCTTCTTCTTCTCCATTATTATTTCTTCTGAAGCGGTTCTCACGAAAAGGGACAAAAATACCCCTTCATTTCCTCCGGTCTTTCTAGTGAAGAGGGATACAACAAGAATAACTCGATCACTGACTTGAGCGTCAGAGGGTTTTCGCCGAAACAACATCCGGCGACCCCTGACCCTTTTTTTGTAAGCGCAGGCCAGAGAGGATCATCGTTTCGGCGGGTAAAGAAGAATTGAAATCGAAAGGTAATTTTACTCGACCTCGAGCAGACTGCGAGCAGGGGTTTGTTTGACACTATTTAGAGGCACGCGGAAAACAGCATCAATATTTTTGGCGCCGTCTGTGGGGATCAGTTCAAAAAGCCTAATTTCCCAACACATCCAGAGGACATAACTCGACAATAAGAGGAAACAGCAGGAGGGGAGTAAGTCCAGAAGAGTCGGTGACTCTGAGGGAGGTGGCCAATGAGGCTCAGAACAAAGAGATCCAGATGAGGATGGACCGGATGGAGAAGCAGATGGACACGCTGAAGTCCATCTTACAAGAACTCAGGGAGGGACAGAGGAAAGCATGCAACGACGTTCCTGAGTCCAGCCGTGGGAATGCCCCCGTCAGGGAACAGGTTGGGGACGAAGCCCAAAGACTGAGAACACCAAATGTAGCTGGGAGGGAGGAAACAAACATGGAGGAAAGGAGTCCCGCCAGCATTTGCAGGAGACAGCACCGCACGGAGGAGTTGGAGGGGAGGTGCGTAGGTTGGCACAAGTTGTGGAGGACCTTTGGGGAAACGGAAAAAGCCCAAGTTGGAGGATAATGCTGGACAACGAGTCCTTACTCTCGATGGAGATCATGGGCGTCACGATTCCACGTGACTTCCACTTCCTGGATTTGAAGTTTTCAGGAAAGAGTGATCCGTTGGTGCACATAGAGCGGTTCAACGACATGACGAGAGTCTGAGGGCTGTCGGCGACCCGGAGATGCGGGGCCTTCCCACTCACTCTTGAGGGAAGGACAAGAGAGTGGTACCGCAGGCTGCCACGGGGAAGCATCCTAAGCTTTAAACAGATGTGCAGAGAATTTGCAGAGTAATTTCGGGGCACGGTAACCCCCGAAGATGATATGATGGAATTGTCGGAGATAAAGCAGAGGGAGGGAGAACCGCTCCGGGAGTTTGTCAAGAGGTACCACAGATCGGTTCTAGATCTAAGTGCGTTTAACCATCCCCAAGCGTTGAGGGGGCTGAAGGACGGAATCAGGATGGGAGACCATGGTACAATTTACGGAGTCCTTCGATCCGTTCATATTCGAGATGCGTATGAGCGGTGAAGATGGACATGATCATCGAAGAGGAAAAGGCTGCAAGTTGAGAAGTGAGCAGGCGGTGGAGCGAAGAGGAAAGAAAAGGAGGTCCTGCCGAGGAACATTGACTTCAAAGTGATGAGGGACCGGGTTGCTCCACTGACCACTTACCGAGAGAGCCCCGACCACGGATGATTCCAGTGTCACCCGCGGTCTCGGGTCGGGATCACGGGAGTACGAGCATCACGACGACCACCCATCTCGCAACCAACCACCAAGCAGACCTGCGTTGAACCACAACAGAGCAGATCATCCGTTACCACCCCACCAAGAAGTTTCCCAAGGGATCGGGCGATATAGGTGGTAGAGCAGAGCCCTGCCTATGGGCGATACACGAAGTTGAAGGTGTCTCTAGAAGAGATACTCCAAGTGGCAGAAGAAAGAGGACTGTTGAGCCCCCCAACACCAATGACTAAACCGTGCCGGTAAACGAGATAAGGGACGGTTTTACAGCTTCCACGTTGACCACGACCACTCCACGTCACAGTGCTGAGATTTGAAGAATCAGGTGGAGGATCTGGTTAGAAATCGATATTTGGATGAGTTCATTGAAGGAGGACATCCGGTGGTCGAGCAGCAACCAGAGGAGGATGACGAGACTATGACATGGAGCTAGAGCCACCGGCTACAAGAGTGATATCAGGAGGACCCTTTATGGCAAGGAGCTCAAACAGAGCTCGGAAAAATTATTGCAGATACGCTGCTGCCAGCAGAAAAGTCCTATTCGCTGCCCCCGCTGCGAAAAAGGCCAAGGTTCGGCAGGTGCCCATCATGTGGACAGAAGAGGACGAGGAGGGGGTGCTGTACCCCCAAGAGGATGCCTTGGTCGTGAAGGCAAACGTCGCTAATAAGGAAGTTGACCGAATACTGGTGGACTCAGGAAGCTCAGTGGACATTCTCTTCAAGTCTACACTCGAGGATTTGGGAATAGTAGGTGCGAGCCTCGAGCAGACGAACACTTCATTGAAAGGGTTTGGGGGAGGAAAACTGATCCCCTTGGGAATTATTAAGTTGGCCGTGACTATGGGTCATGAGGCCTTTGAAAAGAACATGATCTTTGGACTTCGTGATGGTGGATGAAATCGGCCCTACCAAGCAATATTGGGAGGCCGTTTATGAGGATCGACCTAATCGGTCTTGTCCACCCACTATTTAGCCTTGAAATATCGAATAAATGGAGTCGTGGGGGTCGTCAAAGGCGACCGGAGGGTAGCGAGGAGGCATACGCAGTGGCGACCAAAGCGATGCGGAGATAACGTCATTAGAATCGAGGGAGTCGAAGAGCTGGAGGCAGGGCCGTGAAGACTTGGAGGAAGTTAAAATACTGACCAGACGACCAGGAAGAAGGCCGAGATCGGCTCGGGCACTAGCGAGGAGGCGAAGAATAGTCCGGTCGAGTGTCTGCGAGCACATTCGATGTGTTCGCTTGGGCGCTACGAGGACATGCACAGGATCGACCCAGGGTGGCGTGTCACGGGTTGGCGATAGGAAGAGCACTAAGCCGGTGAAGCGAGAAGAGGAGGTCGTCAACCAGGGAGAGGTGCGAGGCCATAAATTGCGAGGTGGAGAAAGCTGCTAAAGCGGGGTTCATAAAGGAAGTTTCTTACCCGAATGGATTTGAATTTGGTGTTGGTGAAGAAGGCAAGTGGGAAGTGGAGAATGTGGTGGATTTCACATACGGTTTTTTTTTGTTTTAAAGGAGCACAAGTCAATTTTGGAAGCACCAAATATCCAGAATTTTATTTAACACAAATGAACATTTAATCCTGACTATTGTACTTCTGCTCAGTTCTGAAAGTTCAGTAGCAACTTTTACTTGGTCCAGAAACATATCCAGTTGCTAATATAGATTATAGAAGTTTATATTTTAACAATATGATAGGAATTAATTATTTTTTACCCAAAAAAAAAAAAACTCTCAAAAGTCTTGACCTTACCAACACCAGTGAATGGATTCAACTCACTATCTCTGCAAATAAAAAAGACTCTGAATAAAACAAGTGAAGCTGCTAAAAGAACAGCCAGTTTGGGAATCCGTGTCATGTTGAAACGCTGCAATATGGTAACCATTTGTTGTTGCTTGCGGATTGAGCTTTCAGTTAAACCATCTGAAAACATTTAAGACCCTGAAAATATTGATTAACCAAAAATAGAAAAAGAAGTTCAAAAGAGAAGAAATTAATGAAACGTAAGCAATGAAGATGGAATCATAGGAATATGACGATGAAGAGAAAATGGAAGTAGTCGTATCTGATAGGCTGGCGGCTTGCAGGTTGTAACGTTATATCCTACCAGAATCATTAATTAATTCTATCAATCTGAGCTTGGGAGAAGGAGAATAATTAAAGATGAGAGATATAAGAAAGGGGTTGTGATGGCACTTGCTTGCTTATCCTTCATTATGGCCACGTCAAGAAACACTACTTATTCATAATCTTAAATAAGTCTCTGTGTGATCGGTGGCTCCACCATAATTAATCAGCTGTGATAAGTGATATCAAATGGTAGAAAATTAATCCAGTTGAGTCTCAGTATTTTGTCCGTCACATACACGCACATGAGCCGAGATCAGAGACCTTGTGTCACTTATTAATAAAATCCTATCGATTAGTATTACGGACACTAACACAATTAAATCTGTTCTTCGTAGGCAAATTATGGAAAACAAAATCCAAAATTTACTTTATTTGGTATCAAACTAGAGGGGCAAAGAGAAATCTTGAACTCATTTAAAAAATGAAAAAACCAACTTATTAAGAAAGAGAATTTAAGTACTTATAAATCTTCCATACTCTAAAATTTAACTTAACTACGTGAGATTTTGAATTAGGTTAGAGTCCAGATGGTAAGAAGAATTAAGTATTGTTTTCTACTACTGTCATTATTATTATTATTATCATTTTTCGGAAGCTTTGCTGGCCGTTTTGGACACTCATAATTCACACCAATAAATTCACTGCAAGGATTTGTGGAAGAGAGTAAAAATGACAAGTATGACTATTCTAACATTTTTTCCCAAAAAACAAGCAAAGACTATAGCCAAAATCCAATGGTTTTTTCCTGAATTTGTTGACTGGATTCTGATCTTATCGTAGTGGCCAGTCAAATTAATGGAAGCAAAATAGTTGAGTGCGTTTCCATCAACTCGAAGGGGCATTTTCATGAATTTTTCTTAATCAAATTGGCCAATGGAAACACACACCTGAATTCTCATCCACGCAAGTCAAACACGTGCAAGACAAGATACAAGGACCACCGTTGCACCAGCCCGTGTTTTGTGGGCTGGATGTACGTACCACGTCCCCATAAAACTCATTTAAAAATATAATAATATTATATATTTTAATTTTTTTTATCCCAATAATTATCGTAAATAATATAATATTTATTAATTAATTCATAAAATTAAAGTAAATTAATTATATTATCTTACCAACCAATTGATAAATATCACAATATTTGGGATGATTATTTAAAATAAAAAATTTAGAATGTGTAGCATTATTTTTAAAAATAATCCGTGTCGATCGAATTTAATTTTTTCTCTTTAAAAAAAATTGAGTGAAAACGATATTATTTTAGGTGAGTTTTTATATTTTTAAGATCACTTTATATATTTTTGATACTAAATAAATATATATTGATTAATTTTTTTTACAATTATATACATTTTTTTAGAAAGAATGATAGTGAATCCTCTAACATTTGAGAAACGAGATATCAAATCCCTTAACGTTTCAAAAAAGACATATAATTTTTTATTTTGTTAATAAATTATGTTTGTTTTAATACTAAATTTATTATTAATTTATAATTACTATTATGCTCCTATAATAAATAAATCAATATATTAACTTAAGACATGTCATGTGTATAATGGAATCAACAATTTTTTATCTAAAATTTAAAATTAAGATGTAATTACCTATTATTCAAATTATTTACTCTAAATTTATAAATATACACTTCATACTGGAAAATTAAATTTTAAGTTTACCTATTATTCATCATTTTTTATCATCCAATCATCTGGAAAGAAATATTCATAATTTAGACTAAGCAATTTGAACAAAATGTAATTACAACTCAATTTTAAGTTTTAAATAAAAAATTATCGATTTCATTATACACACCATCGGCGACATGTCTGAGGTAAATATATTGATTTATTTATTATAGGAACATAATAATTGTAAATTTATTATTAAAACAAATGGAATTTATTAACAAAAATAGGGATTATATGTCTTTTTCAAAACACTAAAAGATTTTATATTCCTTTCCTTAAACGTTAGGGGTTCACTATCATTTTCTCATTTCTTTTATCAATATTTATACATTAGATCTGATATGCTCTATTACTTAATTATTAGTGCAGTACATATTTTATCTCTATACCACTTGCACTAAGTATAATTAAGTCAAAACAATAATTTTGTAACTACACGTCTGTATAAAGTTATATAACCTTCTTATAGTAAATAAATTAGTTTAGTCTCAAATATTACGACTATAGAGAGTTCTACTGTAGAAGGTTAAAAAATTATAGGTAGTAAAAATTAGCATTTTAATAATTTCATGGTTTATTTCCTTCATGGTTATACATGCTCATTTTCCTTCTGTTATATTGAATTATTTAAAATTTCACATTCTCAATCAATAAAATTAAAAAGATTTCAAAAATAATATTTTTATATTACAATTTTAAAAATTTATATTATAAACTTATTGTTGTATTGTTATTATATATTTCACTAAAACATATGATGTTGCATTGTTTGATATGTGATTCTTTTGCTTCTTTATATGCACCAACATTCATATAAATATTGACAATAACTTTATAAATTAGTTTGGAGGATAAAATGCTTGGGATCCACCCCTGAATATATATCCTTTGAAATATCAAATTATTAATTAAATTTGATGCTATACTTCAAATGCCATACTTTCACAGATGTACAATTAAGTTATTTGATGAGAATATAAATTTTACTAATATTAAGGTTAGTTTTGTAAGGTTGTAGATTTTAAAATAATTGTTGTTAGTTGTGTTATAAAAATAATCAATTGTAAAAAGAATCAGTTAAAATTTGTTTTTAAAGTGTTGTGAGTTTTAAAAGCAGTATGTGTTTGGTAAATCTTACTATTAAACTACTATAAGAATATAAATGACTAGATTAGATATAATATTAGAATAAAATTTATTTAAACATGTATATAGATACATATAATAATTGATAACTAAATAAATATTTTGTATTGTTAATTTTATTTTTATTCTTGTTATCTCAATATAATTGATAAAAATAATAATATTTTTAAAGTTAATGATTTTATTTCCCAATAATTTTAGGTTTTTATAATATATATAAGGATATATATAAAATTATATTAAATATAAAAATAATTCTTAAAATTAGATATTGAAAAACTACTCCTTTTCTTGCTTTTCAAAAACTGTTGTCGGATAGGGTAATTTTGTCATAAGTGATTTCTGAAAAAATTTACCAAATATTAAAATTAACTTTTATTTTTTCAAATTATTTTTATTATTTTTGAACCACCTAAAAATAATCCTAGCCGGGCCTTAACGAGAGAGCTTCTATCCTTGCTTCGGAGTCTATTATTAAATCTTGTAATAGCTATGGATTTTATCGGAAAAACTTCCCCCACAATCACAGAGCAGACCATTCGGTTTGATAACCTTGTTTGAGCTTGCAAAGGCCTGATTATTCTTATAACGCTAAAGAGAATATCTATCCCTCCATTCAACATGAAATAGTTTCTGCTAAAGGCTCATATGAAAACACTAATAAGTGTGTTCCTTTTTATTATTATAATTATTATTAACCAAATTCTTTCACATCAGCTAAATTATTCTAGTTGTATAAGTATGAAATCCTTAAGACACATTCAATACCTAGATTCACTTCTCCAATTGTCAAAAAGGAAGTCAAAATCAGCAAAAATATGTATGAGCTGAATCGAAAATATATGTTTAGTATTACATCAGTACGTGTGTATCCTAAAATATATGTTTGGTACTACATCAGTAAGTGTGTATCCTAAGATGAGAAATCATATTTACAGCTACAGCTACTAATAAGTACTATTGAAAAGCTTTATTCCCCAATATATATCCTCACAGTGCCTCAAATATGGAACAATAGTAGCAGTATCCACTTCCCGTTTTGCCTTGCAGTCATAAATTGGAGGAGCATGAAAACAAGGCTCCAATGACTTGGCTCGACCACAAACTGGATCTGGGATTGTTTTATTTTCTATCTTGTACAGAATCCATGGCTTCTTACCTCCTAATCCTTGTGCCACATAGCCAAAGGTTGACCATGCACTTGTGACTAAAACATCCATCATACTTAGAAGATTGATTTCAGCCCATGCCTTCTGGTTGTGCACATTATTCTCGGACTGCTGTTCTTCTTCATGACTAGGCTGATAGACAGCAATGACTTCCCCATTCAAAGTTGGATGCTTCGAGTACATATTCATCATCTTCTCGTAGTAATAAGGGATCAACGATGTTATAAGAACAGCCTTTGATTTCCCTTTTACAGATGGAGCAGCTATGGATTTTTCCATATCCACACGAGGTAACAGTTTTTCCTTATCAATACAGGTCAAAATTTGATCCATAACTTCTTGTAAAGGACTGGTTTCATTATCAAATATCCTTATTTGGATGCCAATTCGCTCTTCAGCTTTGGCCATGTATTTCTTGTAGTAGCTAGCGATTAGTTTCCATACTTGATTTGAGGGATGAAAAAGGTACCTACCCAAGTGATGGAAAACCATTTCTTTGTCTGGAAATAGCTTGTTTAATTCCTCCTCAAAAGATGACATCAGGAAAAGAGATGGAAGAAAGTAGATATTCGTCTTCATAATCAACCACGGTGTGTTCCTGAGAATAGTTTGCTCTTGATCACAGAAAAAGAGCTTGTCATGATGATCATAATCATGAGATAGATAGATATAAAGGCATGATGGCAGCAACTCTGTTGAAGTATTTATTATTTTGTTCTCAAGCATATTCCCAAAACTTTGACCATAATCCCGTCCAAAACTGTAGAGTTGATTCCTGAAGGGAAAGTCCTCTGGCAATAACCATGATGCATCTGGAAAGGGCTCGCAGAACATATTGGCCATGTGGGATTCTTCATGAATGAGCAGAACTCGGTTTGTCAGAAGAGCATAAAGAAAAGCTGAAGTTATGCTCAATATCCTGTTTCCCAGGCCACAGTTAGCTAGCCAAACAACGTATCTACAGCTGGAGGAACCATCAATTTGACCAGACAACAGTTGTTTTATGCTCTTCTTGTATGACTTGGTGTAAGGTCCACATCTTTTATGAAGCTTTTCATATTCTCGTAGCTTGGAAACAAGGTAGGGAGAAGGCTTATGCGGTGAAGATTTGCGATATGAGATGGATTGGTACCTACTCAAGCAAGTTTTTCTCTTGAAGCCTGGTGCCAGAAGTCCACCAAGCAGTGCGTCACTGGTGGGTTGAGATGAATCATGTATTAATCCTGAAAAATGGAAAGACAGTTAAGAGTGATTAACAGCTACAAGATTGCAAGTGATGCTGCAAAATCCAAGTTCTACATGATATTCTTGTAAATAAGCAACATGCACTTCAATTAACAACTAATAAGAGCATGCTAAGAGATTCCCACAGTTGAGATTATAAATATAGTAATGATCCTAAGTTTACCCAATGGATTGACTAAAAACTTAAGGCCTTAAAGCTGGTAGCTAATGGTTCAATGAAACCAGACGGAACACAGGACCCAGTTCTGCTATCTTGTTAATTACTTGAACCAATTGTTTAACAGTCAAACATTAGCATCCAATTAGTATTTAAAGTTAAAGGTTTAACAATAATCAAACACCAACGAAACTTATAACATGGAGAACATCTCTCAGCCATAATCTGAGAAACACTCTATAATAAAGAACATAAAGAGACAAAAGAGATAAGCTGCAAGTCATTTCCCCAGCATCAATTAATCCGAGAGTGCAGTTAAGCAAATTTGACCAAATAAATAAAGAAAACGGATATTGATTACACGAACAAATCAAAAACATGAACATTTAGGATCAGTAATTTTAACATCTAATAACTGATTAATCTTAAACGTACTGCTTGATTTTAGAAACTACTAATACCTAACAGCTAGGGATTCCATTTTATGATAACTGAGGATTAAATGCCAAGTACTTCAATCCAGAACATATCCAGTTGCTAATATGGCTTGCAAGTTTTATTTCAAGAATAATATAGGAATTAAATTAAAAAAAAAACCCAAAAGTCTTGAAAATCGAACTAAACAAGAAAATGAACTTACCATTAGCAACGATAGGATTGAACACTTTATCTCGGCAAATCAAAACGACTATGAATAGAACGGGAAAAGCTATTAACAGAAGAGCCAGCTTTGGAAACGACGTCATGCTGAAACGCTGCAATTTGGAGACTTTTAGTTGTAGCTTGCGGATTGAGCTTTGAAAGAAACCATCTGAAAACATTTAGGACCCTGGAAAAAGAAAAATTAAAAATCAAATTAATAATAAAAATTAAGGATACCCAAAAAAGAAATGAAGTTTAAAAAGAAGAGAAATTAATGAAACGTACCCGATGAAAATGATGGGAAAATTGTGAACTCAAGTGTTGATTCGTGTTGAGCAAAATGGAAGTAGTAATCGTATTATTTGATTTGATTTTGATTTTTGGTTATAAAAATCAAAACAATTTGGCAGGCTGGCAGCTTGTAAGTTGTAAGCAGTGTGATATATTTTTATAATCAATAACAAACTTTTATACTAAATAAACCTTGGAAGAAAATTAAAATAAGAGAGCTCCAAGAAGGGGACTGTATTGGCTTTTAACTTAATTTGGCCAGGTCAAAAAATACTGATAAAATAATTAAATAAGCTCATATTAAAATAAATAAAAAGGAAAATATTATGAAAATTACTCAAAATATAAGATAAATTTATATACTAAAAAAATTGTGCTCTTTAAAAATTGGCCTCCAAGTACGACAAAGTCAATAGATCCTGCTTAAGGCAATAATATGAATATACGATGGACAAATATTATCTTTTGTTATAAGCAGACAAATATCATTAGGTTGTCTTCTTACTTAGGGGTAATTAGTGTGTAATACATACTTTAGCAGATAATTTCATAAAAGGAAAAATATTGATACTCCCCCAATATTTAAGAAAAATAACATAAAATTTTTAATATTTTAAAAAAGATATTTAAACTCCTATTTGTTAACAAAAATCCATTGGAAAATTTATAAGATTGACCACACAAACTTTTTATATTTCAAATTTAACCTCTCAAATTTTTTTATATCATAACTAGCCAAATACAAAATTTTTGAATCAAATTACTCCATCACTTTCATCAAATTTATAAATGAATGCCACTCTTAAAAATACTCCAAGAAAAAAAAAATTACACTCTCAATTTGGCATATAATTATTATTATCTCCCTTTAGCATATAAGTCACCATACTAACTTAGACATGTCATTAAAAAATAATTGTTGATTGCCCAATTTTCTTTTGATTGTGTCTGTCTACTTGTTGAATATATAATAGAGACGTTCCTGCTCACTTTATAGGTTATGGAATGATGTAGTGCAAGGGCTGATTCATCTGGATTCATTTGAGGAGCAAAGAGTAATTTGTTTTGGTTGTAAGTCTGGGGTTGGATGATTCTCCAGATTGTGAACACTCATATGATGAAGTTGAGTAATGGTTACAGAATGATGATTAGGACAACTACCAAGATGAAAAACAGCATGCTGAACATCTCCAACAGTTCAAAGAATTAACGTTCAAACATGAATTAGCATTATCCGAGACAAAGATGTATCATAGCCTCTACTCCCAAAAGAAGTCTTCTATATCTTCTGTAATAGAGTATGCTCTGTGGTTGCCGTCTAGTGGCTATGGATTGTTAATAAAATTATAAAATTATGCCTGGAATTTTTACCTAGAGATCCAATTTGATTTCCCATTTTTCCAATTTAATCATTAATTATTAAATTACCAATGGGCTTGTAACTTAATGGAAAAACTCTTGCACTTATAATGTTGAGAATAAGGGTTCGAACAACCATAAAAGTATTTATGCAAGTTGATTTTAGTCCTCTCTTAATTATTAAATAATTAAGTGGAGTTAGTGAATATTACATACGATTAAAAAATCGTTATAAGAGGATCCTAGTTGTATAATTTGATTATAAATAAAATAATGTAATATAAAAAAAATCGTTGATTGTTAAATTAAATTATAAGAATACCCTTAAAACCAAAAAAAAAAATCATCTATTATTTAAGAATAATCCACAATTCATTATCTCATGCATTATTTGTACCTAAAAATTTAATCGAACTTATTTCATTTCATGCTACAAAAATTATTAATGCCATATCAACAACACAATTCTTCACTGACATGTCAACCATTTTAAACTTTCATGATTAACACTGAGAAAAAAGACCATTTAGAAGAAAATCAAAAACTGGTTACAACAATAATCACCAAAACTTAATATTACTAAGTAACATATCCAGTTGACATGAAAAACCACCATTCCAGTAAACATAAAAAAAAAAAAAATCATTATATCATAATAGTATATCAAATTGGCATCAGTAAACAGTACAATAACTACAATTTAAAAAAAAAAAAAAACAGTAATGTGTTCGATTTTACAACGGTTCGATTTCAGTTGGCAGTGGTTTCACTCTTGCAGTGGCACTAGGGATGCACGAGCAGCAACACCAGTGGCGTGCAGTTGTTTGATTGATGATTCGATTTTGCAGCAACGGTCTTAATTTGATATGGCGGTGGCTTCACTCTTGCAATGGGGCTGAGGATGCATAAGCAGCGGCACCAACAGCATGCGATGGGTGAGGCATCGGGAAACAATATAAGTATGTGTTAATTGTTAAGGGTTTTTTATTTTTGGCAGGGAGAGATTTTTTATTCGTTTTGGGTTCGTGATATTTCAAGAGGGGAGGAGGGTTTTACGTAAATTCACTTGTTATTAGTACACAATTACAATATTAACCTTTTAATGACTTAAAGAAACAGGTTACATTAATAAATGGGTATAAATTTCTAACTTTGAAGGGCTTTATGTCCCTTTTCCTAAATGTTGGAGGTAGGGATGGACATAGATCAAGGGAAAATTAACAGAAATAACTTTAAATTATTTTCTTTTTTCACAAATACCTTCCCAAAGTTTTAGTTATCATAATTAACCATGTACAAATTTTTAGGACCAAACTGCCCCTCTCATTTTCTCTCACCTAATTGTTTCTCTCCATTCTTCGTCACGGATTTGGTATCTCTCTCCCATCGTGTAATTCAGATGGAAAAAATAGGTCAGTGAGTTATTTAATTTTTTTAAGTAATTTTTTTTTTACTGAAATTGTGCTGCTCATTGCGTGGCACCCATCGACGACAGGTACCCATCGGCACCCATCGCGCGGCACTAAATTATATATATATATATATATATAATCATTCCTTTTAACAATTTCTCATTGCTTAAAGAAGTGGATGACATTGATCACTTTCGAAATCATCCATGGGGTCATTTGTCATAGGAAATGATATACGACAGTTTGACAATGCATTGTATGGCAAAATGAAGAAATTTAAGAAGAATCGCTTAGAAAAGCCAAACCATAACATTGAAAAGTACAATGTTTACGGCTTTACATATGGAGTTCAGGTATGTTAAGATCGCGCTGTATTTAAATTATTTTATTCGATAATTAGTTTGATAATAGTGAATGTTTAATACTTTTTTAATATTCTCACTTTACTTATTGTAGGCATGGATTATTGTAGATATGGATATTCGAAGTGATTGGAGGGCTACCATCACAGTGGGTTGTGAAAACCAAAAAGAAGATTCAACGCATTGTGCAATAAAAGCCCATTGCTTCCTTTAAAATAAACTTCACTGAGGTTTATTTATTGTTCAATGATAACTACTTTTCATATTACTAAACAATATTAGATGATTATATTAACATAAAATTTGGGTTGAATTATATTGACAGACTGTAAAGGATTATGTTCTACATATCCTAAGTTAAGTTTGTAATGTGAGTATCCTCTAGTACTTCATACTAGATGATTACAAACGGCTCTTTCTTTAGTAAATTATTTACCTATTTTAAATGCTACTTTGTACAACATCAACCATCCATCAACGCACCTCCCATTGCAAAGCAAACAGAGGAGAATCAAAACACCGCAAGTTCCGCTAGCGCAATACTAGAGCCATAAAATTTTGTTGAGGATGAGCTTCCTGTAGATGACTATTATGAGCAATCACACGAATCCAATGACACATATGATTAAGAGGTTATAAATCATTTATTTTCTTCATATATAAGTCATTTTAATATTCTCCCTTATTAGATATATTTATTTATTTATTTATACTTATATTTTTTTTATTCACAATATTCGAGGATAAAGTATAATAATGATTATATCATTCGACGAATGGACAAGATTGATCATTCTATATGTGAATTAAAGTCGGCTTTTGAGGCGGAGCATAAAGGACATAAAGAATTTAAAGAAGCGATGACAAAATTTATTGGTTCGTATACTGGACGTTGGTATAATTGAAGAGGTAGTCTCCTTTCTTTGAATGAAAGAAGCATAGAAAGGAATGAGGCATACTGAACTTATAGGGATTGTTACCTTTCCCCTACTTTGATTTCACGTTTCTGTGAAATACATACACAAATCGTTTCTGGATTATAACTAGAACCCCCCCTTTTTTGGACTCATCTTACATTAATAACGCAACCTCTACCACATATAGGTAGTTTGTATACGATGAGGAAATTTAACAGTTAACTATTGCGTTCTTTTAGCTTTTAATCCTATATTTATTAAATATGTTCATCCTGAAAAAGGGATAAGTCTCAGATTATTGTGGAGTGTATACTGACGTGGAGAAGGAGAATATCTCAACTCATATGTCATTGTACAGCTTTTATAGAGATGTCAGCAGAGAGAGCGTGCAGATCCTTAGGGAGGCGCCGCCGGATATTAGTAAGTTTGGCCGTCTATACAGACGGTCTTATGTCTTTAATAGTCCATATTTGATTCCATCATTCAAGCGAGGGAGGAACATCAATCCTCTACCTACACTCCAATTAATGGATCTTCAGATCGACTAACAAACGAGTGTGGATATAAATCTACTTCGAGGATTGCAAGATCCAAGTGTATGTAATGAGTTCGACCAGTGCTTTACTGGTAATATCACAGTAGATCGTTCAGTCCTATACTCGCATTCGTTTTTCAAGTACTTTTGGGTCATACTTTAATGGGATGGCTAGCTGACAAGGTAATTTTTTTGAACATCAATCTATTCCGTCGTTTTTGTATTATGATTGTTTTCTAAATTGACCAATGGTTTTCTATTTTATTCATTTATAGCATATTCATAAGTATTTATGCTTGATCAGCGAGAAGCAACAGGAGTATCTGAATGCACTGTCTAAGTGGGTCACGCATACAAACATATATTTTTGGGTGTTTAGTTTACATAACATATAGTCATCGTATTTATAACTTAAATCTTGTTAATTTCTTATTTCTTATGTATATGATATTTCAGGTATTCCTTAAGCAGTTATGGAATAACGAAAATTGTGCAGTCGAATCATTAGAATATAGTGATAATTTTAATAGTTATATTCGTGGATGGAAGTTCATAATGTCAAAACAGTTGATAGATGTGAATATGGTATGTAAATATTTTTTATTTTTTTACTGTGTTAATTTGGGCGTAAGAAACACTGAAAATTAACAAATATTTTTATGTTTAGGTATTCATTCCTGTTAACCTTGGTGGTGATCATTGGATACTAATCCGAGTGGACTTATATACCAACAAAGTATGGATTTATGACTCACTGGTCACATTTAGCGAAGATAAAACTTACAAGGATCAATTTATGCCATTAGAAGTCATATTCACTCGATAGCTAGACCATGTTGGATTCTGCAATATTTGACATGACTTACAGCGTACTGACTACTGAAAAATCGTCGCAGTTAAAGGTGTCCCATAATAAGAGCTTAGTAGTGGCGATTGCAGTGTACTTTTATTGATGTTTACTATATAGTTAATGTTTGACTTAGACTTGATTTCAATAGTAGTCATGGAGCGTATTTTAGGAAAAAGATTGCTGTAAATATATTTAATGGTGATATTATATTATAAATCATTGTATTCATTCGAATCTTGATGTATTGAATGTTTTTATCATTAATGTACTTAATTACGTTAAAAATTAAAAAATAGGTGTTAGACATAGTTGTAATAATAAAAAACACTAAATAAATTGTTTTACCAACATATATTGTGCAATAAAAAAAATATATAAAATCAGTAGTACATTATTACTTGGAACAATGCAACTAACTTTGATTCTATATAATAGGATTTTTACATTGTTTATTATTATATCCCGATTAGTTGCACTGCCCACATTTCACAGTTCTTCAATTTACATCATCATCGGCAGAAGGTATCTTACCTCTTTACGACGACTAAGTGATGGTGCTTATATTGGTGGATAAACTTATATCTCTTAGATTTCATCTTGAACTTCCCAATCTATTATGTTGCTAGCCGGCTCCACTGGTTGTGAATAAGCCTTTACCAATGATTCCTTAGTGTAAAATTCAGAACAAAGGCTTATGTAATCCACTCGAACAGTTAAACAAGCAATAATTGCATGCACACAAACGAGATAATCTAATTCGAATACTCTACATGAGCAAGTTTTATTCTATATATCAACTAATCCCTCATTGATACCACCACCCAAAACATAGGATCGATGTGGAGACACAAGACGGACGATCATCCTTTCGACTCGAGATCTTCTCTTAGGGACTATTTCACTGCCCAGGTTATTAGCTGAGTAATCATCAATTCAGCCACAAGTTTTCTATCATAAAACTATTACTGAATTTTTTTTCTAAAGTGATCAACAAGATGAGTAAACGAAAATTTTTGCAGTTCCCTCATAAAAGAGTTCACGCTTTTCGTGATATTGGTGGTAAGAATATTGTACCCATGCCTTTGAACTCAGTCTTACCCAATTACATGTACCTCCATTATTCTCTAAGTAATCGGCTGCACTGGAGTGGAGCATCCATAAAATCTCAAGTTATTTTCTAAATTCTTCATGTCTGTATACTTTTGCGGCTTTTATAAAGATATGTTTGAAATCATCCCAAACAGCTTTGGATATCCTAAATTTTACTTTTATGTTACCTTTCACATGGTAAAAACAAACGTCATGAGCAGCATTACAAAATATTTTAAGAACGGCTCTCTTGATAGAAGTACATCGGTGGGAGATAAATACTAAGTATGGCATATTTCCAATCACTCCATGTAATTTTGTCATAAACCATTTCCAAGTATCATTATACACCTCCAATGGCTAATGGATATAATTGATTGTTTCTATCTAAGCATGTTGTAACAAACATGCTTCCCCGATATAGGCATTTTAGATGAGTACTATCTACAGTAATCACCTATCTAATATACTGTTTAAAACCATTGACGAAAGATCTAAGAGCTACAAAATAGTATAAGAAATTACCATCCCTATCCCGTTCAAGGTGAGTAATTGTACCTTCATTTGCAACATTCAAAATATGAAAGTATTTAAGCAGTAAGTTATATGACTCTATAGGATTACCTTGAACAATTTCAAGACCAACTTCTCTAGCTTGATATGTCTGCTGGTATGTTAACTGGACATCGTATTCTTGCTGTATGTCTACTCTGATATCATTCAGAGTGTATATCTTTTTTTTTCTAGATATATTTGTCCACGATAATATGACCAACAACTAGCTCCTTACTTGGTGATGGCCGTCAGACAACACATCATTATGACATATATGTACATTGACAATTCTCCTGACTATCCAATAAACATTTTGCTCGTTCGAAGGTCTTATTGTTCAAATACGCTATTTACATGATTTCGAAGAATAGTGGGTCTCAAAACGTGTAGTTGTGGACTGTGCAATCTTGAAATCAAACTTATCACAAATGGCAACTTTGCGCAGTTCCAATATTAACTCATTTTTCTCAGCTAACAATTTATCCACACTAATATCATTTGAATTGCAACATCTAACAAAATCTAGAGCAAACAAGTTTGATGGCACAACTGGAGCAAGACTTATAAGAGGGTCAACTACTGTCCTCATCAAACATCCTATTAGAGCAATAGATTGATTGTTCCTCCTATTAGTAGTAATATCATCCTGATGCTCATCCTCGTTGTTAAAATGAATTTTGGAAGGACCAATACCCTCATCATTAATGACTACTGCAGCAAGTGGCCCTTATATTATTATACACCTCTACGCGAACATTATATGCTTCTGTGTTGCCCATGTTATCAACAGGATCATCATTGTCACGGAAATAATTATTGTCAAATGGAGAATAACATTCTTCTAATGACGTCTCTGGTGGTAACACCTCTTCTACAACATCAATCATTGAAATGTCGTTATCATCGTTGACGTTATTATTGTCATGGAGTGGAGAATAATATTACTGCAATGACGTTATCCTTGGTAACATCTCTTCTTTAACATCAGGGACAGAGACATATTCTACAAATGCCTCAACATCTTGGTTCCGAACTCTAGAAGATGTAATAACAAATATAGGAATGCATCCACAGTTAGCCATATCTGAGGCCAAATGTAATATAACCTTGACCATTTCATCATTACATATGTCTATGGGTAGTGAATATACATGATGGGTTATGTTATTAAACCTCAAAGTTGTCTTTATCGTGATATTATATTTATTAGGATTTATCTATAAAACTTAATATATTATTGATAGGAACTGAAGAAAGATACAATCTTTCCGAACCAAAAATATTGTATTCTTAGCATTCATATAATCCATCCAGCCATCTGTCGATGTCTCTGACCAGTTTAAGTACAATTAAATCCATTAATCCTCACATGATTAAAATAAATAAATTTATTATACAGTAGAAAACATAATCACTAAAAAATAAAATATATTAAAACTGCATTTAGGTGCGACATTCACATTGTCGCACTAAACGTCGTGCTACAGGGTGCCTGTGGCACGCACGTTAGATGCGACAGGCTGCCTGTCACACCAAAATTTAGTGCGATAGGTAAAAAAATACCCAGTTTATCTCTGCGGCATATAAACATAACTCTAACACTGCAAACGCTTCTTCGCACATTTTTAATATTTCATTATTCAGACTACACGACAGAAATTCATAACAGTTATACAAATATTTATAGATTTAGCTTAGCTTAACTAGGTTTTTAATACACGAATACAAGGATGCTAGATTTTTGCTGTTGGACTTTACTGTTTCGTTTTAAAATTATTGACGAAGATTAAAATTGATAACTTAGTTATGGAAAGAAGGATAGAAATTGGAAGGACTTTTATTATTTTGTTTTTCAGATCGATATATAACTTGATGAAGATGCTGCTGGGTTTTTGTCTAGTTTCGTTATGATTTAGCTGAATACACAGCTGGGTGTGAACGTGTGGTGTGCTGGCTACCGGTGTAGTTGATCGTGGCTCATGGGTCTGGTTTTTGGTTGCAGGGAAGATGAAGATTAAAGGAATAAATATGAAATATGGAGGGTAATTTAAGATAAAATGATTTTGTTTCGTTATTTTTTATCGAATATAAAATGAATGGTTAATTTTGAAATTTTAAAACTTTTAATGGCTATTTATGTCAATTTCCCTAGATCAAGTTTAATGTCAAATTCGATCCATCTAATCGGATTTTCATTGCTTTAATAAAAAAATAAACGCAAAAAAGAAATTAAGCAAAAATGAAAAGAAAACCTAAATCGTAAATAATATGAGCAATCTCAGCTGCAACCCATAAACCACGGCCAAAGCTATTAACCCAAAAGCCACAACTTGACACACACGACAAGACCATGATGCCGGCTACACAATCGAGCCACGACCAAACCAATCGAATCCAATCCCAACCATGAGCCACGACCAAACCAATCGAACCTTACCACACCCACGAGTCACAGCCCGATGCACAAGATGACCCACGACACCCATGAGCCATGACTAAAGCAATTGAACCTAATTCCATCCATGACCCATGAGCCACGACGAAAGCAATCAAACAAGACAAGCAGCTGACAACTTGATCATGGTAATCCCGATGCATGAAAAACCCAATTATTTGTGTGTATTTTCTGAAATAATTCTTGAGCTCTGTTTGAATTTTATTTTTATACTTGTTAGTTTTGATTGGATTTATTGTATATAATGAATGGCATGCTTACAAATGTCAATGTGATATGGTATTGTTTGCTTCAGAAAATTAATTTAATTCTTCAAACCAATTTTTGATTCAATTTGGCTCCTCAAATTTTGTAAGATTTATTAGATATGATCATTTCTTAATACGTGTTTACTGTTTTCTGTTCAATTTTAATTGCATTACAAATTTTAACTGACATAAATAGATTTTGATAGCTATAATACTCAGTCAATTGAGAAAATACATGGGGAATACATACTATACAGTAAAACTGTGCCCAACCAATGAGTAAATCTCTAGATTAACTTTATTTCCTTTTTTTTTTGAATTATTATATCTGCCAATAAATTACAATTTGAAGCACTAAGCTATAAACGTATTTATAGTGTACTCTACAAATATTAGCATAATGCTTATTACTTTCATATTCATGTAAATATATATCAATGTGATGATAATTTTCATTTTGGTAAAGGAAGTTTGATATACTTGGAAATTTAGTTGTTGCCTGTAAGGTCTTTCTGAATTGGTGATGCTGCAATACTCCCGATAAATTGCATGAATGTCTAAATTCATGTCATGATTAACTATATTTGTGTTGCTTATTTGGAGCAATGTTTATGCAACTAGCTTATAAGAGGTATATGAGTATATGGCGATAATATTCAATTGAGAGCTTGTTTTCTTTGTTTTCTTGATGATTTACATTACTTGTGTTTTCATTAATTATAATTTCATAATATTTTTGTAAGAATTGTAAAAAGAGTCCCATGCTCAAATCCAATATGAATGAATTTGAATATGAAATATGATTTGAATTCGAAATGTAATCCGAAATCTGTACTCATCTAAACCAATACGAATCCAAAATAAACCAAAATATTCATCTGATACGAATTAGTTTGGATCAGGTCGGATTTAAGGTCGAATTAGAATTGAATGGATTTTTTCCCAATTTGAATTGTTCGAAATTTGATTAGATTCATCTGAATTCGATCCGAATTTGAGTTGGGGGTATATCAGTCGTTTTCCCTTTTCTAAAAATAGGAGGCGACTTGTAGATTGGCCTTTATTTTGTGACATTTCCATAATGTTTTTCAAAAAAAAAATTAATTAATAATAAAATACACTTAGGGTATGTTTGAGGATTATTGTTGAGAGCTGACAAAACAGGCCTCAGGTCATGTTTGTTTCATGTCAGCTTCGTGTCTTGTTCAATTTAAGCTTACCCAAACACAACTCATTTAATAATTATGTTAAAATATTAGACCCTAGCTCAACAAGAAAATAAATAGATTATCCAAAAATCCGCTTAATATCTAAATATTTAACAAAATTTACATTAAGCATTTGTGATATTTCTACAATTTTAAAGTCTAGGAAAGTCCAAAAAAGTTATTAAACTGTGGGGGGTTTAATATGCTTAAAACTTAAAGCACATAAAATGTACGGTTTATGCATTTTTCTAGACTTTTGCGCACTTTAAATCCCAAATTAGAACATTCTCTCTCTCTCTCTCTCTCTCTCTCTCTCTCTATATATATATATATATATATATATAATCATTCTCTGGGGAAGACATCCTAATAGAGTTAGCGTACACATGTTATTAAAACACACAATTTAACAACGTATTCGCATGAAAAAAAAAATGACAATACCCGCATGAGAGGACTATATATATATACACCAAGAAAAAAAGAAAAAAGAAATGATCATGTCCAATATTTGAATTTTGATGACGAAATCTTATAAATTGATTTAAAATAGAAAATATAATGGTGTCATTAAATAGATAAATAGGTCAAGAACTTTAATTCTAATCCGAAAAAAAATTTGTGTCAACCCAAGCGTGGTCCATTTAATAATTATGTCATTTCGTGATCATGTCGGCTAATCGAATCATGTCAAATTTTGCCATATCTAGTTATAAAATGTAAAAGTAGTACTTACTAGATTTTATTAAAATCACTTTTGGTCAAATACTTCATTTTTCAATAAATTTTAAAAGGTAAGAAAAAGTAGTTTTTAAAATCTGAATTTGAAATCCGTTGTATAATTAATAAAATTCTATTTATATCTTTAAATATATTATATGAACCCAAAACTATCTTTTTTCAATTCGGATTTTAAATAAGTTAATTTAATAAGATTATTATTATTATTTTATTCACATATACGCATTTCCCTATTTCTTCTTCGCCATATTTTTTGTCATCATTTGTTTTGAGATAATAACCAAATAAATGAAATAAATTAACAAAATATAAATATTATTTATAGTTATCCATTATTGCATACATAAATTAATTAAAATATTATATATACATATTATACGTGTGTAAGTAAATTTTATTCACCTATATTTCATTTTAATCTTTTGTATTATTAACTAATTCTCTTAATGAGTGATTATTTTTACCATACAACTAACAATAATTACTTTGAAAACTACGTCTTTAGCAAATTACCCTTTACAAAATTGGAATCTAGAACTGAGGGGTCCGGTTATGGTGCTACTATGACACATACCCCCAACTTTTGTCTTTTTCTTATCAGCTAATATGGACCATTAGATTTGGCTTAGTCGCTTAGATGGATTTAATAGGTTATTAACTCTGCAGTCCTTATCGTTGCTTGCACATTATAAAATGATACATAACTCTTGATTTGTTTTAAATTTTTACACTTAAGTCCATTACCTAGTTTGACATTTTTTAATAACATATTTTAAAATTTGCATTAATTTATATTATTAATTTAATATATAATAGATCTATGTATTATTTAATAATCACTATTTATTATAGGATAAATTTGACTACACATCAAATAAATTGACATTTGCTACTCTATTTTCAATATTTTGAAAAGTAACTAGTCCCTCCTCATCCATTATATTTTTTATTATTTAACCATTGACCACTTTGATCATATAAAATTTAATTATATCCTTATCAAAATTAAGGTGGAAAAGCTTAATCACCAACACAATAAGTTTCAAAAATGTATTTCTCCTTTTGGTTATAATCATACCATGTCTCATGGCATATATAAATGCAATTGCACCTAGAAATTATGGCTTTAAATTCTTCATGCCTGGAAGCTACTAAGAGGTTTGGTAGTTGAAGTAGAAAGTTTGAGCAATTTATTTGTAATCACGATAATGAAACTGGCAATGATTGTACACAATTTTTTTTTTTACTTAAATGATTAAATGCAAACTAATACTAAAAAGGAAAGTTATTGCATCATGTGAAAATATAATTCTCTATAATTCTCTAAAACAATAAAATCTAAAAAATCTATGGTATAATGAGTATTTGGGAAGTAAGAAAATGAAGGAAAGTAGGAGGAAATAAGAGAGAGAAAAGGAGACAGACAAAGAGTGGAAGATAAATAGTAATGATAAAAATTAAAATAATATTAGTAACTATTTTAGTTATTTTAATGATAACTATTTAATCATATAAAATTCATTACTATTTTAATGATAAATAGTAATGAAAACTAAAATTAAGGAGTAAAACTATTTGAACTCATAAAAGTACTCTTTATATTTTATTTCTCTTGACACCCATTAATAAAATTTCAAAATTCTGATTATCCTTTAAACACCACTCTTAATTCTAAAAATACCCCTTATTATTCATTTTTACCATAATGGTGTTTTAAGAGATACATAAAAAAATTTTACTATAATTTTATACCTCATAAACTTACTTGAGTATTTCTTAAAAAAGAATTATTTTTAAGATTAACAAAAATTTTTCATTGCAAACCCATTGTAAAATTTTCTTAGTTGATGAAGCTTTTCAAGTTTGAATTCGTGCCTCTGGCAAAGTCACTTGAAGCTTTTGTAAAATTAATTGGAATGTGTCTGCTATTTACATTTGCAATCAAGCTGGAAAATCTTGTTAATCTTGTAATATGTTGGGGTTGGGGAGTTGGCTTGGGTATTGCAATTAAAAATTTCAATTAGATTAAAGGATTTAGGTATAGTGTTTTAGTTATGCATATATAGCAGGAATCCTTTTTTTGAGATCCTTACAATCTCTAGTCCCAAGTAGATAATCCTTTATTCTTAATCTTTTGAGAAATATATATTCTTGATAAATTTAGATTTGTTTGTGTTGTCATTCATTAAATGGAAAATTTAATTTTGTTGAAAATTTTAAGAGAAAATAATAAATTTTATCAAGAAGATAGGGTTTATTAGTAAATTTATGAGGATAGTTTAGGAATATAAAATTTTAGATATAAATGGGTTTGAACTTTTTGAATAATTTTAATTTTTAGGGATTCAAATAGACTAAAGAGCTAATTGTAATTTGCTATTAAAGTCGAGTAAAGAATGTAAATGAAAGAGAGAATATGGAGCTGGCTGTAATTTGTCAGTAATAACTCACAAAGGACAAAAATTGGGGTATGGCCCGTGACAAGACACCATGGCCGGACCCAAAATTGGGTTCGTACTCGTCGCTCATTTATTGGTACTGTAAAAAATATTCACATTAATAATGGGAGTCAACTTACAGTGTATGAATGTATGTGATACAACGCATGCACGAAACCGGCACTACTAATTTTTAACCGATTAATATAATAAAAATTATATTTTAATTTATTTTTAATGTGAAAAAATTATTAAAAAATAGAAAAAAGATAAAATTGTAACTAAATGAGGTAAAATATTATAATAATTTTAAATTTATAAATAGCACAAGAAACTATAAAATACTATAAATATGTCAAAAAATAGTTCTATTTCTATTTATTTTGTTATATTCCAATATTTATAATGCATGTTTCAAATTTATTTTTAAAATTTTTATTTTTTGTTACGATTTATCTAAATTTTGGTAAGCTCTTTCTAAAGGGATAAAATTAGGTTTTTCAATTAAAATCTTTTAGAACCGATCTCATACAACATATAAAAATTAAGTATTCTAGAAATTCATACCTTGATGTTTTGAGAAGATGAACAATTGAGAGTTGTAGACCCGTCTCCAAACAATCTTTCAGGATATGACTCAAAATTGATCAACACTGAACGTGTGAGGGTCTGTTTCACCACTCCCAATTGCAATTGACTTCTCTTAGATGTCTTCTGTATTTTTCTCAAAAGTCCTGAAATTCTCTTCTCTCTATATTTCTTTAAGAGAATAATGCTCATTTTATAATATCTTATGAAAAACACTAGTTTATTAGGATTATGATTACTATTTAAAATAGAATTCCTCTTTTAATTTAAATATTTAAATTAAATATTATCTCTTCACTTCCGTAAAATGTGAAGAGAATGTATAATTAACTAGGGACCACTTTGTAAAATATTACAAGCCCCCTTTTACACTTGAATATAACATACTAGGCCTTAACAAATATTATAATTATGATTTTCATATAATATACCAGTTTTTCTTACTTTTGGATCCAATGATGGTGTTGTCAATTATATGAGCTAACGCGAGGATTATTTGGGAAAATACAATAGTGGCTACAATAATTAAATTTGTAATTAAACAAATATAATTATTTAATTCTAATTCTACTCCACTATAAGATTGGTACTGACTTTCATAATTATATGCTCGAACATAATTCGACAAAGCCACATTGATTTCTTTACTGCACAATCCTTTGTACCACATTGTTAATTTAAATTGATATCTCAATTGTCCAATCAATTTAATTACATCTTGTTCCTTGATACTTACTAGTTTTCTCTAATGATCATTTTCAACATACTTATTTATGTTGAGACACTCTACCCAGAGAATTCTATGATCAAGTACTGAAAATCCATCAAGAGATGTGTCATACAAATTCTATATTGTTAATCTATAATTTTAATACTTGTAATTGCTCCCACTAAGATACTGGATAATCTTGACTACATGTGTATGTCATGTCTATAAGTAACTCAAATGAAATAACAACTATAATCATGAAATTATAAATAACTCAAGATTAAGATTACAGTGAATCAATGCCTATGAGATTTAATAAGTCTGATAGTTATTACTAGGTTAACTAAATCTCAGTATGTGATCCAGTTCAATACAGTCATACTACATCAATAAATTCATACATGATCAAGACAAATCACTCAATGAATTTATTACAGTCTATACCTAAATAAAGTGCCCAACTTTATTTATCAACAGCGAACTTAATTTATTTAATCATAAGATAACTTGTATTTATATCTTCTGCGAATCCACAAGGTGATTGCATAAATATATATAATATGATTAAATGAACTTTACTAAGAATAGTAATGCAATAAAGATATATGAATAAAATACCTCATTTTATTTTACTAATCAGAAATATATTTATTACAATAAATATAAATATGCTTTAAAGAGTATATTTTTCCAACAGTTTCAACTCATTTTCCCACAATTTTTTATTTTACATTTTCTCTATTTTCATTAAATTCTAACTTCGTAGGTGGATATTTCAAGTTTATTTTTTATATTCCTATATTTTGTTAGACTTTACATGGTTTTTATTTGTTGTACCAACTTATTTTTCCACACTTTTTGGTTCTATATTTCTACTCTTTTTATTGAATTCCACAATTTTGGATAAATACATCAAATTCAATTTATAAATCCTAACTTTCCGTTGTAATTTATCAAATTCTTGCTAAGTTATTTCAATGTTTCGGTTAAGTTCAACAACTCTTGTTCCTATCACTTTTTAGTTCTATATTTCTTTTTTTTTTATTGAATTATAATATTTTGGATGAATATATCAAGTTTAATGTTTAGATCCAAACTTTCTGTTCAACTTTATCAAATTTATCAAATTTATAATTTATCAAATTTTTGGGAAATTATTTCAAATTTTAGGTTAAATTCTTTAACTCTTGTTCCCATAACTTTCTAGTTCTATATTCCCATATTTTTATTTATAGAATTTCAATATTTTTCTTAGATATTTCAAGTTCAAATTTTAGATCTCTACTTCCTATTAAAATTTATCAAGTTCTTGATAAATTAAAATAACCTCTTGTTCCCTCTACTTTTTTATTCTATATTCTTATATTTTTTAGTAAATTCTAATATTTTGCTTAAATATATCAAGTTCAATTTTTATATTCTACTTACTGTTGCAATTTATTGGATTCTTGGTAAATCTTTCCAACTTTTTTGTTGAGCTTTTCAATTATTTTTTCTACCACTTTTGAGATCTATATTCCCACTTTTTCACTGAATTCCAACATTTTGTGTCAATGTTTCAAGTTCATTTTCTATATCTTTACTTATTAATATAATTTTCTTGATTATTGGTGAGTAATTACAACTTTTAGGTTAAGCTTTTTATCTAGCGTTCCCAATACTTTTTGGTTCTATATTCATACTCTTTTTACTAAATTTCAATATTTTTGGGTGGATATTTCAAATTTATTTTTAAAATCCCTACTTCTAATTAAAATTTAACAAATTCTTTATAATTTGTTTCAACTTTTGGGTTAATGTCTTTAACACTTTTTCCCACTAATTTTGGTTCTATATTTCTATTTTTTTTTTATTGAATTCCAACGTTTTGTGTGAATGTTTCAAGTTCTTTTTTTAAATCCTTACTATTCATTCGAATTTATTAAATTCTTGCTAAGTTATTTCAACTTTTGATTGAGCTCTTTTGCTCATTTTCCCACCATTTTTGGTCATTTATTCCTTCGCATTGAATTTTAATATTTTGAGTGGATGTTTCAAGTTTATTTTTAGTATTCATATTTTTCGTTAATCAATTTCACTTTATCTCCACGATTGTTTTGGTTACTTGTTCCTACTCGTTTAAATGTATTCCAATATTTTGGGCAATGTTCAATTCCTATTTAAATAAATAATTGACAAAAGATTTAATTAATGATTATCAAGTGGAAAATTCATAAATTTGAGTAATTCAAAGAATAAGGAACAAAAACAACTTAATATGAATTTTAAATTCAGAAAATAATATAGACTCGACTATTAGGATGCATATTAAAAGTAGTGACTCTTTACACAGCTATCCTAGAAAAAAATTGTTGTTTTTGGATTTTTTTTATTTAAAGAAAAATAAACAAACACGTATATTTACAATTTACATCAACTATCCCCACCCTCTAACCTAATCTAAACATTATTCTTAATATTTTATAATTTAAAGATATGCATGCAAAATGAGAAATAGAGAAAAGAAACATAAAAGAAAAAGTAGATAATATCATACTTGAACTTGTTGTAGAGGCTTAGAATAATTTTTTTTAAAAATAAATAAATAAAAGACTATAAGACTAAGAAGATGCGTTTCTAGAACCACTCACTCCATATTCGACCATCTTCGACTCAAAATTTATCCAAAGTTAGTCTTTACAAAAAAAAAATTAGTAAAAATATCACTATGATTGATACATTCCACAATTGTCAACTATTTCTTCCCCAACCTAAATGAGACATTGTCTTCAATGTCTTAAAGGAAATAAGTAGAGTTTAGAAGACATCACATGAACACTAAAAAAAATTTACAAATGGAGATTTAAATCCAATTTGTACTTCTTACTACTGTTACTGTTACCATCTTCAGTTGACCAATCTAATGCCAAAGTCATGGGTTCTGGCTCCGGTTTGTAAGCTTGTAAAAAATCAAGTAATTCATTAGTAGTAGAAGCACAAATAAATATTTTTTAACTAAGGGAGGAATAAGATAATTGTTAATTACATAGTTAAGAAATGTGAACAAGCCATTATAAAAGTTATTAACATTTAACAAACCGATGGGTTTCTGATGAATGTTCAAATGGGCCCAAGACGCAAATGTAATTAGTGCCTCTAGATTTGCAAGATCGCTTGACAAAAAGATGAAAGCATCGATATGATCTAACATTTTGGATATTCTTTCTTGCATATGTGAGATAACTAACTCTTCTCCAGTTGGTGGCCCAGGTAGACATCCTAGAGGTTTAAGAGCTTTTGGGATGATTCATAACACTTGACTTCCTATAGTGAAAGCTGTTTTTGAAACATGTATTGATAATCCACGGTCACTTCTTCCATATATTAGTTATAAGTTTCTCTCTGTTATGACACGACCAAGATCTACAGTTGCCTCAACGAGTTCCTTGTACTTTTCATAGCGAAACCCAGAAGGCACACAAATATTTTTGAATTGTCTACTCGAAGATGCTGCCATTGGAATAATCTTTAAAAATAATTTGTGAAAGTTTAAAATAAAAGCACGTATTTAAAGATAGAGATATTGATAAACTAGCTGTAAATAGAGTGGTGTATTTATCAAATGACGTGTGAACCTTTGGCTTATATTTCAAAAGTAAACAGATAAAGCAAACAGTAAAAAGAAAAAGAAAACAGTAATCACACTATTAAAAATAATAATGCATAAAATAAAATATTATTAAAAGGAAAAGGATATTTACTGGTAATTGCAACTGTGGCTCACATCTTCCTCTGGTTTTACGTCCAGTAACGACTTAAACACCCTCTATAGGTCGAGGATAGGCTTCTCATCTAGTTATCTTATAAACTGGCAAACAAGGTCTTTTTGAGTCAGATTCCCAAGATTAAACTATGTGTTTTCTTTTTAGAATAGTTTCCAATACCTTTGAAATGAATGTTGTACATATCCGCTACG
Organism: Murraya koenigii; assembly: GCA_025617385.1. Taxonomy (NCBI): domain Eukaryota; kingdom Viridiplantae; phylum Streptophyta; class Magnoliopsida; order Sapindales; family Rutaceae; genus Murraya; species Murraya koenigii. The sequence goes on from CM046812.1 coordinate 18,514,928, forward strand.
ATGTGCCTTAAGAGATTGTAAGATATCATCTAACGATTCTTTAATTATGACATCTTTAACAAATTTAATTTTATCTTCACGAGTATCAGAAACTATTCCTAAAGATTTACAACGCGAGTTCTTGCTATTACATATTACACAATTACGACAATTAGAGCCAAGTTGTTTAGTTCTTCTCTTTTTAGCATATGTACTTTTTCCAAAACCAGGCATGTAAGAAATAAATGGATCAGAAAACTCACCTGCTAATCGGATCTTTGCTTCAATTAACCAACGAACGTCAGAAGAAATGCCATGGATCATTGACAAACGTAGTCGTTAGTAGCAAGTTTTGTAAATTTTCCTAAGGGCATTCTGAGGAAGAGAAGAAAACGCTTATGTAGTTTTTGATGTATTTCTTCCATGTTTGGTTTTTGAGGTTTCAGTTATTGTGGGAGGCTGAAAATACTGACTTAAGAAGTCACAGAGTACCATTATCTGCCATTTATACGGGAAAGTAAATTAAAATACACTAAAGAAACAAATCAACTCTGAAAAATTAATTCAAATGTGAAAATAAACAAAATACAATGACAAGAAAAAAATAATTGAAACTTAATTCGTCCTCTTATTGCATTAACTTCAAGTTTCAACTAAACGTTATAAATATCTTCCTCTATTTTCCAAAGTTGTCTTTCTAGGTCTTCAACATATGACACAAACTCTGGTGGTCGTTGATCCCATATTGGATGTGATTTACAACTTTGTATCAATCCTGCTAAGTGAAATTTTACACGTAAAAGAGTTTTAAGATGTTTCAAGAGGATCTTTCTAATTGAGGTATTCATGACATATAATAAGAGAAAACACATTTGTCAAACAAACACGCTTAAGCAAGAAATATTATATGCTTAATAAATATGCGGTGTGAAACTAAAAATAATCAAATAATCAAGCAATCAAATGATAAAATAATAAAACAAAAAGATATATATATATATATATTAGTCACACATTAAAGATTTAATCAAGATTTGGTGGGTCACTCAAATTGATTTCGGTGTATTCTTCACATGGTTGGAATTCTAGATATAGTTTTAATCTTTGACCATTAACTTTAAATGAGACACCATTCTTTGGATTCTTGATTTCTACGGCCCCATATGGATATACATATTTTACAACAAATGGGTCACTCCACCTTGACTTTAATTTCCCTAGAAACAAATGAAGACGAAAATTATATAGCAAAAGCTTTTGGTCAATTTCAAATACTTTTCTAAAAAAATTTTTATCATGAAAAACTTTGGTTCTTGCTTTAATAATTCTTGAATTTTCATATGCATCAATTCTCAATTCTTTGAGTTCGTTCAATTGTAATTCTTTGAGTTCATTCAATTACCAGCATCATCATGATTTGAATTAAAAGCTTTAACAGCCCAAAATGATTTATGCTCAAGCTCAACTAGTAAATAGCAAGGCTTATCATAAACTAACCGATAAGGTGACATTCCTAAAAATGTTTTAAATGCAATCCGGTAAGCCCAAAGTGCATCAGTCAGTTGAAGAGACCAATCTTTTCGACTTGGGTTAACCGTTTTTTCTAAAATATGTTTAATTTCCCTATTTGCTAATTCAACTTGACCACTTAGTTTGAGGGTGATAAGGAGTAGCAACTTTATGCATAATTCCATATTTTTTCATTAAAGACTCAAATGGTTTATTACAAAAATACTTACCTCTATCACTAATAATAGCTCGAGGGATTCCAAATATGCTCAAAAGATTTTCTTTTAAAAAGAGAATCACAGTTTTGTCATCATTGTGCCGACGAAGAGTAGCTTCAATCCATTTTGAAATATAATCAACAACAACCAAAATATAAACCAATCCAAATGATGATGGAAAAGGGCCCATAAAATCAATTCCCCAAAAATCAAATATTTCAATGTCAAGAATGGGATTTAAAGGCATCATGTTTCGCTTTGAGATGGACCCTAACATTTGACAATTCTTACACATTTTACAAAATTCATGTGAATCTTTAAATAATGTAGGCCAATAAAATCCACGCTGCAGCTGTTTTCTTTGAAAAGAAATTACCACTACAAGCTTCAGAATGACAAAATTGAATAACACTACTTACCTCATTGTCCGATACATATCTCAAAAAATTTGATCAGAACTGTATTTGAATATGTATGGATCATCTAAGTAAAAATGTTTTACCTCTGTTAAGAATTTCTTCTTATCTTGGGAGTTCCAATCAGATGGCATTTCACCTGTTACAAGATAATTAACAATATTAGCATACTAAGGCATATTGTGTGTAGAAAAAAAGAATTCATCAGGGAAAAAATCATTGATAGGTGTTGTATCAATTGAAGATTCATTTATAAGTCTTGACAGGTGATCTGCAACAACATTTTCAGCACTCTTTTTATCCTTGATTATCAAGTTGAATTCTTGGAGTAGCAAAATCCATCATATTAATCTTGGCTTGGCATCCTGTTTAGACATTAAATATCTAATAGCTGCATGATCAGAATAAACAATAGTAGATGAGCCAATTAAATACGATCGAAATTTATCTAATGTAAATATTACAGGAAGTAGTTATTTTTCAGTTGTGGTATAATTCATTTGAGAACTATTTAAAGTTCTACTTGCGTAATAAATAACAAATGGCTTACCTTCCTTTCTTTGACCCAAAATAACTCCAACAGCATAATCGCTAGCATCACACATTAGTTCAAAAGGTAAAATCCAATCAGGGAATTACAGTATAGGGACTGTTGTTAAAAGATTGATTATTTTTTTAAAAGCTTTCTGACAATCTTCGGTCCATTCAAATTATGTGTCTTTAATAAAGAGGTTATAAAGTGGTTTAAATATAGCACTAAAATTTTTTATAAACCTCCTATAAAAACCTGCATGTCCTAAAAAGGATCGAACTTCTCCACTGTCTTTAGTGATGGTAATTTTGAGATGACTTCAACTTTGGCTTTATTAACTTCAATTCTATTAGAAGAAATGACATGTCCTAAAACAATCTCAGAAACAATCATGAAATGGCATTTTTCCCAATTTAAAACAAGTCCTTTTTCTTTACACCTTTTCAAAACTTTTTCTAAATTATCAAGACAATTATTAAAAGAATTTCCAAACACAGTTAAATCATCCATAAAAACTTCCAAGTAATTTTCAACCATGTCACTAAAAATGCTTAACATGCATCTTTGAAATGTTGCAGGAGCATTACAAAGTCCAAAAGGCATTCTCCTAAATGCAAATGTTCCAAATGGATATGTGAATGTGGTCTTTTCTTAGTCTTCTAAGGCTATAGGAATTTGATAATAACCTGAGTAGCCATCAAGAAAGCAGTAATAGGGGTGTCCTGCTACTTTCTCAATAATTTGATCTAGAAATGGAAGGGGAAAATGGTCTTTTCTAGTGGCATCATTTAATTTTCTATAATCAATTCACATGTGCTAGCTAGATAGGATGCGTATTGGGATTAGTTCACCTTTTTCATTTTTTACAACAGTTACTGCAGATTTTTTTTGTACTACTTATGTTGGACTTACCCATGTACTATCAGAGATAGGATAGATAATTCCTACATCTAGTAGTTTAAGGACCTCATTTTTTACTACTTCTTTCATGTGAAGATTTAATCTTCTTTGTGGTGACGGAATGTTTTAGCATTTTCCTCTAAGTGTATTCTATGTGTGCAAATTAAAGGATTAATGCCCTTTATGTGTTTTAAGGTCTAACCTATAGCAGTCTTATGCCTTTTTAAAATAGTGAGTAGCTTACCTTCTTGGTTGCTTGTGAGTTGAGAAAAAATTACCACTGGATAAGTTTGCTGATTTTCGAGATACGCATACTTTAATTTTTCTAGTAAAGGCTTTAGCTCAAGATTCGATGCTTCATTTTCTTTTGTCTTTTCAAGTTGTCTCATGTTTTCAAAGTCCAATTGATTGTTGCCATCTTCGGGTACCTGTGTAGAATCAAGTATAGAATATATATTAGTAGTATCACATTCCAATTCTTTACTTGATTCAAATGAACTAGAAAAATAAATTTCTATAAAATTTAAAAATTTCTCATCCTGAATGTGTTCTTTAATGATTGGTTCAACGAGTTCAATATCTTCAATCTCATTTTCTTCATCTTCTTTATCATGAGGTTGTTTACACATGTTGAATACATTGAGTTCCAACTGCATATTACCAAATGATAAATTCATCACTCCATTCCTGCAATTAATCAAAGTATTAGCAGTAGCTAAAAATGGTCGACCTAATATTATAGGAATTTGATTGCATTCATCAATAATTGGTTCAGTTTCCAAGACAATAAAATCTACATGATATATGAATTTATCAACTTGAACCAATACATCTTCAATTATCCCTTTTGGTACCTTAATTAACCTATCAGCAAGTAAAAGAGTAGTAGATGTAGGTTTTAACTCACTAAGATTATGTTGTTGGTACACAGAATATGGAAGTAAATTAACACTAGCTCTAAGATCAAGTAAAGCATGTTCAATTTTATAGTTTCCAATAATACAAGAAATATTTGGACAACCAGGATCTTTGTATTTAAAAGCATTATTAGTTGAGAGAATAGAACTTACTTGTTCTGCAAGAAATGATTTCTTTTGTACCTTATGTTTTCTTTTTACAGTGCACAAATCTTTCAAAAATTTAGCATAGTATGGTACATGTTCAATGACATCTAGCAAAGGAATGTTAACTTTCACCTGCTTGAAGACTTCATAAATCTCTGGGTTATGGTTTGATTGCTTTAGTTTGATCAATGTTTGAGGGAATAGGGTTACAGGAGGAGAGTTGGTTATTTCTTCGTGGACTATTGGTTTGTCGGGCACTACTTTATTCTCTGAAATTGAATCCTTACCAATTTCTTGAGGATCAAGAATGTGTTTTTCGACAACTTTACCTCAATGGAGAGTTATAACAGATTTAACTTGGCTCATATTTTGGTTTCAAGTACTACCCATATGAGGATGTTGTTGACTTTTGGGATTTGGTTTAGATTAAGAAGGAAACTTATCTTTTCATGAATAGTAAGTGCTTGAGCTAAGTTTTGAGATGGTT